>JAWNNQ010001774.1:207500-807500 GCA_035044765.1 Leucophenga montana | reverse complement strand
ATGTATGTATGTATGTAAAGGAATTGCATGTCGACTCAACTTTAGCTTATTGGACATGTACACAAACAACAAACAGCACAACAACAACAATAACAATTGCAACAACAACGACAACGACAACAACAACTACAAAAGAATCAAGTTGCACGCTAATGAGCTGCAACACTTGCTGCAACCAAAAATGCTTCAACGCCCAAACACTTGTCTGGTTGGATCTTGGCTTTGTATTCGGTGTATCAAGTTCAAATATTGCGTATCTGCCATGTTAAACGTTTACTTACTCAGCATACATATATGCTGCATTTAATGAGTATATATTATTTTATCCATAATGTATTACAGTCACTTACCTGAAAAGAGATAAAATAAAGATTAAAGATTAATTTTTAATTAAACTATGTAAACAAATGGAAGTAAAAACACTTTGGGGCATACCATAGAATGATTCATATGTACACGTTTAATACTCAATCAAAAGTCAAAACACGGAGAAATATAAACTTTGTTGAAATCGAAGCTTAAATACGTTTCACATTAAATTTAAAAACGTACATATATTCCAACCAAAGAAATAAAATGTTCTTTAAGAATCGCAAGAATCGCAAGAAGTGGTTTTTTTTTATAGGCAGTCCGAAAAAAAAACTATTGCAAGCGGACACGATTTAAAATAGAAGCGAAAAGACAATTCAACTCTGTTTATTCTCATTGTGGTCTTTGTTCAAGCAACGAGAGTTTTTTTTCGCTCACTTTATGCATTTGTTCACATAAGACACTTTGTTGCGCAAAATTTGCCGAAAGTGTCTTTTGCGCATGTATTTGTATTACTTATATTTTAACATATGTACACAATTTGGCGCCCTATCTCTTTCTCCCTCCCTCTTCCACGTTTTGCCTGCAATGAAATATTTAAAGCAACAACAACAACCTAACGCAACAACAACAAAAAAGACACTTTACGCTCCCACTTGGCTAGTTTTGCTCAGTTGCTGATGCTCAGTTGTTGAGAGTCGAACGAAAGTGTCACCATCAAGCTATTATCGCTTCGTGGGCATCGCTCATCGAGAAGCATGAAGCAAAAAGCACGAAAGAATAAAAAAAAAGTGTTCTGTTGAGAGATTGAGCGAGTCTGCCTCATTTACTTCTGTCTTTTCGGTGAGCAGACAGCATAGAAAAATTTGGTTGAGCATATTTTGCGAGCTCTGATTAAGATACAATATAACGTTACAAACATTTAACACTCATGGCACTATCTGTACCGAATTGGTAGTCTCTAGCTTGGATATTAAAGAAATTGATCGTATCAGTTCCCCTAACTGGATCTAATTTTAATTAAGGTTGCATATTTCTGTTGAATTTTTGTCAAATATGCACCAACTTGATTTATTGATAAAGAATTTTAGCCACTATTTTGGGTCTGATGTGTGCTAATGTTGGATGCTTCATGGTATTATCTATATGAAATAAGTATGCTCTAAGCAGTCTAATTAAATAAGTAAAGAAAAAATTATGGTCGCTTTGTCGTTATGCTTCATATTGAGCGTGGCAGGTTGATGTGAATACTTTATGTGTTTAGAACGAAGACAAGTCTCAATAATGGGTTTCAGCTGGATATCTAAGAAACTGTTAAAACAAAACAAAAAAAGATATGCAACAATATTCAGATAGACAAGACTCGTCTCATAGAGCTGAATACTCTTTACGTGAAAAGAAAAGAAAAGAAAAGAAAAGAAAAGAAAAAAAAAACATTTCGATTCAATTGAATCCAAAGTTAAAAGCGTTTAAATACCAAAAAAGTAGGACAATCTGCGAGCAGAAGGAAAATTCGATATGTCTTTCGGATATCTAGCTGTAATCTGGTAGCTAGACACATTTTTATTCCAAGTCGAAATTCTGTATTGCAGCTTCTTATGAACGGACGGTTCATTTGTATACATAGAGATCAACGTACCCGGCGTGCGTTGCTACGTCTTCTCTTGCTTTTATATTGTGGGTACAGCAATTTTTTCAGCTCATCTGTATATTACATATGTGCCAAATTTCATTCCGCTGCAGTAAAAGTATTTGAAAACGAATTTGTGTGTTTCTCTTATATTTTGGGGCCAGAGCACCATCCACACTTTTCAGTGGATCTTATTTCTCTCGCTGTCCTTTACATATAGTATATCAAATTTTATTACTATATACTTTGTATAAAATATAGTAGTTACTGAGATACAACAAATTTGGTATTTCCTTTGTATGGGATCGTAAACACCGCCTACTTTTCCAGTGAATCTCGGTTCTATCGGTGCCCTTTACAGATAAATCAAATTTAATCCAGCTGCGTTCAATTGTTTGTGAGTTATATCTCAATTTGCTTTTCTCTTATAAAAAAGGTCGGGGCGTTCCGACCACAATTTTTCCAGTGTACTTTATTTGTCCCTGTCCTTCTTCTAATAAAAAAGTTGCTGAGGGTATGGTACATTTCGTGGTACCGCTTAATATATATATATATATATATATATATATATATATATATATATATATATATATATATATATATATATATATATATATATATATATATATATATTCGTATATACCTAATCGGGCAGCTACATGTCTATTTTTGCAAACAAACGAAAATTCCCTCATTAGTTTCTGAGATTGGAGGTAACATACTCGTATAGATATAAACGGCAGCCGACTTCAATTTATATAAACATAGATTAATATCAAAATTAGCTAGAGTTATTCCTTTTTTTTTTTGTGTCTCGTGCAACGATAAGTCACGCTCTTGTTAGATTTTGTGTTTGCGACAAAAATAAAAATAATATGGTTGCCCGGTTCGGGAATAGTACCAATCGGGTACTAATCGGGTAATATTGTAGTAGCTAATAGTTTCTGCGATTGGAGGTAACATACAGACATGACATATATTGTATGTATCGATATATCAAATAGTGTATTCTACCCACTTATAGGCATAACCGCCACACAAAAAACAAATTTTTTTCTTTGGCTGCGATCTACAGGATGGTTTTTTTTCTGTGGTAAGCGATTTTAAACTTGAATTAAATGACTACGAGTATCAGCTGTCACATTGTGTTAACAATGTCAAACCAGTATAATTTTTAACATTTTTCTTTTCAAAATCAATAGAAAGTATTGTATATACTTTGAAAATTCATAAAGCACATGTCATTATCGAAGTCATATATTTAGTTCATTATATTGCATACATATAACCCATAAAAATGCCACTCACATCGAACATACCACACGTGCTCATTCAATGTTGGCAACCACAATACATTAAATACAGATAGGTATGCAATAAAATGCTTTCAAATTGACAACTGTAGCAACTTAATAAAACCCAACATTTTCTGATTGTCTGATTGTGTCGCTGTCTGTCTGTCTGTCTGTCTGTATATCTGTCTGTCTGTCTGTCCGTCTATCTGTTCAGATTGTCTATCTGCCACCCAAACTTTAACTGCGGTTAATTGAAACATAAGCGAACAAGCTGGCTAACTGCCTGATTTCCTGTTTGCTTGCTTGCCTGTCTGCCAGCCAGCTAGCCACAATTGCCGCAAAGCTTAATTTGGCTAAGTCTTTTTATGAGATTGCAACATCAATTAGAGTCGAGGCGAACAAAAAAAAAACACACACACACACACAAAATAATAAACCAAATCGAAAATTAAATGCAACTAACTTGAAAAATTAACTAAAATGTTCTTCTGCCTGTGTGGAAAGGGTGCGTCATCGTCATCGGCATCGTCATCGTCGTCGTCGTCGTCGTCGTCGTCGTCTTCAATTCAATTCCCACAGAGCAACGACCACCCGGTGTATGCATGAAGTTGGCCTAAACCTCGACAGCAAGTTAACTTGCAACACAATTGGCAAGAAGCCAATGTGAAAAATTGCGGCAAAAAGAGAGAGAACCGACCTATATGATGTTGGCTTTTCTATTTCATAATCTTTTCTTGTTGCAGCGGATGCAACAACAGCGACAGCGGCTGTTGCAGCTTTATCTTTTGCTTGGCCAAGCCCACAAATGGCAAAAAAAAAAAATATATATATATATATATATATATATATATATATATATATATATATATATATATATATATATATATATATATATATATATATAAAAACCAAAGCAAGATAAAAAATTTAAAATTAAGTTAAAAAAAAATCTCAACTCGTGCTTATGTAGCAGCTCATGGATTGTTTTTTTGTGGCTTTTTGCTTTTGTTGCACGTGCTTCTGTATGCAATGTGATAAAATTTTTGCTGCAGGTTAATTTAAATTATTAAATACTTATAAACAGCCATGGATACATGCAGCAGAGCAAACATGTGTCTACTAGCTTAAAGGTAAGTAAAAAAAAAAACAATCCTAGCATCGTACAAAGAAATAGAAGCTACACTTAGAAAATTTACTTTAAGAGTCATAAATGAGCTATAGACATATAGTCTTTCTTAATCAGTATGTCGTCGTTGACATACATCATTGGTAAGAACCGTGCGGTACTACATTGCAGCACCTTTCGCTAGGTATTCGCAAGAACTAAGTAGCTAGATCTCTTCGCTAGAGAAATGGCATACAAAATATATATTTTTTTTAGGCTATAAAACTGGAATCGTTAACTGAAATAAACGGATTAATATTGAGAACCGAAACCGCAAGCAGAACCTATATTTTCATTGTTTTAAAACCGGACAAAACTTTATTATCGCCTTCAAAATATTCTCCATTTGATTCAATACAAGCATGCCAACTGTTAATCCAATTTCCATACACTTGTTGGGATAGACTTGTGTTCTTTAAGCTTCGGAAACAGAAAAAAGTCACTGGGTGCCAAATCTGCAGAATACTTTGGTGGTTGTGCGCTGACTTTTGTTTCCTGTTTGACCAAAAACTCCGACACAATCAAGCTGGAATGTGACGGCACATTGACGTGGAGAAAAATCCATGAATTGTCTGCCCACAAATCCGGCCGTTTACGACGAATTGCTTCACTAGACACTTCAAAAGAGCCAAGTAGTACACCTTATTGACCGTTTGACCCTCTGGAACGAATTCATGGTTAACCACACCACGGCAAACGAAGAAAACGATCAGCATCACCTGAATTTTCGGCCGACTTTGACGTGGTTTTTTCAAAAAATTCTGATCTTTTGGTGCGAGTCTAACGACGACGCGTTTCATACCCAAAACATCAAACAAAATGTGTCGAGTCGATCCATAAGAGATGTTAAGTGTCTCTGCTATCTTTCTAATGCCAACACGACAATTTTCGAGCACTATTTCCATCACTTTTTCAATGTTTTTTGTCGTTAACGGAGGTGGTTGGACGACTTGCATGAGTCAAATTTTCTACGATTTCACGACACTCACTGAATGCTTTATGCCACTCAAATACTTGTGTTCTCGAGTCCTCATAACACATAGCTTTGTAACATTTTGAATGATTCCGTTGCCGTTATTCCATTGGAACACACAAAATTTCAAGCAAACTCGTTGTTCAATTTTTTTCTTTTCATGTTAAAAATCGCCATACAAACTTTTCGCATCGAAAAAAAAGCAGCTGTCAAACATAGACTAATTATCGTATTCCGCTCAAACTTGGCATGCATGTTAACTTGGCATGCATGAAAAAGAAGAAAAATTGTCGATTCGGTTTACCGGTTCGGTTTAAATACACCAGTCCGGGTCAATTTTAATCGGATGGTAGATAGACATACAGGCGGACAGGCCTAGATCGATTCGTCTTGTTGAGCTGATCAAGAATATGTATGCTTTATGGAATCTCCGAGGCTTATAAGAATTCCGATATCAAGCCGAATGTAAATAATAACTATGTTCAGTGTATCTTTTACTTCTAGCTCTACCACCCCATTTAAATCAATGGAAGACAAATTCTACAGAAGCTTAGTATTATGTTAAAAAAAAAAAAACAATAACAATAACAACAACAACATTCAGGCTTACGTTTCGCGCACTTTTCCAGCAAATTGTGAGATCTGTAACCAACCTGGAAATGTGACTTTGCTTACACTGATGCTTTACAGCGCTTGTACCTGCCATGTTGACTTGATGAGCACGACAAAAACAACAACAATATAAAGACTGAGTGAAAGGGGAACACTGCAGCAAACCGGCTAAATGACTGACTGACTGACTGACAGACTGACTGACTCCGACACTGACATCCAACTCCAACTATATACCTATGTATATAAATATGTACTACTAAACAGACTTGGAAGACCTGAGTGCGCTGAGTTTTTGACGCTGACGGTGACTGACTGAGACTGGCGGCTGATAAACTTTAAACAAAACCAGGCAGCATAGCAACCAGTAACAGACAAACAAAAAAAATCTTTGGTAGGGAGTTACATTGAAGTAGTAGCAGCGAACATGCACATCGAGCAGCTGTAGATGCAGATGACGATGGCGATGACGATGACGATGACTTGAAATACAACGGCAGCCTCCTGCGGCAGATAAGCGGATTTCCTTTAAAGTCGCAAAAATAAATAGAAAAAGGTGCAGCATAAAATTTTAAATACAATCAACTAGTATTTAAAAGCAAGTCAAGTTCAAGTCAGACGGTTTAGTAGTAGTCGCAATAGAAAATCCTTTGGTGTTTATTACAAAAAAAAAAAAAGCAAAAAAAAAAAATGGAAAACAAACAAACTTAATAAACGAAATATTTTAATGTCCATGCTGTATTGTATAGAATTCATTTTGTTGCTAAAGTATCTGTGTATCTACAAGTATTCATTGTATCTATTTCGGCATTGTTGTTGTTGTTGTTGTTGTTGTTGGTAACCTTGCAACAAGCAGTAAAGACTTAGCGGTGCAACCAAAGTCGACTATAACTTGAACTTCGGCATTGCCATCAACGCCAGCTTTAGTTAACTAAAGTATCTGTATCTTCTATAGCTGCATTTGCAAAATCATCGTAGTTGTCTGTAGTTACAGCGTTTATCTTGCCGTTGTTGTTGTTATTGTTATTGTTGTCATCGTTACACTGTCATTGGACGTGTAATAAATACATCTGCTCATGTGCCACTCCGCTGCCATACCGCCATGCCGCACTACGATTTGCTCGCCTGAACTCGGCAAGAGTCAAGCACATCGTACACGCTTGAGTATCATTTGCACGTACTTGTTAAATCAGCACAGAGCAGCGCAGACAGCGTGGCAATCGAATCGAGCCGTGTAGAACGCGTTGCACTATATTGAGTTTTGCAACCGCAGTCGTCAGCAGCATCAGTGGCAGCGACGACTCCAAAGTCTGATAAAGTTGATGCAGAAATCTTAGGGCCCACCACATGAACAAAAGCCTCTATGGCATCACAGCTCCTTTCGTATTGAAAATTCTGCCCATTCTAAATCGAGTTATGCACTCAGCGAAAATTTGTCAGTTTGTAAAGCGATTTTAATTTTATAAATAGACCCGTATAAGCAGATGTACTGTCGAATTACGGTGTATTAAAGGTCTATTTACCTATGGGGGACACTACGTGTATATAACCTAAAAACGTTAACGTGGATGTTGGGTTTTTATAGGCACAAATACTAGTGAAACCATTCTCACGCTAAGCTAAGGTGTGCGAAATAAGTAAATAGGACAGACTGCGAGTATATTGTTCACAAAGTGCAATGCTTGCGTTTTCTCTCTTCCTTCGGACATATTACATATTATTGCATTAATTTGCGTACAGTTTATGAGTAAGTGAAATTGAAGTTTTTGATACTAAATTCAGTGCAGACTAAAATAAGTGAGTTTTAACTAAAATCATTCTTTGTAACAATTTTTAATGGAATCTTTTATTCAGAAATGTCAAGTTTCACCCATTTAAGCGATGAGGAGCGCGGAAATATATTGCCACTGCGTGAAATGAAGTTGTCAATACGCGAAATTGCTGAAAATGTTTGCCGGAATAAGTGTACGGTGGAGAAATTATTAAAGGACCCAGAAAGTCATGGAAAGAAAAACCGTTCTGGTCGTCCACCGTTAGTTAATAACCGGGACAAAAGACGAATTGAATTTCTTGCGGTTAATACTAATAACACCAGCTCATCACAAATTCAAAGCAATTTCTCTCTACCGATATCCACCCGACGTGTGCAGCAAATTTTAAAAAGTTCGGATAACGTTTCATAAAACTGCTTAAACCGGAGCTACTGCCTAGGCACAAAACTGCTCGATTGCAGTTTGCCAATAGCTTGCGAGTGCAATACTCTTTTTCCGATATTTCATTTTTCAGTTGTGAAAACAGTAAAAGAAGTGAGAGATGAGATTTGAGATTTGAGATTTGAGAAGCACGCATTGCGATTCGGTTGAAAGAGCTTTCGAGAACACTCGCCAGTTGCTTCATTTAAGTCTGGGTAACATATTTTTGAATTTGAATTATTTTTATTCTGTCGTTCTATACAATAGATTTTTCATTTTGAACCTTCCATGTCACCACATTTAGCACCGCCATTGCATAAATTGCCCATCGAATTGATAGCCAAACAAACGTATTTCCGTTGCATGCCCGTGCTGTGCCACTTCCGCAGTCACTTTGGGCAGTCAAATAACGTCCAACACCCATCCCCCTACATTTGGAGCATCACAATGCGCTTGTTGTTCTTCGAAAAAAATAGAAAATATACAAAAGACGCTGGACGCTGGACGCCGGGCGCAAATTTTAAGAATTTTAAGTATTTTTTTTTTTGTTTTTTTTTTTTGTTCACTTTTTTAATTGAATTTTTCTAGTTATTTTTGTGGGTCCAGTTTTGCAAATGGGCGTGGCACCAGAATGGCTGCTGTGTAGTGTGTGTTATGGCATTTTTCGGCTTCATGATTTCTGTGTGTGTTTCTTTTTTCATACTTTTTCGCCATTCAAACTTCATCTTTGGCTTTGCCTTCTGTTCTTGAGCTTTGCATAAAATTAATATTTCTTCATTTAAATATAATTTGCTGCCTCTATGTGTGCCCCTCTCTCTTTCTCTCTCTCCTAACCGTATCGTTTCCGTTCACGTCTTAGTTATGCTCGTTTTTACGCAAATTTCCGCCGCATTTGATGATATTTCAACTTCCGGTGGCACTTCGCCTGTCGCGTTTATCTTTTTTTTCTGACATTTGTGTGAGTGTTTGAATTTATTTTATTCTTATTTTTTTGTAATCATTTTTTTTTTTTTTTTGATAATTTTTTCATTAGGTCGTTTTGAGTGTTTTCCTGCGGCAACCAAAACCGTCTACCGCTCAACGTCCAGCCCCAAACTCTGTTACTGACTTTTTATTTATTTTAATTTTTCCTTTTTCTGTTTTCACTTTTTCGTCCTGCTACATGGGGGTTACAGTAAACGTTACTGGAAATTAAGCTTAAAACTTGGAAAAGCATTTTGTTAGAAAACCGTCAAAATGTATGTAACATAGCGTTACATTCGACCCATAATACATAGATATTGACTACTCTGGTTCGCGGAAATAACCACTTTTTTGGGAGAAGTTTTACGGTATTGTACACTGTTTACAGCCTTATTCGAACGCAAATTTTTGAGCCCAGAAAACCAAAATGTTAATTTTTTTTTTTCTTTGTTTTCTTTTGTTTTTGACGTTGAATCCGAAGTTTTGGTCGAAATAAAAGAAAAACGCGAGAAACTCAGACCTTGTATTAAAATTTAGTAACTCAAAATCCATAGGATGCGACTGTTCTGTCGGATACCATAGTAATTTGCTAATTTGTGTTTAATTTTATCTACAGAACGGAAAAAAAGTTTCACCGGTTTTTAACCGACTTTAAAAAACAAGCAGCTTCTCAGTTTGCCAGAATCTTTTTTTTTCAATTCTGATGGTGGAATTCATGAGAAAAACATCGAACTGCTCAATTTGCTTATGTTCAGTGATAACGCTTTACCACGTGGACCGATTTCGATAACTCTATGTTTTACAAAAAAAAGGTACTTTAGAGGTGGTCCCATATAAATTGGCTCAAGTTCTGATAATGGCCTCCATGAGAAAATCGTCAAAGTCTTAAATTTTCAGAAGCATATTCACGAGGTGGTCCCATATATATTTGCTCAAGTTCTGATAATGGGATCCATGACAAAATTGTTAAATTCTTAAATTTTTATAAGCATATTCATGAGGTGGTCCCATATATATTTGCTTAAGTTCTGATGATGGGATCCATGACAAAATCGTTAAATTCTTAAATTTTCATAAGCATATTCATGAGGTGGTCCCATATAAATTGGCTCAAGTTCTGATAATGGCCTCCATGAGAAAATCGTCAAAATCTTAAATTTTCATAAGCATGTCCATGACAAATGAGTGAATAATTCTATACCACGCCAAATGATATCGATGATATATAAATATGGTCAAAATCTGATGATGTGGGATCCATGACAAAATAACGGAACTCTTCAAATCTTATGAGTACAGAAACGGATTGATTAAACTATTAACATTTTACGCTGTTGCAACATTGCTAGCTAGAAATATATTACACAGGTTGCAAATAGTTACTTGGGTTATAAATAACTCAGATGCTAATTGAAAACCATATTAATTAGATACCAAAATACTTGCACAAGCATTTTGCAAACGTAATTTTCGAATTACAATAACTCAGATGCTAATTGAAAACCATATTAATTAGATACCAAAATACTTGCACAAGCATTTTGCAAACGTAATTTTCGAATTACAATTCAACTGTTCAGCCATAAAAGCCTTTCTGTTTTACTCTCAATGTAACTCTCGCAAAATTTTGTAGTATACGATATACAATACAATTTGAACGCCTTAGGCGTCAACGAATCTTGACATAATTTTCATAAAGTTCCTTAACTTCTTTCTTATATCGCAGTATTTCGCGGTGGCTTTGTGTGTGTGCAATTGACATTTCTTTTCTCTTTTTTAATTTCACATTTTTTGTTTCTTTTTCATATTCTTAATGAATATTTTAATCATTTGCTGTATTTACACTTAACTTATTCATCGACACATCAGTTTTTTTTTTTTATTCAATATTTTTCTTTCAAGTTTTGTTTAACAAATTTTTGGCTTTATTTGTTGTTTGAAATCGAAACTGCTATCGATGGGCGCTCGAATTTCAATCAATTTGCCTCCAAATAAAATCGCAGCACGCCTCCCTTTTTCCACCACAATGCTTCCTTCATGTCCCGTGGGGCAAAATTTGAGAGCAGCTTTAAATGCAAATTTTGTTCTGCGTCAATTGTTTTTCTTTCTTTTATTATTTTTTTTACGATTCAAGCGCGTTTTTGTGAACATTTTTGTACAGCTTCTAAAGTAAATTATTTTTTTTTTTTTGTCTTTTTTCTTGTTAAATAAAATTTACATTATGAATTTCAAAAAAGTGTCTACGCTTTTGCTTTTATTGACACGCCCACATTGCATAAGTTGGATCGTTAGTTCGGTAGGGGACATTTTTGTCCAGCATAGACCACCCAGCCAGCTGTTGAATAGCGTAAATAAACTGATATCGTTTTGCATATAGCGATAGCTCCTGCTTCTTCCCAATCAGCGCACCGTGTGTCGAAATGGAGTTATAATTTCAAAAATGTACTCGAGGTCTCTGGTGTTCAAAAATTGAAGTTCTAACACATAATTTTTTTGTTTTTTTTTTTTTAAGAAAAAAAAACTCAACAGCAAGAAGCACTGAAGCCTCTGACGTCGCCTATTAAAGCATTAAAACTTTTCAGAAAAATGAGTTTCTCAAAGAAGTGAGAAGAGATTTTGTAGCTACTTTTTGAATATAACATTTTTTGCTTTACGAAGTTTGCAACGCCTTAATGAAGGCATGGAAAACTTTAGAAAGACAAATCGTTTCCATCTAAATAAAAATTTGTTACTCAACATAGGATTATAGTATAAGTGTATTATAAGTTTCTAAACTAGTGCTCATATACACTGTGATCTAAAAATAACCGAACTTTTTAGTTATAAAATAAAACAAGCATGATATTACGTTTCAAAGCTATTATTTATTCAAAATACAATCCATTTAACTAAAAACAACGTTTGGAAAGCTCAACCAATTCATGCATAGACTTTGTGAACACGCTTTTTGGCATGTTCTGTAGCACCTGCTGTGTCACGGCTGCGCTTGTATGGCTGGAATGTCATCGTAAAAAGCTGCTTTTATTGCAGTTTTCATTTTTGGGAAGAGAAAGTAATCGCACGGCGATAGATCAGGCGAATGCGGTGGTTGGTCGCTGAGAGCAATCTGTTTTTTTTTTTTTTCATTAAAAATAACTTGATTTGTTTGGTCTTTTGAGGTGGTGCATTAGCATGCAATAAAAATAGCTATTTTCCCTTGCAATATTTGGACCTAACAAGTACAACTCTCCACCACAAACGATGTAAAACTTGTAAATAATATACTCCATTGACAGTTTGAGTTTCTGAAACAAATTCCTTGTGAACAATACACTTGGAATCATAGTAAGTTATCAACGTTGTCTCGATTCTTGACTTCTGAAAACGCAATTTTTAGGTTTTGGCGCGTCTTTTGACTTCCATTCTGCAGATTGTCACTTACGTTCAGGATAATGTTTAAGACACCATTGTTCATCACCAGCTATGATCGAATCAAGAAAATCGTTTTCAGCTCTTGAAATGATGACTTTGCAATGCTCTGCACGAGCAATTTTTGAACATCATTTAAGTGATGTGAAACAAAACGTGCACACACCCTTCTTTTACAAAAATCTTCAGTTAATATTTTGTAGATTTTACAGTAAGATGAATTTAGTTCTTCTGCCAGCATGCTCACACTCGACAGCGATTATTTCACTTAGTTTTTCCACTAACTCAGCACGACTAGATGCTTCGAGTTGTCCAGGTCTTGGATCATAATTTAAATTATCATGACCGTTTTTAAATCGTGTAAACCATATTTTCGTGTCTCAGCATATTTTTTTACCGAGTTTAAAACAAAATTTAATATTTCTTCCTGTTTCCATTATGTTTTTACGACATAACTACAGAAACTGTTGTTAGCAAAACGTGTGTCATTTTGTAAACTGTCAAACGATTAGCGTGAACTTAGCAGCTTTCGAAAGAAGAAAAATGTAGCTTTCTAACACTGCCAACATTTAATAGATGCCGCTACGTGTTCTATGATTTAAATTAAAAGTTCGGTTATTTTTAGATCAAACCTTGTATGTGGACCGTATATTTTTCAACACTGATAATGGCCGGTATTTTTTAAAGGGTTTCCTTTTGTTTAGCACTGCGTGCAGAAAATTCTCAGTGATAATTTGTGCCACAATATAAACTGTATCAAACGAAATAACAATGAAAATTTGCACTTCAAAGCACTGTACGGATTTTATTGTCATTTTGTTTATAGTTATTGTTATTGTTATTTTCATTGCAATTTCTATTTCAAATTTTATTTCCACTTCTTTTCATTTTCTATACAGTTGGTGTACATACTTGTGAATGGCCACTGTACACACCCCATACGCATACTCAGTGCGGGTTGCACTTCATTTGTTCTCATATAATGTTTTAAATTTTCATTGCTGAAGGACTCACAACACTTTTCCATACAATATTGCAATGCATATTATCGGCATTTTCAATTCAATTTGTATTGTTATGACGGACAGAGAAGTAGAAGTGCATATAAATGTGCATAATTAACTCTTAATATGGTAAAAAATTTGCATTTGTTAATTTGAAGCGTTTCGAGAGTGCATTAAATTTAATTGTCGCCATTTTTGCACTCTAAAAGTGCAGAAAAACAAAATTTCGTTTAAATAAAATGAAAAAAAAAAAAAATAACATAACATAACATATAAATTGTACAATATATTTGAAATAAATACCGACGCCGAGAATAAAAAAAAAACTTATATACAAAATGTAGTTTGTGGTTGCACGCAAATGCTATTGCAAATAAAAACTATATTTTAAAAAAATCAAATGATTTCCAATTTAAAAAAATATGCAGAAAAAATGTGTTTATAGAAAAACATTTAAATAAGAATGAACGACTATATTAAACGCTGCATAATAAATGCTTTACTGTACTGCAAAAGAAGTGACAGGCTGCAAACAATCATTGTCCCAAAAAATATTGTTATCGAAAGAATAAAGTGAACGAACTAAACTACAGATTGTCTTAGTTTGTCGAAATTGTGTTCCTGTATGCCTAAATTTCATATACTGATGTTTAAACATCATTTTTATTTGCAAAACAAACAAAAAATATACAAAATAGTGACTAACGCTGCAAGTACCGATTGCTATACGTTTATTAGGTATTTTTGGTTTAGTGTATGTCCCCCGTATTATTTGCTTCAATTCCAGTTCCTTCCTCCATTAAGGAGTCGTATGTAAGCCAGTTATTACTGCGGTTTTAATGTTATAATTTGAATTTGTATTCTGCCATTTGTCTCTCAAACTGAAACCTACTTTAAACCTAATGATGAAGTGTTGCTTCATTCCAAGTTTATCACGCAGGTACAGTAGTAGCGAATGGGCATCTGTCAGAATATTTCTTACTTTTTTAATCATATAGCGACAGACGGGTTGCTGTTATAACTTTCTATGCTCAATTTTTTTACAGCGATGACTCTACATGTCGGCTGTCTGGCTGTCTGGCGGTCTGGCTGTCTGGCGGTCTGGCTGTCTGGCGGTCTGGCTGTCTGGCGGTCTGGCTTTGTTCAAGATATAATCACTGTGGTGTTTCTCAGTGCCACGTTAGTCGAAAAGTATTTAGCCTTCTTGGAGAATTCAATCAGCGTACTATCTGCTCGAATTGATTTGTGTATTTATAACTTGTATTTCTTAGTGAAAGGAACAATCTCACTTTTAGATGGGTTGATGCTAAATTATACTTAGTGTACCAGGGTTTGTGAGATCTTGATACACATTTTTATTTGATTACATAATTTATCTTCTCAGAGAATAACTATGTTGTCAGCATAGTAGCCTTGGCATTCAATATTTTTTTTTTTTTTTTTTTGTATAGCAAAAGTGGGTATACAACTCACACTTGGTAACTTTGACGGCAAGGCTTTTAACGCATAGATTTACTATAAGCATCAGCGAGTCTAGTAGTTGTACCAACCAGCTTGCAAGCGTAGAATAGAGTTCTCATTTTCGGAGTGTCATTAAAACTTCTCTATGAGATGTGTTGTCAAAGGCACCTCCAATGTTCTTAAAAACGCAAATAACTGTACCTTGGCTTTTATGGTGTCTTGAATTATGGTATATACGGATGTATCTCGATCTATATATGCACGTTGATTTCTATGCAGTGATTCGTTCGGCGCTGATATAATTATTCCAAATTTTCTCTATGGTCTTCAATAAAAAAGTGATAAGGCTTATTGGTCTAAGAACTTGGGTAGTGGAAGGTATCTTTATTGTTCTGAATAAAAGCTAATTTTGTCTATCTCCAGCACCTTTGTATATAGCCAAGTGCCTCTAAAGAATTATGCCATAGGCACTACTAAGAGGTCTAGGCCTATCAAACAATTCAACTGATTCTAACTCGAGTTATAACTATATAGAAATAGAAAAGTTACCATCTAAAAAAATACTAAAATTTGCATACCAAAAACATCTACAAGGTATGTCGCAAAAAAAAAAACAAGACTTTTTAAAAATAGATGTTTCTGGTGGCGACACCTATTGTAAAGGTACATACTTCACTGACATCTTGTAAAAATTTTATGACAATCGGACCACTACAAGCGAAATTATCGCGCTTAAAGTGACAGTATCTTTTGGGTATCGGTCGAAAAATGAATCTCGAACAAAGTAGGCAGGAGGATTATGAGGAAGATTCATTTTTCGACCGATGCCCAAAAGATACTGTCACTTTTAGTGCGATAATTTCGCTTTTTTTTCGATTTTTACAAGATGTCAGTGAAGGATGTACCTTTCAACGTATGTTGAAATGTATCTACCAATAGGTGGCGCCACCAGAAACAGCTGTTTTTAAAAAGTTCTGTTTCTTTTGCGACACACTTTGTATATCAAATTTTTATAGGCGATCTTCTAGTTCGGCAGTCCAAAATCTACATCAAAAACAAACATTTTTGCTGTAAACTAGTGTAATAGAATCTATTGAAGGATCCAACTTGTAATGCTGTACACTGAGTTTCACTGGAAGTTCAACAAACACTAAATACCCATCCAGCCATAAATGCGTGTAGGGTATAATGACAAACACTTTACACAACTATTTCCATTTCTATTTAAAATCCATTTGGTTTTTTTTTTTTTTTTTTGTTATTTTTTTGTATCTGCAGTTAAATGCACTCGCACACATCACTATTTATACACGTAGATACGAGTATTTTTTTGTATTTCAGTTGTTTAAGTGCTCTGTAGATCTGTAAATAGCGAAAGCGCCCGTTGCGAAATAAAATTGAATGAATTGAATGAAAGTCAAACGTATTCGTACAAATAAATTTCACATTTTTCAGCATTTTGAAAATCATATTTTCCAGCAAATAATTTTTGCGTGAATTGTTTGCTTTCATTTTTTTTTTTTTGGTTTTTTTTTTTGTTTTTCTTTACAATTTTTGCTTTTAACAAAAATGTTTATAAATACCTGACAGCAAAACAAAAATAACAATTGAACCAAAAACAATAATTAAATTATGCAAAATATGAATTTATAAACAATGTGAGAGTACAATAGAATAAAACTTTGTACAACAACAACAACAACAACAAAAACAACAACAAAACTTAACAATGTTTGAATAAAGAATATTTAAACTGAAAACTGTGCAAATATATTTTACATTAATATAATCAAAAATTGCAAATATAAAAAAAGAAAAAACCATAAATAACTTATGTAATGAAAACAAGAAAAAACGTTAACTTCGGTTGAACCGAAGCTCTAATACCATTCACACGAAACTTTAAATAGTATTGTAATACATAAAAGTGGCGGTTTAAATAGGGGGTGGTACACGCTCACTAGTAGATGTGTATGAAGCGATGTAGTAGATATATAAGATGCCGCCATATCGAATTTCAAGTTGATATTGACGTTTTCCATACAAATGCATAAAAGTGAACTGTGGGTTTATATGGGACTACCTCAAAAAGTGGGCGGGACACGCCCCTTTGTATATGTATATGAAGCGGTAGTCCATTAAAATCCACAAAATCAAATTGCAAGCTAATATTGATCTAAATGAAGGATTTTTTCATAAAAAACAAAAAATTGCACGGTGAGCTTGTATGGGGGCTACCTCAAAAAGTGGGCGGGCCACGCCCAATTGTCTATGTATGTTTAGCGGCTGTCTCTTAAAAGGCACCATATCGCATTTCAACCTAATATTAACTTTAATAAAAAAGTTTTTCTTACAATAAGTAAAAAGTGGACCATAGGTTTGTATGGGAGCTACCCCAAATAGTGGGCGGGCCACGCCCGTTAGTCTATGTATGTTAAGCGGCTGACCATAAAAAGGCACCACATTGCATTTCAACCTAATATAGACTTTAATAAAGAAGTTTTCTTATAAAAAGTCAAAAGTGGGCAGTAGGTTTGTATGGGAGCTACCCCAAATAGTGGGCGTGGCAGGTCAATCTTGATACTCTATTAAACTACAATAAAAAGAAGTATATATGGAAAATTTGCGCAACAACATACAGACAGACTGACGGATAGACAGGCGGACAGACAGACGGACAGACAGGCGGACATGTCTAGATCGATTCGTCTCGTCGAGCTGATCAAGAATATATATATACTTTATGGGGTCTTCGATGGCTCCTTTAATGCGTTACAAACTTTCAGACAAACTTATAATACCATTTCATACTATGTATGTGAATGGTATAATGAGCGGTGCCAAGTCCACATATAAAAGAAAAACTAAATATTCTAGCAACTAGTTAAACGATCGCTATGAAATTCATAGAATATGTTTATATCAATCAGGAGACGGGTTATGACTATATATAATGTAGTGGAGCCACATGCCTCATGAATTTTTTGTTGAAATATTATGTCTCTGTCTTCGTTGACACTATAGGATTTTACTTACGCAACGTTACACGAAAGATAAAAGTATCAAAAGCATCGAACTTTGCAACTAAAATTCCAAGTCGATGGTAAAAAGACTACGATCGATAAACCAATAATTTAAGCTAAATCACCTCATAAGTAAGGCAACAGTGCGTAATACTATTGTGGAAAATTGTACGAAACTGGGTCTTTCGAGCTAAAAGAAAAATAAAGTCTACAAGGATGATCCAAAAACGAATCCAGCCTTGAAACGGAACAATTCTCCGGTTATTCGGGCTATGCTGATTGCAATAGCTTTATGCCAGGTAATGACATATGGTCAAACTTCGACCAAGAAACTTTATTTGAACCATAGATTTGTATGTACTTTATAGACATAGTGTTCCGATATGGGCATAGTATGTGGTAAATTTTATTCGAATTGACATAAAATATGTCTGTCAGGCTTGCTTTTAGCTTTTACAGAGCCTCGGTTAGACTTCACAGAGCGTGTTCCATTTTGTTCTATACCAAAATTTCAATTAGCATTTTCAATGAAGTTATTCTAATAACTATGCCTAATAGTACAATATAAAAACTTAAATATTATAAAATGATATTCATTTTCAATTATACTTGTTGTTGTTGTTGTTGAAGTTGTGCTTTTTGTTATCGTTTATTGTTGTTGTTGTACTGATTGTTTTTGGCATATTTATTGTTATCCATAAAATATGCAAATTTGATTTGATTTCGGTTTTCGTAAATTATTTGAGCAATTTTTTGCAATTCAAACATATTTTATACATACAAAATTATTATTTATTATTCATTGCTTTATAACAATTCTAATTTTGTGGGCATTTACGAGGGGTACTATTTATATTTCGGGAATAGCAAATAATATTTAGCCATTTGTCATAGCAGTTTTTCCATTCCTCTTGAGACACCTCCAAAACATGGTTTTTGAACGCTTCAACTGCTTCTTCGGCGCTCGTAAATCGTTGACCACGCAGTTTACCTTTGATACTCGGGAACAAGAAGAAGTCATTGGGTGCCAAATCAGGACTGTACGGAGAATTAGTCATTAATTCGATGTTTTGACTGCTCAAAAATGCACTTGTTTGACGAGATGTGTGAGAGCTCGCATTGTCATGATGGAGCATGATGCGTCTTTAGCGGTTGGTTTTACGAATTTCTCCGAAGACTTCCGGCAAACAAATGGTCGTGTACCACTCAGAATTGACCGTCCTACGTTACTTAAGCGGAACAGTGGCCACATGACCCATTCGGCCGAAGAAACAGGCGATCATTTGCTTCGCTGTGCTTCTTCCACGAACAACAACAACTTTTGTTGGATTTGGCCTTCCTTACAACAAACGACGCGAGCCTTTTTTTGAGCGATTGATAAATTATGGGGTATCCAACGAAGGCAACATTTTTTTACAGCTCATGCAAAATCGAATGTATTGAAGTGGAACTAATGTGCAAGGATGCCTCTACCTCACGATATGTCACATGCCGTTCTTGCATTATCAGTTCACGCACTGCATCGATGTTTTTGGGCACAGCCACCGATTTTGGACGACCTTCACGGAATTCGTCGGCGACCGAACTACGACCACGATTGAATTCACTATACCAGCGATATACTGTGGTTTTTTATGCTGCTTTAGCGCCACACAAAGAACTGTGTTCATTGACACATTCTTGTTGAGATAATTCACGTCGAAAGTTGTGAAAAATAATCCAACGAAAACCTTCTCTTGAAATTTCTATTTTTTGGCCAAATTGCTTTTCTTAACTCACTGTAAACAAAAAAAATAGCAATTGTACATCAAAACTTTGTGAGTATGCAAAAAAATGTTAAACTTTATTATGTTGCCAGATTTTAGCTTTTGACATTAGTGTTGCCAGTTCCCGAAATAGCAGCCCTCGTATATACCTGTGTATTGTTTTTTTTTTTTTCTTTTAGTGAATGAAAGGTGCGTTGCAAAATAAATAAAACTTTGGAGATTCAGATCAAGCCCAAACATAAAACTATGCTTCAAATAAAAGTCTTAACCTTCGCTTTCATGAAGTCTACCAGGGTAAATATTTAGATTTTCAATTATCTGTAACTTCACGAGTTTTTATCGGATTTCTTCTTCTATGTGAGGCTGTGCTCTGCGCTTCTTATATTTGATGCATGCTTGACGAGTAGAGTTCTTCTTTTTGGAGTCTCGGTAACACACGGTATCAAGCAACTTTGAGCATGATACGCCCAGTAGCATCTCTAGTTTCTGGCTCATTGTCAGCCTTAAATTCCTCTTCACAGTTGGATGCCGAGATTGGCTCGCCTAAGATGCATTCCATGGCTGTCTTGATATAAAATTTGCCAACTATCAATGGGTTTTCTTTTTGGGGAATGCAAAGGTTTGTACCCAATGAGTTAAGGAACATTCTACGCCGAAAGCTTTTAACACTACTATGAGGATTGTTTGTGAGGTAAATTATATTTGTAGCTAGAGCTAAAATGTGCAGTAAAAAACATCGCCAGTGGCCAACGTGTTTTCGCTCTTTTGGTCGTCTACTGAGACACCATTTTGTCCATACTATCCACACCGCCCTTGGTGGAATTAAAGAATAATTTCCGGCTTTTGCTTTGTATCAGACTATCAGACACAATTGCATCACGATGCATTGACGCAGTAAAACAACGTCCTTTCACTTTGCTGGAACATATGCTGTCATTGTAGTCTTGGGCCCAAATTAATACCATATTTTGCCGGTTTTGATGGAAAATATTGGTTGAACTTAGTACGACCTCGATATCTGAATAATATTTGAGTTCCATTGACGGTAAAAGTCGTCGGCTTTTTTTGTTGGATAATCGAATAATTTAGTCTCTAACCTGCTCCTCCATTATGCAAAAAAATGTATCCGTTGTAGACGGTTCACAAATGATTTTATGGGCTCCTTGACGAGCAAAATCATTACTTTTTTATACCATTTGGTTCCATCTTTGCTACAATAGTAATCTTCAATAAATGGGGCAACTGTTTTTTCATTTGTAGTTTCCTCGTTGTCGGATTCATTTTTATTATTGATTTCTACATCGTTATACACTTCGACTTCTTCACCATCTGACTCCACCTCTTGCTCGTCAGAGAAATATTCTACGTCACTGTGCTGTGGAGCTTTATCCATCATGCCCACAAAATCATCATCATCAACAGAGTTGAACTCAGCACACAACATTTTTCTAAAATACTCTGGTTTTCTTCAAAAGACAATCTATTTTGTAATAACGCGGATGTTAAATAAAAAAATCATATAAAACATACCTGGAGACTGCTTTTGCAGTAAGATAATCAAATTGACACCACGAAAACAAAAGTGCACTGAAAACTAACAACAAGCCTTGTGCTTTCTCATTCGCCACATGAAGTGTTTAGTGGGGAAGGCCATTTTTCGTTTGCAACTAAGTGCTTTAGTGATTTATGTCAAACAAATCGATAATTCTGTTGCTCCATGGAATAATTTTTATTATTGAAAGTATTGAGCACATTTTTTTGTTTGCGCATATAAAGTTTCAAACAAATTATATGAAACAGATCATTATGCACCCGGGTAGTTTTCATAAGTTCACGTACATAAAAACCTTCATGAAAGCGAACGTTAAGGAACGTTTCTTTTTTGCTGTCATTTCGATTATTACATTGATCCTTTCTGGAATGTTTCTCAACAATGCACAGTGCACAGTGGTCTGAAAGCCAGGAAAACCAGCGTTAACAAATCATTTCTTTGGGGTTTTTTCGGTCATTTTCATCTCTTTACCGTAAACATTAGTACATGAATTGAAACGTTTCGGTAAAAGTTTTACCAAGTATAAAAGAGAACTTAATATTTGCTCATTTTTCGATCGATGCTATTTGTCACATTGTCACGTTGAAATTTAGTCTGAAAGTAAGGAAAAACTATAGACAGTGGCGCCGCCACTAGAGTGGAATTATTTGAAAAACTTCCATTTTTTCCGTGGAATAAACATTGTAAAGCATGCTAAACATTTCATGTATGCTGCAATTAATGCAAAAATAATGAACTGATTTTTTATCTATTTAATTAATAGATATATCATAAATAGTTTTTCGTTATTTAAATTGTTTTTAGTTTTTTTTTTTTAGCACTCGTTCAATAAATAACGCTGAATGGCAGTTAATTTTTCTGTACTTCTTTTTTTTGTTGTTGTAATGTTTCAATTTATTTTTTACTCATTTTTATAACATGCAATTTGCGGCATATAATTTGAGCACATTCTATTCATAAAATGCTTCATTGTTAAGCATTTTAATTAGTTGGCTTAATTTCCATGGCAAGCAATAACAGCCACAATAATGCCGGCAATCATTTCATCAATCATTTAGTTTGTCGTGCAGCTCATTTGCTTGATTGACGTATGCAAAAAAAAAAAAAAAAAACAAGCAGAACAACAGAAGGAACTTATAGATGATGTGACGGACGTACGGATAGATGGAAGAATCGTTAGTGATGTCAAAAATTATTAGCGACAATTTACAATTAAATTGCTGTTGACTTTTATTATTGTTGCTGGTTGTATATTTTTTAATTATGTTGGCATTAAATTACAAATTGTAGTTTAAATATGCGGTCAATGGCTTCGATATATGAATGCACTTTTTTTTATAAATTGTTCAACTTTAACTGATTTTTCTCCATATCTATGACTATTAACAAAAAAGTGTTAATAAAAGCCACAATTTATTACATTGTCACTTAGGCTAGCTTAGGTCACTTATGATACCATAAGTATTTCCTATTTCTATCGCAGCTACTCTGAGAACCACTTTGACAGTGTTAAGAACGTTGAGATATATTTTATCTCTTTTTCCGAGATCTCAGTTAAGTTATCCAGGAAGGGGTACCCTAATAACGTCAGTCTCTTCCTACTGTGGGCCGTGCAGTAACATAGCAACTGCTCCACCGTCTCATCCTCTGCGGCATTTGCACAGCTTCTGCACAAGTCCCGGGAGTTTACCCCTTGCCCCATGCCTTGTGGCATGTCTCCCTATTATGCAGTGGCATAATAGGGAGACATGCCACAATAACAATAACAGCTGTCTGATCTCTCTTGTGTTGAAGTAGTGTTATTGTTCTTTTAAGATGGCCAGGTTAGTCTGGAGATTCTACACGTGCCAAGGTTGCACCATCTATTGGTTGCTATGACGATCATCTTTGCTGAGATCTGAAGTTTACATGTAGCCATGCGGCCTTCCCTGGATGGATATCAGCAGTGCTAGTCTTTCTGGCTAGTTTGTACGCCTCACAATTTCCCTCTATGTTTTGGTGACCAGGCACCCAGATGAGATGTATAACATAGTGCTTGGCAATTTACGACACTCCGTTGTGGTTTTAGGGTTGGAGTTGAAAGAGTTCAGCGCTTTCACGGCAGCCTGACTGTCCGAGAAGTTAAACACATGCTCTTGTGTATGTGAGTATGACCTTAGGAAGTGCGTTGCTTCCTGATTAGCAAGCATCTCCGCCTGATAAACGATACCATTTCGCTTTAGTGAGGAAAGTTATCCCATTGTAGTCTGGTGGGTATTATGACTTCATACTTTTTAACGAAGTTAATGTTTAGTATGCAGTAATCCGTATTTGATGGTATAGGTATGGTCCGAAGGAACTACTATGCCAAGCTGAAGATTCCCTCAGTCTAAGGGCTGTAAGGGCTGTATTGCCATCTCTCTCGCAATGAGATCAAGTGGGATCAAATGGAGCAGTACGTTTAGTGCATCCGTCGCTGGGGTACGAAAAGCTACACTGAGACAAAGTATATCTTAAAAACGGAGGAACTAGTTTTGATTCAAACAGACTGTCATGGCTAATTCAATTCATTATGTCGATTTGGTTTGCATGCCTGTTTTCGTTTTAAACAAAAAAAAAAAAAAGGAAAATGTCTTCTTTTTTGACCAAAGTAGGGTTGTAACATTTGCGCACCTACGATTATATAAAAAGATAATGACTTAGAGGCATCTGTGATTAGGTGTACAGAATCATTAAATACGACTGCAAAATTTGAAGCGAGCTCTAATCATTAAGACAAACACACAAAACTAAAAGTTCTGCATCTGTCATGGTAATAGTTTCAACTAAATTGTTTAAATGTAGGTACATAATATGTACTATTAATATGTAAACAAAACATTTTTGTTGTACATATAGTCAAATAGTTATGTAGTTATGTTTTTTTTTGCTAATTTATTGATTCCGCCATTCGTCATTCACTTTTAATTTCAGCTCAATCGAATATGTCGAAGCTTTTGGTTTTGAACACAATATATTGTTCAAACATACATTGTGAGTCAAATAAAAGCTTATAAAAAAAGGAAAAACCTCATAAAAACACTTAAATAGCTTCTACGTACACTAGCAGCAACAACATCATTATTATCATTATCCACATAATTACTTTCATCATTAGTAACAGCAAAAATCGTTTAAAAATACAAGCATATTGCAACACTGGTATACGGCACATAAAATATACATCGTACATACTTACTGCAGTCACACCGAAACCTTTAAGCGCTGCACTCATACTACATACAATTCTATATTGAAAATGCTGCTTTAATGACTCAAAATGCATATAAGAAGACAACGAAGATTATGAGAACAAATTTAATGAGAGAAGATTATACTTTAGGGATTCCTAATGCAACGTTCATTGTATTTAATCAGTATAATAGAATAGTATGTATGTAGCTATACATACATATACCTTATCCTAGAATGTGTAGTGTATTTAAAGTAGTAAGCAGTATTTTCACATAATAATTTCTTTTATTTTCAGTAATTTTTCATTTTTTATTTCAACTTGTAAAGTTCTACTTCGATTGCTGCCATTCGAAGCCATCATCAAGCCGCAGCAGCAGCAGCAGCAGCAGCAGGAACAACAATAGCAACAACAACAACAACAACAACAACAACTTTGTCGGCAACTTTTCTTTAGCAACAACTATCACAACTTGCAACCAAAATAAAATAAGAAGAAAAAAAATCAGCAAAACGCCGCTGGGCACTCATCATCAACATTCAGCATCAGCTTTAGCTTCAGTTGCAACGTCATAGTCAGCAACATCAACGAATGGCAATATTTCAGTTACTTTGTATCTTTGTATCTGCAGCAATTGCTGCTTTTGCTACTGCTATTCCCGCTAGGCATTTTCGCTTTCTCCGCACAACTCCTAAAAGCTGCTGCTCCTCGACACCTTTCGTTCAGTTTGTATCTTTTCGTTTCATTTCGTTTTAATTGCCGCTCAAGCATTATTTTAATTTTTCTTTGCGTACTTAAACATTTCATGTTTGAACTTTTTTTTTCTCACTTTTTTATACCCTTCAAAACTAGTGTTTAAAAATTGTGTTATCAATTTGTCAGAATGTTGGTAACGCACTAAAGCCACCATTGTAAAAATTATACGACTTGATAAGCGTGACTTTGCTAGTCTATTAAGCGATGTCCGTCTGTCTGTTTGACCTTCTGTCTGTTGCTTTTGAGATTTTGCAATTAAAAACTTAATTTCAATAATTTCAATATGTGTTTCCTGAGATAACTGGTTTACACATGTCTTTGCCTTCAGGTGTAACTTTTGGTACACTGACAGCGGAGATGTTGCGCTCAAATTGATAATGTGTTTGGCGCATCGGTCAAAAAATGAACGTCGAACAAAGAGCAAATCTTAAGTTCTGTTTTAAACGTTTCAATTGATGAACCAAGTTTATGGTGATGTTTGTTTGTGCTGTAAGAGATTATATGAGTGGTTTAAGCGGTTCAAGAAAGTTCGACAATTCAGTCGAAAGCGTTAGTTATTGAAAGTTACACTGAATAAATGCATGAATTCATCAAAAAATGTGCCAAAATCTTTATTGCGTTGCCTGGAAATGGAATTGAATATGCCTATAAAATCAATTCATCGTATTGCGAACGACATTTTTAGTATACGGAAGATGTGCGCACGTTTTGTTCCGTTGCATCCCAAAATTAACAGTAGTACTTTTTCATTTCATCCAACTACACTTTGCTACTGATTTTTTGGCTCAAAACTACATTTTAACCATTAAATTTATTTATTTTTTCTACATTCGATCGTAACGAATTTGGAACTATTAGATTAGTAATTTAATCAACTTTCTAGCGATATCTCGTTCATATCGATCAAGCTTGCGCTGCACTTTGGACGCTTATCATAACAGTAATATACCGTTATACAGGTGAATTGCCCAAATGCAAGTTTTTCGTGTTCAGCACATCTAAATTACTCTAAACAAGTATAAGATACTTTCTATCGTTTTAAAGTTGAAATTTGTAAACTATGTTTATAAATGTTCATTTTTATTATGTCTTATCTCAGATCAAATTTGCCTTGGCTATCTTTTGATTTTATGTAGTTCTTTTGAGATTTTATAAAAGCAATTTCAATGCAAATCGGAAATTCGCCTGAAATGGGCGTGTCCCGTCCACTTTTAAAGGTAGTCCCATGCAAACCCACAACTCACTTTTATGTGATTGTATAAAAAACATCAATATCAACTTGAAATTCGATATGGTGGAATCTTATAGATGGTCGTTTCATACACAACTACTAGTGGGCGTAGACTCACCTTCCCCCTGGTGAATGATATTAGAGCCGAGGTTAACGTTTTTTCTTTCTTTTTTTTTTTTTTTTTTTTGTAAATTCTCTCCTCCATCGAGCCTTTTGTTAATTGTGCTGGTGCTATTTTGTTCCATATACAGATACTAAAGCCTTGCAAAACTGCATTAGAAACAGCAAACAAACCAAAGCAAGCACTGTGCGCATATTTTAAAAACCGAAATGTTTGCGCAGAGATCATGTTATAATGAGAACAAATGAGAGTAAACGAGTGACTTCTTTTCATATTTCCAAAATACGTATCAGATGGTTTCTGCTCTAGTATGTATAAGTAAAGCAGTTAAATAAAAGAATGATTTTACGCTTGTAGAATGCTGATAAAGTGAAAAAAGAGACGGACGAGACAAACAATGTTGTATAGTAAGTGAAGAGAAAGACTGCTTTGTATATATTTTACACATTTTCACTGTCTTTTCAATCGGTTTGATCGTTTCTTGTATCGAACCAGGTTTACTACAACTTACAACTTGTTGGAACTTGTTTGTTTCGTTTGCATATTTTTTTAAAACCAAGTGAAAAGAAGAAAAATTATTTGTACAATTCAATTTTTTTTTTTTTTTTTTTGTTTTTCTACGATTTAAAATTTTTGTGAGAAGTGTTTTAAAACTTCGGTTTCATCGATGTAAAAGATTTCTTTTTGTGCAAATTGCAGCAGCAACAGCTTTGTGAAAAAGCGTCGTTTTTAGCCAATTGAACGCTTCTTAGTAGCTCATTTTAGATGCCATCCCAAGACAAAAGAAACATTACCAAGTATCGTATTACAATAAACTTCTACAATTTAAATTTTTCAATCTATACAAATTAATATATAAAATAGGTAAGGTTAAGGTGTAGTTTAAATTGAATTTAATTTTATTATTTTGATAGTCTTTAAATAAAATGATATAAAAACCATTTACTCTATGCCACACATGTAGACAGTCTACAGGTCTGGAGTACATTAATTTCATTGCCTTGCAAATTTCCTATCGTACAAATTTCAGATATGCAGCATGTTGTGCACAATTAAAAGGTAATCGAATACATTTCCATTTCCATTTACAATACCAGAAACTTGCAACATTCAACATTCAACATTCAACATTTTTGCACAGCACAATGGGTCTGCTCTTTGTTCGTGTGTAACATAGTGTAGTAAGTGTAACTACGAGTATGTATCTTGTATGTATGCTTGGTTGGCTAACTATCTGGCTAAATAGTGTAGTATCTGGCTGTGACTCGTTTTGCTTTCTGGCTACACTTCAACACCTTCACCAGACCGTCACCTTTAGTTTGTTGTTGTGTTTGCTACTTCAATGCTTTGCTACTATGCTGCTTGGTGTATTTAAAAAGCGATTAAATTGCACAATTTAAATGGCATTCGTTTCCAGCGTTGCTGCTGCTGCTGGTGCTGCTGGGGCTGCTACTAAATACAAAGTCAGTGCCACTCTCTTTGCATATATCAATTTCTCTATCTAAGTATCTTAACTTTTAGCTACTTTCAGTTTAAAAAGAATTTCGTGCGTGAGTGTATAAATAACATGAGCACTCGAAGCACACCATGCATATAAGTAGATATCCGCTGCCTCTTCATCACTGCATCTCCATTAATTTGTTACATCGGCGCCATTTGTGGCAGAACTATATACATATTTATATCGGCGGTCGGAAATTATAAACTCTACACCGCAAAACAAGCAATTAACACTTTATACACATGTTCACATAAATAATCAACCTGAAAGTCTCATCGCACTACTACTCCCTTCACGTTTTAGTTGCTCACTAATAAGACAAAACGCTTCTATTGCAAGGTATTATTTAAAAGTTTCTCTACAGAGCTGCATAGTTTATTAATTAAGCACAAAAATGTATTCATACAAAAAAAAATTAGAAATATGGAGCATGTTTGTATGGGTGCTAGTTTATCTAAAGAGAGAACAGAAGAATTTAAGTATCAACACTTTCACGCACTAACTTTTATAGTGTTCGAGTTCTCGACGTTCATACGGACGGACGGACATGTAGACTTCTAGCTAACTCTATTGAAAATGACTTTGAAAATCCATTGCAAAACTTCAAAATAGGTTGTTTAACTTTGGAAACATAGATTCCAATAGTGATTTGATACTCTGCTCATCAAAAATTAGATCAATCGTTCCGTAAAACGTAATCGCTACCCATACCATGATTCCGTGCTCACGGCTGTGATGGCGACTTAAGTAAACTTCGTATTTTCAGAAATCGTGAAAATAGCATTGGTATTAGTATTGAATCGTCTAAATTGAAACGTTTTTCATCGGAAAACACAACCGATAGTCAATCATTGAAACGAGTCTCAGTTAAAACATCCCGCATTACATAATCCATTGCAAATTGAAGTTTTTTGCTTGCGAATAGCATTTAGAGGTAACTTTTGAGTTGTACAGTTGACAGAATTGCGTCTATTCCGGCAAATTCATTTATTCTGGCAGCTCACTGTATGAAGTTTGACGCAATTCTACAAATTTTACGTTATACACAAAAACTTAAGGGAGAATTTCAATTTAATTTTAAAAAAATTATACAATATTGTTTTTTATTCGGTTCAAATGTACATATTCAATTTAAGCACAATCGCATATGTTGAAGTGATTCAAAATTTGTGTCAAATTTAATGCCTTGCACCTTTCAAGAACTATTTGATCAAACCTTGAACGCTGCACCCGCGCGGCTTCCGCTGCTGGATGCCACATCGCAACACCAACTACAACCAATTATCGAACAAATCGTTAAAGCTTATTAACAACTTTTCTCATTTGTCGTCGTCGTCATCGTCGTCGTGAAAATTTTCATTTGCTTCTTGCATTTTCTCAATTTTAGGCACATTTTGGACAACGATCGTTAAGTATTGACCGAAGTTAAGTGCAAGGAGGGCAGGGAGTATTCGGTATTCGTAGAAGACAGTCTGTGCGCCGGGTCTCAGCAATGACAACGTCGCTCTGTCTGCCTGTCTGCCTGTCTGTCTGTCTGCCTGTCTGTCTGTCTATCTGTCTGGCTGCCTGCTGTGCGTGCCGCAGCTGTCTACTTCATGCTGCTGCCACATGCCATACGCCTCACCAACACCGCCGTTTCCACCATTGCAACAGTAGCCGTCCAACATAAATTCTAAGACACCTCAAAGTACAATTTTTCTTCATTAATTTTCCACTTCCAACACACATTAAAAACAGAAACAAACTAAAAATATAAAAAAAAGTCGCACATCGTCGTCGTCGTCGCCGTCGTCGTCTTTAATAGTTTCTGCCACTGCTGGCGCTGCTCATTTGTACCTTTGAATGAGGTTGCCATGCAACATCAACGGCCGCCACATTGGAGCATGCGGCGGCAAAAATCGCTTTCAAATGAACTGCATGAAATCAGCTTCTATCGTACTACTAACTGTCTGTCAGGCAACTCTTCGTCGCGATGCAACCCAAATGCAATGATAATTAAAATACATTCTATTTAAATAGCAGCAGGTGAGGCGGCATGAATGATACTTAACTGGCCGCAGTTGACCTGGCTATCTCCATCAAGCTTTGGAAGACGCCTGTACCGACAGCGATGTAGACGACCATGTCACATTAAATCAAATTAGTAAAGAAAAATCGCACAGTGCATAAAACCATAAAAAAAGAAGAAATGTTCTTTTACTAAACAAATTTTACTAAGCAAATGTATGAAAAGGATGTCTGTATAGTTTTTATAGCGTAGCTATTTATGTGAGCCTTGAGCAGTAAATGTAGAAAAAGCGTTAACGAACAACAGATCAGTAATTAATTTATTGAAAGGAAACGTAAAAACTATTTGCGAATTTTAAGTGTTGTAATTCACATCATCTGCAACAAATAAATACAGAGAAAGGAAAAGAGAGGCTACACTACATTAGACGTAGCACCAAACAAGGACAGTAAACAACAACAGCAAACAACAACAGCAAACACGTGCAAGTGACGTTTGCACAATTCTCTTTGTCTTTGTTTTTCGTTGCATGGAAGCGATCACACGATTGAGTCGGCATGCACCTTTGTTAGATTAGTGCGTGATATGATCGACCGTTAAGAGAGAAAGGGAATGAGAGTACAGCAGCACAGCTTGCTGCTTGATTCGTGCGATTAGTTCGTAGCTAGTGTGTATACCAATTAAGGTGTGTTTCCGAAAGGATTTTTCGTGCTCAACACGAATCTGGGTTCAAACATTTTCCATTACATCACGTTTTCGAGAAAATAGGGGTTGAAACCACTAAAAACAGCATTTTTAATTTTAAAAAAGCCATACTGGATCCGCCATTTTGAATTTTTTAAATGTAACTGCATTTTCGTAATCAGCGACCCTCAGAACCGCCTTCGAAAGCCATTTTTGGGTTGATATAAAACTTCTCCGTCTTATTCTATAGAATCTAATCTACTTACTTTATGAAAGTTCAGTTCCTCTATACATTTAACATTATATTAATGGTTTCAATAATAATCATAATCTAATTTTAATGCTAATACTAATCAGTGTCCTCTCGTAATACACATTGCATGGCAAGGTGACAACTAAAGGCGAACGAGAAGATGCAGCGGCAAGTGGCGAAGCGAAAGAGCAGTGTGCTTACATAAGTCAACACTAATTGCAATTTGCAGCTATACACACACACATGCACACACACACACACACACACACCCATGCACGCACACATAAACGCACACATACATACATACATACATACACACACATATGAATACTCTCTTATAAACAAAGATACAAATATTCATGCAGGAATGTCAACGAAGCGCAGAAGACACTGAAAGGATACACTGCGGTATGTAAAGGCATTCAATGCAAAAGGATATGCGGTATAGAAAGGAACGCGCGGCGAAATTGCTGCGCGTGAGTGGGCAGGGAGTCCATGCATGATGCCGCGACAATGTATGAATGTATGAATGAATGAATGAATGAATGACTGCATGAATTTGTGAATGAATGAGTGAATGAATATACTGGCAGCGGATGATGTGTGTAGTGCAAGTATGTCGCGAACTTGCTGCATTTATTCAACCTACACGACGTTTACAGTGAAAATTCGGTGCATTTATTATTGTCGAAACGAACTTTAGAAACAACCAAAAAAAAAAAAAAAAAAAAAAAAATTTAAACCGATTTAACATACTTAAATATGATGTATGTATACTTTAACAGTAGCATGTAAGAGATATACAGTAATACACCTCATAAATACTTCTGCACTTTGAGAATCTTCGAATGGATCCAAACTTGAATGCACCATGTGTTGCTATGAATCCAATAAATGAAGTCTAAAGCCTACAGTTTAGTTTAGCTTAAAAATGTGCGTGTTCTGGAAGTGAGTAAAAACCGAAGAGAACTTGAGGCTTTCTGAATATTCTACTCACCAAAAAGTCAGCGTCTACAAAGCTGTCCAAATTCGAACCGCACTGCTTGATATTGATGGAATTATTTAAGGAACTCTTGTATACGCAGGCTTAATGAAAGCGTATCTACCGTATATGAAGTAATTTCTATCAATGTAAATTAGATATGGCAGCGGTAAAATTTTTAGAAAACACAACAGAAACTTCATTTGCATCCCAATGTATAGCCTCTGAGTGATTCTAGAATGTATCTATAATATTTTCAGAACAGGCAAACATTAGAGTTTCGTGAAGTAGAATAGTTCGCACATTTGTTCTATATAATTCGTTTAGAACATTTCCATGGTAATTGTGTAACTAAAGTAGAAACGAAAGCGGTTTATGTTAGGTGCTACTAGCTGTACTTCATACTAAAAACGAAATTATTCAAGATGACAGTTTTCTTATAAAATTTGTTGATGGACGACTCCATATGAAGAAATTAACTGTACTAAAAAAGCATTGAGTAGAATATATTACTAAATCAGCATTTACTACTTAGCAGTTAAGCATCTGCTAAACAAATACTTAGGAAATAATTTCGAAAAAGAGTTTATTTATGACAATTTATTGTTCCAATGCCACTTTCTGTAGATTACACTATGGCTTTCAAGGAAGTTTTGCTGTTTTCAAGCAAATTCTTCTCGAAAGAAAACTGTATCAAAACAAATGAAAAGTGCATTAAAACTTCGATTATACCGTATCTAAAATTTTCCTCGCTATTTTTTGTTCTATACCAACTCAAAGCTTGTGTCCTGTCACTGTTTCTGTGTAGGTGTATGTGTATGTGTATGTGTATGAGTGTGCATAGAAGTTGTCAGCAATATGCTGAAGACACATTTGCAATTTAATTTGCACATTCGCATCGCGACACACACAGATAGGTACAAGCACAAAAGGCTCAATGCAAGTGCAACAACAACAAGAAAAAAAGCTGCATAAAAAAGGATGCAAGTAAGAATGAAAGCAACTCAGAATATATGAATTAAAGATAGTAGCAGGAAGCAATGTAACGCAACGCAACAGAAGCAAAGTTAAATGAAATTATAAAAAACAATTTGAACTCTACTTCCTGTTCTACTCTGCACTCTGCATTTGGCTGCGGTGACACGGTTGCCCCTGCTAGCTTTTTTCTTTTTTCTATTTTCTTTTTCTTTTTCTTTTTATTACGCACATTACACATGGATTAAAATGGGTATATTCAATTTGTACAAATGTATGTAACGCCCAAAACGAGACATTGCAAATTTCATTAAGTGTACTCAAAGTTTCTTGATTAGCTCTAAAACCAAATCGATATAGCGTTGTTCTTTTGTTCATCTGTAGTTTCAAGAAATTTGAACATAAATGGAATCAGACAGCTTCTGTGCAAAATATAAGAGAAAGAAACTACACAGACTTACAGGATATTGAAGCTTTTGGTAGTTACCTACCACTGTAAACTTATTATTTTTAGTTTTTCTGTGCGCTGAAATGATACAACAAGCTCCAGAAATTTTATTTTGTAAACGAGCGAAACGCTTGAGTACATTGTTTCGCATGTTGGTTTGAGCTCTAGTATATATGAGTGACGCAGTTGCACTTGTATTTTTTGCTTGAAGAGTGCGCATGGAGCAGCTGCTAAAGTGAGATAGAGACGGACGAGCCAAACAATGTTGGAAAGTAAGTAAAAAAAAAACACAACAAAAGACTGCTCTGTATGTTTTGCACATTTGCCTTGCATTTCATTCGCTTAGGTCATTTCTTGTTTCAAACCAAGTTCACCACAACTTATAACTGGTTGAAAGATTTCGTTTTCGTTTGCAATACTTTTTAAGGAACCAGGCGAAAAGAAGAATACAGATTTTTGTATTGTAAGTTTTGCTCTAGCATATAGCATTCATACAAATCTGTGGTTCAAATGAAAGCCTTACACTGAGTACAGCGCATATCATAGTCGAGCACACTAGACTGCAGCATGATTGCTTGTTTTACTGCTCGGCTCGTGTGCATTGGCAGGACTTGAGTGCAAAGGCATGTGCACAGTGTATCCGTATCAGTTAGTGTGCGTGTATCTGTGTGTAACAAGTATGCTTCTAAATGAAGTTGAGTGCAGATTTCTTTTTCTCGTTTTCTTTCGCACTATAATTTTTTTTTTTTTTTTTACACATTTCAAACTCCATTTTTGTTCTATTTTCTAGCAATAAAATAAAATGGAGTAGCAGAAACAGCAGAAATGTAATAAAATAAAATGAAATTAATGCAAATATTCTGTTACTAAATGTAACCACTAGTAAAGCTGTAAAACGAAACATGTATAGGTATACATATATAGTGAGCGAGTTCCAGAAGAAGGCGTGACCATGTTGGAGGCGCCTTAATTAAGGCTCATGAGGCGCGTTGCACGACAACACACTCGAACGGCAGTTGAACTCAATGCGAACGGTTACAGCGAGTTAGAGATAGAGTGTGTGCACGGGATGTCTGCGCAGTTTTTCTATGATCCTGACACGAAATTAAATACATTCTGCAAATATTTGAACAAATAATTCTCAAGCAGAAAAAGCAGCAATGCAAACACAGAACTAAATAGCAACAAAGACAGACAAAACAAATGCTCAGATTTAATTTTTTTTTTTTTTTTTTGTTTTTGCGTTGGTTTTTGTCTATCTGGAAGTATTTGCTTGCATGTGGCCAAAGCAACCCAAAACCGACACAAGCCAACAAAAGTGACTAATGAGCAAAGCTACAAACAACACAAATATTTCGAATAGAACAGAGCAAAACCAGAGACAAACTAAACAAAGCTGCGGCTGCACAAATGACGTTGAGAATACGAAGGGCATGCTAAGGATAATGAGGCAACTGTAATGAATGCTGCATATGCAAGAGTTTACGAAAAAGCTGATGTTGCCAGGCAAAGTAATATTTTTTTATGTAACAACATCAACAAAAGCATGCTCTAATATCAACCGTGTAGAATCGTTTTCTGCTATAAATGCTTAATAATATGTTGTCAGTGAAAATTTCGACTTTGTCCCTGACTTTGTCCTAAAAGCGCTGCACGAGTGGAATCAAAACGACTCATCGAGTTTTGTCATGAGTACGAATGAATTACTGAATCCCATGAAAATACTCTATATTTTTTTGTTTCACTACTGCGAACATGTATTTCCAACAGAAAAAAATGGAATAGAATCCGCATGGTAGAATGAGTCATACCATTCATAAAATATAATGCAGAGTATCGAAATTCAATTTAGAGAGCGAAATTTTAACAGCTTATTATACCATTCACACATAGTGTGAAATGGTATTATCACTTTTTCTGAAAGTTTGTAACGCACTAAAGGAGGCATCGTAGGCCCCATAAAGTATATATATTCTTGATCAGCTCGACGAGACGAGTCGATCAAGCCATGTCCGTATGTCTGTCCGTCTGTATGTTCTTACATACACTTCTCTTTATTGCAGTTTAATAGAGTGTCAAGATTGACAATCCACGCCCACTTTTTGGGGTAGCCCCCATACAGACCCACCGCCCACTTTTGACTTTTTGTATGAAAAACATTTTTATTGTAGTCAATATCAACTTAATAATTGATATGGTAAATTTTAGTGGACGAATGCTTAACATATACATTAATGGGTGGGACCCGCCTACTATTTGGGGTAGCTCCCATACAAACCTATGCTCCACTTTTGAATGTTTGTAAGAAAACCTTCTTTATTAAAGTCAATATTAGGTTGAAATGCGCTATGGTGCCTTTTTGGAGACAGCCGCTTAACATACATAGACTAATGGGCGTGACCTGCCCACTTTTTGGGGTAGCCCCCATACAAACCCATTCTTCATTTAAATCAATATTAGCTTGAAATTTGATTTGGTGGATTTAAGTAGAAACCACTTCATATACATATACAAATGGGCGTGTCCCGCCCACTTTTTGAAGTAGTCCCATACAAACCCACAGTTCACTTTTATGCATTTGTTTGGAAAACGTCAATATCAATTTGAAATTCGATATGGCGGCATATTAAACCTCTACTACATCGCTTCATACACATCTACTAGTGAGCGTGTACCACCCACTTTTTGGGGTTGCCCCTATTTAAACCCCCATTTTATGTATTACAATACTATTTAAAATTTCGTGTGAATGGATTAGAGCTTCGGTTCAACCGAAGTTAAAGTTTTTTCTTGTTTTTTGTTGATGTAAGACAACAAAGTACATTGGATCATTGGAAAAATCTTCCAATAATTAAGGAGAGGCCGTTAAACCATGAAAAGGTCACTGTGTGGTGCACATTACATTCTGGGGTCCGTATCATCAGTCCGTATTTTTATAACAACGACGACGGAACGACGTTTTCCGTTAATGTGGAACGCTATGGTTGTGTGATAACCGACTTTTTTGGCCTGCAATTAAAAAATTAGACGTTATGTCGATATCAAGAATATTATTCTGTATATACTTTATGGCGTCTACGATGCGTCCTTTAATGTGTTACAAACTCCATGAAAAAATTATTCGAAGACTATAACAAGAGCAAAAGTCGACGTTCTCGACTCTAATATACCCTGGACATATCAAATAATTTTAAAATAAACTTGTAACTGTGCGGCATCTAGAGAGCCTATATCGCGACTTTACTTTTTCTAAGTCTCTTAAGTCAGAGAATTTTTCCGTCAGTAGACGCATACTAAGTCAGATATGGCTAGATTGACGCGCCTCATCGTGCTGATGACGAATATTTCATTGTCGGCTTCAGAGCAATGAACTGGGGAACGTTTAAATCCCAACTCCCCCCACCCCTTAGCAATTTTGTTCAGTAAACATTTTTTTTTCGCTTAATTTCCATAAATTTAAATTGTAGCATAAAACAATTCTGATTAATTTCTTAAAGTACTCATAATCAGAAAAGAAATAAATAATAAGGAAATGACTACACAAATAAAATCTATATACTACATATAAAAAAAAAGAAACTAAAAATAACCAAAACCAAGAACAACAAAAACAAAAACAAAAACAACAAAAAACCACAGTGAATAACGACAAAGTCTCAAAAACTTAACCGAATTGGAATACTGCTAAGCGGCTTGTGGTCTAAAAGCAGCCAAACCAGAAACAAAATCATACTAAAACAATGCGGCTTAGCACTGCTCAACAAGGGCGTATTTGCACCAGAATAGAATAGTGGGTAAATACTTGCAAACACATTTCAATATATATAAAAACAAATAAAATTATTTTCTTAAAATAGTAAATGTTTATTTTGATCTAAAAACTTGTATTCTTTGACAAAGTTTTTTGTTATTGCCTTTCGTATTTACCCCTGTTTTCTAACAATTCTGACTATGCCGCCTTTGATCTCAATTAATACCAAATAACAATTGCAGTATTAAGCTGAAGAGCATAAAACCAAGAATAACAAAAACTGCAACAATAAGTACTAAAAAATGTCAAGATGATGATGATGATGACGATGCACCATCAAAAAGCCAAAATTCAGCTTGCGCAAATTAAAAAGTAATTGAAAATCTCAGAAACAGAAAATATTCGCGCTCAGTGAAAGTAAGAAAGAGTTAGACAAAGTATTAAAGAGAGACAGAGTGAACTGTAGTACATACTATAAGAAATGCAGTAGAAATATGCGGCGAAATACAATTAAAAATCGCAGAAACAGCAGCAAACAACTCGGAATCCTTCGCGCTATACTATTGCATACTTTCAGGCGCAAAGGAGCCGTAAGCCATATGGAAAAGTCAGCATCAGACAGGCAGACAAACAGACAGACGGACAAATACCACAACAGCAAAAACAACAACAACGTGAACAACCAGTCAAGTGAGTATTTCTTTATATGTAAGTATTTCGACTTTCCTTATTTCTGTATTATTTTTTTTTTTTCGCCATTTGCACAAATAACTTTATACACACATGCAAACCTTTGCCTGCTGCCGCTGAATTGCATTCCCTCTTATACCAAAGTAATACAATCTCTAGCTCTAGACATGCACCATCCTCTTGCCACCCATCTTGTGCAGAACTACGTTGTGGCATGCAGAATCAGGAACGCTTCTGTTTAAATAAAGTGCACTTTTTATATGCTATGCCGCAATTGCAGCCACATTCGGCGGAAAACAAGGTTCTATTTAAAAGTTTCTCATGTAATTGACATATCAATTTGTTATTTGTCACATATATGATAAAATTGTAAGACCATCGGAGATACTATTAAGCAAATTATTTTTATCTGTATTTTGTGTATTAAAAAATTTCATGTTTTATCAAACTTTCGTGAGTTTAACTATCGATTACATTTAAAAAGAAGATCAAAGCAAAATCACGGAAATATAGTATAAGATATTCCTAAACAATGAGATCGATGGTATAATCAGACGAAAAGTATTAGAAAACATGATAATAAATTTCAAAGATTCCTACCCGTAGTAAACACAGTTCTACAAATACCGGGGTCAGGTCAGTTGTTGGAAAGCTGAGGGTCATTTGCGAAGTAAATTGCTGCGTAGTATCCGGGGTCAGAATTGCACCATCACGTCAGGATTTTGAGATATTTAAGGTTATGTACCCGAATGACGTCGAAGGGATATATTTCGTAACTTCGAATAGCCATAACTTTGCGTAATTGATCTCTTTAACTCTTTTGTAAATTTTTCGGTCAAAATACTAAGAAAATTGAGAAGTTATTTTCAGTTTAACTTTGACCTTAAATAACTTTTATGGAAGTGAATTTATCGAAAAAAAAAATTGTAAGAAAGTTTTTGTGGAGCGCTCGATATACTACGAAAATAATTGGTTGCCAGAGCAATGAATGAACTGGCTTAGAAATGAAAACAATAATTGCAAAAAGTACAAAAACCCCATGCAATTTCCATGGGAAATGTATCGTATTTGTGGCACTATTTAATATGAATATAAAGGGCTTATATGGGTCTGATGTTTCTTTTTATGTCATAAACTAAAAACTGAGGGGACGTTTCAAAGGTAAAAACCAAATTGGTAAATAACGTACACCCAAAACAAGAAAACACTTTTGCATACGCACTTTGCAATTTGCTACAGGAAGACAGAAATTCGAAGAACAATGCAATTGTTTGTGTAATTTACACTGTTAATGCAAAGAGCCGCATTGTTGCTCAGTCTAATCGGAAGAGCATTTCAAAATCAAAAGCCTGGACACATCTGCTCTACATCGTTTTTTAACGAGAGCAATAGAAATGGTACTATTTCATATAAATTAATTAATATTTAAATTGTTCAAATTGTTGTTATTATTATTTTTTTTTTTTTTTTATAGAGTACGTTTTAAATGTGTGCCGAAACTTTTATATCCGCCCTTATTCATATGTGTATTCGTATGTGGAATAAGGAGTTTGTCTGCCCTGTCTGTCTGTCTGCCCTGTCTGTCTGTCTGACTGCCTGTCTCTGTAGTTGTAAAGATATATGGCAACAATGGCTTTTAATGTTTTTGCGGATTATAAACATTTTACTTGATATTCTCGCATTTAATGAGCGCAATTTGTTGCAAACTTACGGCATTGAAGCACGCTCTTCTATACGGTTCCGCTCTTGCACCTGCACCCTAAGACCTTTCAGATACAACTTGGTTCATTGCTGCGGCTGACTTCTTCAGTTTAACTCGTAGTTTGTTTAACAACAACAACAACAACAACAACAACAATAACAAGCGCAATAGCAGCCACTTGAAGTAAACTAAATTTGCTCGTTTCACAGTTGAGTGAATAAGTTGTTCAGTTTCTTTCTGAAACTGACTTTGAAATAATTTCTGTACATAAATAAATGAAATTCAGTGCTGCTTATTAATAAAATTAAAGGAGTACTAAATACAGCAGGAAATATGATACAATTTTCAAACATTTTATGTACCAACCAAAATAAGTACAGGGTGTTTTCTAGATGTACTTTTAATCGTCTTAAAACACTGAGATTACATAATATCAAACTGAAAATTGGTTTTATTAGAAAGATAATTTTATGTGGTTGACTCTGTTATGGCGCATTCTTGAGGTCCAATTTTCGAACACTTTTTGTTTAGAGTGTGCGTGATGTGAAAACGATCCCAGGTTAAATGAATTAGTCGCACGTATGGAAGACTATGTCGACCGTAAAACGAACGGTAACATTTCCTAATTGAGCCAAGATTTTCGAAATAAATTTGTACAATATGCAAGCGTTGCTCTGGTATTAGTCTACTTATAAAAGTTTTATCGCTGTTGCAAAATGTAACCTCTAAAAAAACACCATATACCTATATTCTTGATATAATGCTACCTATATAAAATCTTTTTTTGTGTGCCGAAAACTTAAACAATAAAAATTCTAATGAAATTAACAAAATTATGGCGAAATGATATCTCCTCCCAGACAGCATTAAAATTTCATTCAAAGAAATGTTTCGATTTCAAACACCAGTAACCAAATTAAATCAAGTAATAACGAAGAAATTGATGTTCTTCCATTCTCACTCTACAGCTAATTTGAGCTGATTGACTGTCTCGCAGTGCCTGGCATTCTTGACATGACATTGTGCCATATCACGAGTCATTTTGGATATCCTAACCTACAAAAATGTAAGCTAATGCATTATTTATCACAAACTATATTTTTCAAATGGACCTAACACGCCTTTCGCTGAATGCACCTTGGTCGGGGAAACACAAAACAAAAAGTGTGTGTGTGGAATTCGCACACGGCAGAAGTGAAACTTCAGAAAAGTAGCCAACAAGATAATGAGATAAATATAGAGTATCAGGAGTATTAAAAAAAAGCGAAACCGAAAGAAAAGGCGTCGTATATGCCTAAAGTAATTTTTGTTAATTATTTAATTTGACCAAATACGACGCCTTTTCTTTCGGTTCGGTTCGGTAATACGAAGGCCCACACAACACACATATACACAACCTAGCATTGTATACATGAGTACTTGTGTTCGCTCCTCCATACCCGCCACACTCTAGTAAAGCCAAGAGTGAGGCAACTACGAAAGCTCGAACAAAGAGGCGACCAAGATCATAGAAAACACTTTATACTTGTAATCTATATCATTCTCTCGCAGGCTAAATCCTGTTTGTCTCTTTTTACTGTCGCTTTTTCGTTTCATCGAATTTTCAAATCACAACGGTGCTAAAGAAGTTTCACTTCAAAAGATAAAAATATTCACACTGTCAAAATCGAATTTTCAAATCGCAACGGGTAGAGCATCTAACTCGTAATATCTAAAAATTGTGAACATAAAATTAACTGTTAAACAATTTTCTTATATGTACGTGTTTGCAAGATCATGACCACTTGTTATAAGTTATGACCATTTGCCTGTGCTCATCTCACACATCCGTTGCTATGTACTCACCACAGTTCTGCGCCACCTATCGTCCTACTCTAACCTACCACACGTTTGTGTGGTCATAAGTTAAAAGATTGTTCCGATTTATGGGAGGGAAATTTCGACTATTTTCGATTAACCCTATATATATATATATATATATATATATATATATATATATATATATATATATATATATATATATATATATATATATATATATATATATATATATATATATATATATATATATATATATATATATATATATATATAGAGAGAGAGAGAGAGATATATATATATATATATATATATATATATATATATATATATATATATATATATATATATATATATATATATATATATATATATATATATATATATAGAGAGAGAGAGAGAGAGAGAGAGAGAGAGATGATGATGATGATGATGAGTAGAGATGAGTAGTAGTAGTAGTAGAGAGAGAGAGAGAGAGAGAGAGAGAGAGAGAGAGAGAGAGAGAGAGAGAGAGAGAGAGAGAGAGAGTATATATATATATATATATATATATATATATATATATATATATATATATATATATATATATATATATATATATATATTTATAGTATTTTCACAAACCTTTTCGAACTTATCACCAATAGTGTAGACACCATGCAAAATAATCTAACTCATTCTCTCGCAGACTAAATCCTATTTATGAATATGTATGTCTCTTTTTAGTGTCGCTTTTTCATTTCATCGAATTTTCAAATGACAACGGTGCCAAAGAAGTTTCACTTCAAAATTATACTTGCTGATTCTTAAAAAATATATACCTATGTATGTACATATACTCCCATGCGCCTGTTTAGTTAAAATTGTCCGTATTTGACATTCAGATGAATTTTGCGATATGCAAATATCAGATCTAAAGAATATGCATTTCATAGTGACAACTCCAAGTGAATTCAAATCGCAAAATTCTTCTAAAAGTGAAATACAAACCATTTTAACGAAACTAATTCTTTAGTGCTCCAATCTGACCTATGTGGAATATAGCTAACATTTGGATTGACGGGAGATGAACTAAATTTGGTATTAACAGTTTAATTAACAAGAACAAAAAAAGTTAAAAAAGGTGGTAACACTGTATGGTAGCTTTGTACCCGTATAGTTTATGTGGTCTTCATGGAGTATTTCAACGCTAAGCGAGTATTTCATATTGTACAAGATTACTATAATACATAACCATATGATGATATATCAACAAAACTTATCTATTCTTTATTCTTCACAGTTTTTTTTTTTCGTGTAGTACATTAACTTCCACATTACCAATTGATTATTTTAAATAGATTTTATACGATATAATTAAAACAACAACAAAAACTTATATTATATATTTTAAAGAATGTTCATGTAGGGCCGTATTTCAAGAATTTTTATGTAATCAAACCAATTTGTAATTGAAAAACACCTTCCAAAGAAGACAGTCACAACTGAATGAAATCCAAAGGCGACATATGCAAACAATAACTTCCGCCCAAGTGTCGGAAAAGCAAAGGGCAACTTTGGGCAAATTTGCTGTCAGTAATCCAAATGGAAAGATGTTCTCGTCTAGGGTATGTTCCTGTGCTTAGAATTTCGACCCTTGCCTGGCTTTTGATGCTGAGTCAATAATAATTTTCTAAATCAGCGCACATAATTGCAATAAATAAATACGAAAGACTGAGACTGAGACTGAGACTGCGATAAAGCAAGACGATGAGCAGGAAAAATTTATGCCGAAATTAATCTGAGGAAAAACTATAGACATAAGTATACAAGGCCTGTTTCAATAGATTCCAAATTTGTTATTCGCAATATTTAGCCTGAAGCACAGGCTTTATTGAGAAACATATCTACTACATTTTCAGAAAATAGAACGTAACGTGAAATTTGATTATATTCATGATTAGATAAAGTTCTGTGAATAAATAGCTAAAATCAAATTTAAAGAAAAGCAAGAAATAAATTTTGCATTTGACTTGAACTTATCAATTCATTAATCACATTGATGCTCGTTGGAAAAAAAAGAGTTGGAAATGATTTTAATACATAGATAGTGTTTAAAGCTAAATATAAAATTGGAGTTTGTTACTGAACCTCGATTTTTCCTACACAAAATAATGTCATTTGAAAATGTTCCCTTACAAAGTGCAGACAGTGCAGCTGTTAGCTTTTAACCGCCAAACGCGTCTAACCTAAACCGAAAATCTGTGTATCACCCACGAAGAGCCATTACATCCGCTCAAAGTTACTGCCTGGTGTGCTGTTTACGCTGGAGGAGTCATCGGGCCATTTTTCTTTGAGAGCATCGCGGGCCAAACGACAATTGTAGACGGCGCGCGCTACAGAGCCATGATTACCGAGTTTTTCCTCTTCCTCAATTGGATGTATTGGGACTGGAGAACATGTGGTTCCAACAGGACGGTGCAACGGCGCACACTGCTCGAGCCACAACCGATATTCTGAAGGAAGCATTTCCGGGTCGCTTAATCGCTCGTTTTGGTGATTTGCACTGGCCAGCCACATCACCCACATTTAACCGTTCCAGACTTCTTTTTATGTGGTTTTTTGAAGTCCTTAAGAAGCATATTCGCCAATAATGCGAGAACCTGTCGCCCGAAGTTCTGGCAAGAGTGATGGAAAATGCTATAAAACAGGCCCGTATGGTCATCAACCACTTGGCCGATATCATTTTCTCAACTTGATGGAATGAATTCGAATGGAACAAATAAACAAATTTCACAAGCAGAACCAAAGTTTTTCATTATAAAGAATAATTGCAGCAAAAGAACTTCGGGTGATTACTTTTGCACCACCTTGTATATGTTCAGAAAGTTTCATACATTCTCAATACAATAATGTTATTTTTAATTAAATTAAGATGTTAATTAAATATTTTTCATGTGAAGAATGTGTAATTTTTCAGTCGCATTTATTTAAAATTGCCTTTTCAGACAAACATTGAACAATGAAAAAATGCCGTTGATGTAATTTACATTGATCAATTCCACATTGAGCACAAAAATATCACACTTTCGTTTTTATGTTACATGACACGAGCATTCGGGAATGATCAAAAATGTGAAGACAATCGACTGTTCATTTGGTTGTTTTCAGCTTTCGTATGTGTGTGAAAGAAACATATACTGCCTGGTTGTACTGGTACAACCCGCCATATAATATATTTAATTCTTTGCAGTGACTCATCTTTGTTCCTAGTTTCAATGAAATAGCATAAAAACATGGAAATTTTCAATCAAATCTTGTACACATTAAAGTCAGAACGAAGCAAATTGTTTGCAAATAAAATGCAGCTGTCAGTATTCAAAGTGTTGTTTTTGTTGTTGTACAAGCCGTTGTAATTGCTTGGCTTAAATTTGGCAAAACAAAAAAAACACACACAAAAAAAAATTTACTAAAATACCGAATACGAGAAATGCATGCCACAATGCAAATAAAGACAGCAGCCAAACGGATGGATAGACTCATGACCGAGCGGACAGACAGACGTTGGCATGCTGACGGAGGCAAGCAGAGCACGTGCTCATCACTCGCAAAGAATATGAGGCGATGAATCTGTGGCACAATCAACCCCCGCAACGTCACTGCACCGTGGTGCGAATATATGAATATAAACGCAGAAAAAGTCTGTAAATGACATAGAGCAAGATATGAAGCAGTTGTATTTGTATAACTAAACATTTATTTAAATACACTAAATGAAATAAAACAACTTCAATAAGGTTACCCATTTATCGCGATACAAATAACTGCAATGTAACAACTTGCTTGCTTGTGAGAAAAGAATATTCTAATTAGTGGCCGCTCAGTGCTGAAAGGAGTATGCTCATGGCGCTTTGACGCTCAATGTAAAAATTTTATTTTGATATCTGTAATTATTTGTAAAAATTAAAATTTTTGGTATTCTAATGAAACTAAGCTACAAGACATTAGAGCTATCGATTACACAGTGCTACAAATTAAAAATAAAAAATGCATGCACTTTTGAAGTGACCTAGTGTAGGTCTCGTTGGGTGTAACATTTATGCATTTATCAAACAATGCAATCACCGCATATTTCAACGACTTTCGACTTTCGACACATTGAGATCATAGTAGGGCATCCAAGGTTTTAACATGAAGGATACACTTGTAAATTGCTGTTGTACCATTGCTATTAAATGCTATTTAAAAATCGAGAGATCAAGTAACGTCATTTTATTGAGCATACCGATTTTACGAAAGTTTTCGTACAATTTACACCAATGTGCACCACCGTAGTCATGCATAAAGATATTACATCAATCGTTCATTCATACCTTTTGACAGCAAGAAAGAGCGAAATACACTACACGTAGAGTATATGAACCACAAAACACATCCAATACATATCGTACAACAAGCAAGATGAAGTACATACAACAACTACAACAACAACAACAACAACAAAAGGATGAGTGTGCAATTCAAATGACAAAATCGACGACGATTGCAATAATAATGAAAACTGGGCACAGTCAAATCCGCCGTCACTGGCAAAGAGAAGAAGAAGAAAAAAACCGCCCTCATACACGCCATACACACCCGAGAGAATTGCTTTAGCGTACCATCCCATAAAACATACCATCATATCATCATACCGCACCGCAGCACATTGCACCAAAAACCAAACCGAAATTGAATCGAATCTGTGAAAAACTAACAGATGGCGCGCATTAGATGCGCTTGACTCACAAAACTGCGATTCATAGTCATATACTCGTACTCGGATGTACGTACCTATGTGTGGGAGAGACACAACTTCGGCATGGGATCACATTGCTTTGCATCGAAATCGAAACAAATCGCTTGCGAATAAAGCAAATCTAAATATTAATGTGCGAATCAATGAATTGGAAAGCAGCGCAGCATAGCAATCGTATGAATCTAAAGCAAAGCAAACCAAACCAAACCAAACCGAACCAATTCAATACAATGGAGTTGCATGCCAAGTAAAGCGGCATCATGCCATCCCATACCATCTGATTTCATTCCATTCCAATACCATTCAATTGAAATGAAACGAATCGCGAGTAGCAACGGCAATAAATGTAAAAAGAGGTTAATAAAAGCAGCAGGACAGCTGCTGCTGCTGCTGCTGCTGCTGCTGCAATACATATTCGTAGATTGCAACACCCCGTGCATGTCATGCCGTACTCTGTGCCCTAGTGACAGCAGTGGTCATGCCAGATGAAGGGCATGTGCAACCGAGAGAGGCTGAGCTGTGCAAACAGGTAGGCGACACTTTATTTTCGCTGTTTGGTTTTTCTTGACTCGTCGTCATCCATTTGTTTTATCCCTGACTCCATCTCACCATTGCATCTCTGCCTCACGTCGAATGAAGTTTAGTTCGTTCGAGTGGACCACAGTGCTGGACATACTGCTCGTAAATCTTACTGACTCCACTGTTGCTGCTGCTGCTGCTGCTGCCGCCGCCGACGCAGTACAAGGACTCACACGGCCCTTGACTTTATACAGTACGGTACGCCTAAGCCGCCCCAGTCGAGACATTCGACTCGCAAAATAAAAAGCCTGCCATCACAAATAATCGCATGACAGGCCGCGCGAGCGTTTGTCGCTTGGAATTTCGCTCAACATAAATATTTTTATCACTTGGCTTGGCATTCTTTTCATTTTTTGGGATTTTTTTTTTTTTTTTTTACTGGTTACAATCTTCCTGACTTTATATCTCTCGGCTGCTCTTTAACTTACTTCCATTTACTTTATCTTGTACACTATTGTGCGAAATGTGGAGCATACAAGTATTTATTAAAAAAAAAAAAAAAAAAAAAAAAAGATTACAAAATAATGAAATTTTAACATATTTTCTTTAAATGTATCTTCTATCTGGCATATTAAATAAAGAAAAGTTAAAATTCAACGTGAGATTTATTTGCACTTAAGTCATTTAAACTGTAAATGTATGAATCTTCGCAGACTGATATATTGGTCTGAAAGTTGGTATGGCGACTTTTTATAACCATAAGACAAATACTTATCAAAATAACGTGGGTCAAAATTTTGTCTGCAGTTCTCACTACATCAAGTTTCTCTCTTAAAATGATTGATTGATTTTTTAAAAGCATATCCAACCTCAAGCAAATGGTAGTAAAATATTAAAAAATATATCATTGCAGCAATCGACTGCTGGATCCCGAGATATACAAGGTTGATCTAAAAATAACCGAACTTCTAATTAAAATCATAGAACACATAGCGCCATCTATTAAATGTTGGCAATGTTAGAAAGTTACATTTGGAAAGCACCTAAGTTCATGCTAATCGTTTGATAGGTTACAAAATGACACACGTTTTAATAACAGTAGTTTTTGTTGTTATGTCGAAAAAACATAATGGCAAAGATAGCAAATATTAAATCCAATCATAGCTGGTGGTGAAAAATGGTGTTTTAAATATGATCCTTAAACTAAGAGACAATCTGCAGAATGAAAGTCAAAAGACGAGCCAAAAGCTAAAAAATTGCGTTTTCAGAGGTCAAGAATCAAAACAATGTTGATAACTTTCTATGATTCCAAGGGTATTGTTCAAAGGGAATTTGTTTCAGACGGTCAAACTGTCAATGGAGTATATTATTTACAAATTTTACATCGTTTGTGGTCGAGATTTCTACTTGTTAGGCCCGAATATTGCAAAGGAAAACAGCTATTTTTATTGCATGATAATGCGCCACCTCACAAGACCAAAAAAGTCAATGCATTTTTGATGAAAAAAAGTGATTTGTCTCATTAACCACCCTTCGTATTCTCCTGATCTAACGCCATGCGATTATTTTCTCTTCCCAAAAATGAAAACTGCAATAAAAACAGCTTTTTACGATGACATTCCAGCCATACAAGCGCAGCCGTGACACAGCAGGTGCTAAAGAACAACCCAAAAAGCGAGTTTAAATATAGTCTATGGATAAATTGGTTGAGCGTTCCAAACGTTGTATTGAGTTAAATGGATTGTATTTTGAATAAATATTAGCTTTGAAACGCAATACCACGGTTGTTTTATTTAATAACTAAAAAGTTCGGTTATTTTTAGATCTCAACCGTGTAGATGTTTGAATTCTGAAAAATTTTTTGTTGCTCATACTTTGGTCATTTCTTCTTTCTGTCTCTTTGACAACTACGAGCACAATTAAATGTGAATTATTTTATGAACTTCATGTGCCTTAAGTTAAGGCGAAAATGTTAAAAAAAAATATTTAAAATAGGGAGAAGCAAAGAACTTTTGAGCATAAATTCGGAGAGAGACAGAGATAGAGAGAATGTATACTACACGAGAACCGAAAAAAATAAAAAAAAAACAAAACATACACAAGATTTTAAAGTTTGACAACAATAAGTAACATGTTATTTGACAGAAATCGGTTCAACAGATGGGAAATTAGTTATAAACTTGTTAAAACCATAAAATTCTGAGTCTAATTATATCAAAAAGTAGGCGTCTCAATGTCCGAACACGATGCGCCGAAAAAGAACAGATGGATGGACAGAAAGACAGACGAACGGACGGATCGAATTGTCTTATCGAGATGATCAGGAATATATATGTACATATATAGTATTGCACTTAATGCGTTCTCGTGCACTTAATAAACCACGCATTTCTTTAAGCGTGATTCTTACGCTTTGTTTTTGACAGTCTCAAAGGAATTTTTTTGGAATTTTAAGTAAGATTTTCGTGGAGTCGTAGAAAAAAAAGTTGGCTGTACAGAGTTCAAGACATTTAAAAAACAAATTCACTAAGTATCCTATGAAATGAATAAGGAAATTCTATAGGACTTTAGTAAACCTCGTTCAAAAAAAAAAAAAAACAAACAAACAAAAAAAAAAGTGATTTAAGTTATTTACTCAAATAAAACGTCAAGGTTGCTGCAAACGCAGAAGATGCTTTTTAAATAAGAAAAGTAAGCAAAAGCAAAATGCTTAACTGATGGAATACGTATACAATGCGCACAGAGACTGAGCACTGGACTTAGATCTTTACTACTGACTCAGGCGCCTGGTCGTTTATTCATTCATTTATTCTTGTACAACTCGTTTTGGTCCTTTGGGCGCGTCTCCGAGTGTCGCGTTGCATGGTAAATGCTTAAATGGAATAGAGCACAGGACAGCATGGCAGTGGAGTGACAGCCACGCGGGAACCACAAAACTGTCAACTTCGCGCTCGCGTTTTTAATTTTCAAAGAAGTATCTTTCAGATACTTTTGCCTGCTGCACGTATATTTTTTTTTTTTTTATTCTTGTTGATGTTATATATCATTCTTTCAGCAAATATTACTACCGCTTCTCTGTACATTGTAGCTTTTAAATTATATTAATATACATATATGTATATATATATATATATATATATATGTGTGTATTCTATTATTTTTTTTTTTTTTTGCTGTCCAAAAAGGCTACAAACTGCGGTTGTTGTTTGTGGCAGCAACACGAGAAAACAAAAAGACCTATTACAATAGCTAGCTGTATCGTATAGAGACTATAGCGTAAACTTACTCACACGACCTCATAAAAAGTTGCATGGCATCGTGACGACCTTCAGGGTTCGCTGACGACAATGAAGAAGATAATGGCGACAACGCCAACCGGGGTTGACCTGCTGCGAATGTGAATCGAATGTGTGTCGCCGCAATGCTAAGGAAACGAAATTCTATGTCCCATTTGTAGTGGGCAGAACAGAACAGAACTGAGCAGAACAGAGCAGAACAGAACAGAACAGAACAGAACAGAACAAACGGAGCGTATGTAGGTGTGCATGGGTTAAAGTTAAAGGCGTTTCAAGAGTTTTCGTACTATGGGGAGCTCACCCTCAACGTTTGGGTGTGAGTGCACATTTGTTATTTGATTAATTCCAAACGCCCTCTGAAGCGCCAGGAAAGAAAGCATCAGAAATAAATATAAACGAACAACACACACACAAAAACACATAGAAAAAGTTAATCGTTTGTAATTTATTGTTGCTGTCAGTTGCGTTCTATACGTTGCACATAATGCTACCCTCGCAAATGTAATTTAGGCGAAGACAGCAATGAATGTGACTTCAATTCTCCGAAGAGTGCTACATACATATTTGCAATGCAAAATAATTGGTTGCTTGTCTGCATATACATAACATATAGATTAACTAAACTTCAGCGCAAACTTTGCCAAGTATTAAATCAGTAATCAACTCTAACCTTACAAAAAGAAAAGAAAAAATACCTTTGGAAAAATAAACACATTAAAAAAGTGATCGAAAAACTGACCACAAAATTGCGCAAAACTTCACAAATTCTCACATAATAGACATAAGCTAAGCCAGGCAGACAGACAGACATCCAAGTATCCAAGTATCCAAGTATCCAAATATCCAAGTGTCCAGGCATTCAAGGCGTCTGCTACGCTTCATTGCCTAGCAGTGCTCGAATGAACTTCGACTGAACCGAATTGAATTGCATCGAACCAAAACGTTTCTCGTATAAAGTAAGCAAGATGATTTTTTGTTTTTTTGTTTTTTTTTTTCGTTTTGGAGAAATGCAATAATTGAACTTCATGACTTGCATAGACACCATACGATACCATTCCATACCATCGTATACTATACTATACTATACTATAACGAACGATGCTATACAAGCGGGGTGTACACATTGGGTCACAGTCAAATACAAATTCCACTTAAATCACAGAATTTTCAATAGGAACTTGAAGCAGCTTCCTTGCTGCATGCACGCAACAAGAGCAACAGCAGCAGCAGAGGAACAGGCAGCATTCTAATCACTTTTAACTTGGCCGAAACCAAAAACAAGCCACAAACTAGAAAGGAATCAGCAGCAAGCAAGCAAGCAAGTAGTATGGGAAGTTATTTTGTACATACTGTAGAAGCTAGTAAAAAAAAGAAAAACTGAATGGAGAAGGAAGTTTGGTTCGCGGTGCGGTTGAGTTGGAACTTACATGCTTCAACGCGCGTCATGTAAACTCTCAGCATGGTCCATTGAAGCATTGAACGTTCATTCTGCAACGAACAATTGCATTGGGATTCAAGCAGGGTGTATTTATGCGGCAAATAGGGATTGTCATTGGACATGGGCATGGGCATGGACATGCCATGGCACTGGCACTAACACTGGCACTGGCACTGTCACAGCCACAACCACAGGCAATCGAAGTGAGGCGACAGTAGTCAACGACAAAGGAGCCAAAGATGATGAAACTGCTGCTGATGTTGATGCTGGACACTAAAGTAGCAAGAGAGGAACATTTTGCAAAATTATTATCTTTCGTGAAATCGAAACTTTTGCACACTTCTCTAAATAAAATTTTTTACAAAATAAATATAACTTTTAGTTCCGAATCGTATTGGCTTTTGATTTTTGTGTCATAGTTATACATTATTCTAGCATATTTTTTAATTGAAACACGTTCGGAAAAGCAGTGAATTGCATTCTGCCTTTAGGCATTAGCCTGATTTGTACACTAGCCTGATTTGTACATAAGCTAAAACAATTAAACAAGCAAGAAGCAAGAAGCGTATTTGAAACAAATCTAAGAAAGAACAAATGTAAGTATGCCTAAATAAACTAATACACATATACAGATAGGTGGTCTCTGCCGGTTCTCACTTTCGGAAAGATTTTGCGGAAGTGTGTTCGATAAAATGTTAATTTTCACACAATTGGCAGAATTTCGCAATTTGAATTCAACTGGCATTGAGCAAGTCTAAATCAAACTATTCAATGCAAGTGAAGTCAAATCGCAAAACCTTTCCAAATGTGTAAAACTTAACATTTTGTAGAGGCGCTTTTGCAAAAATTTCTCGAAAGTGCAAACTGGAACTGCATTGCACTTCACATTGAAACGTTGGGAGCTTGATTTTGATTTTGATTTTGATTTTGATTTTGATTTTGAGTTTCATATAAACTCATCTTGAATAAGTTGGCTGTGAGTTTTCTATTCATATTGTCAAATTTCAAAAATTACAATATAAAGCAAAAAACGAGCGCAACAACTCAACAGAAACAAAATGAAGGCTGATTTTATTCCGGATCCGGAACTGGAGGTTCCCAAAGATTTAATTCTGGATGAAGTTGAAGAACCTGAGGCCAACGACGCGGTGCTACAAGGCGCACAACTGGTAAATATAAAAAAAAAAAATATACTTTTTGGGGCTAACAATCGGGATTGCGTAACATTTTTTTTTTTTTTTATTTTGTTAGCTCTTTGATGACATGCATGTAAGAATTCTTGGACTTAACAATCTATTGATTAATTTGCGCATAGTGGACGTACAAGTAATGGAGGTATAAAATATAATCCTTTCTCTTTGTTTTTTTTTTTTTTTTTTGGAATTACTAAATAATTTGCTTTCTTAGAACGCTAACAGGGAGCAATTGTCGGCTGAGGTGAAAGAGTCTTCGGATGATGATTCTGATGAAACAGATTCCACCTCGACAAATGCAGTATATAATGAAGAAATCAATTAAGTTTATTTATTTTTTGTGCTAAAAGACACACACACACACACACACAGGATAAATTATTTAATTTATCCAACAAGTTAAATTTAACTGTACAAAATTATTGTGTAAAAATAGTTTGGAACGCTTTTGTTTTTATTAAGTATATTAAATATTACGAATAGCACATATATTATTTGATTTACTTTTTTGTTCCACATTAAAAATAATACATTTGGACATTGCTAAGAAGTTTAGCTACAATTTCAGACAATCACACACTATGCAACTTTTCACACTCCATTCATGTATACATCAAATAAGTTTGAAGAAACGTTATTAACGGCATCTGTCACGCCTCCGTCAACTAGCAACGTACCTTTGCTCAAACGTATGCCTTTGGATACAGAGCAAGAACCTAAGTCCTACACACCGTATTGTCACTGGCGATGTAAAATTAAGCTACTACGAAAATTCTAGACTTTCCAGACTATGCACAATGTCAGAAAAATCATCGAAACCGAAACGAATTATTCATGTTTAGAAAATTATGTAATTATGAATATAAGCTTCTAAAATCGTTCGAATAATAAGAGCTAAAATATTTGAACTAGAGTTTGGCCAGAAAACAAAAATAGAATGTTGCAGGAATGTATCTGACTGTATGTACATATCTGAAAAACTATGTTTAGAATATGTTGTCCTCGTATCTACTCTTCCAGGGATATCGACAAATGTAGTTTCACTAATAAAGTTTCTAGAAATACTTTAAGACACTTTTTGTGTGAATAAAAAGAAAGCTATTAAAATTATGTTCAAACTGCTTTTTAATTCTAAACGTTTAATCAAAAAATGCCGCAAATATAGGGCTGCTATTTATATTTCGGGAACTGGCAACACTAACGTCAAAAGCTAAAATCTGGCAACACTATAATAAAGTTTGACATTTTTTGGCATACACGTACTCACAAAGTTTTGATGTACAATTGCTATTTGTTTTGTTTACAGTGAGTTAAGAAAAGCAATTTGGCCAAAAAATGAAAATTTCAAGAGAAGGTTTTCGTTGGATTGTTTTTCGCCACTTTCGACGTGGATTATCTCAACAAGAATGTGTCAATGAACTCAGTTCTTTGTATGGCGATAAAGCACCATCGAAAACCACAGTATATCGCTGGTATAGTGAATTCAATCGTGGTCGTAGTTCGGTCTGAATTCCCTGAAGGTTTGAATTCCCTGAAGGTCGTCCAAAATCGGTTGTTGTGCCCAAACACATCGATGCAGTGCGTGAACTGATAATGCAAGATCGTCATGTGACATATCGTGAGATAGTGGCATCCTTGCACATTAGTTTCACTTCAATACATTTGATTTTGCATGAACACTTAGCTGTAAAAAAAAATTTGCTCTCGTTGGATACCCCATAATTTATCAATCGCTCAAAAAAAGGCTCGCGTCGATTGGTGTAAGAAAATGATTAAAAAGCTCGACCATGGTCAAACGTCAAAAGACGTGTATAAAATCGTGACAGCTGACGAGTCATGGATATATGCGTATGAGCCGGAAACAAAACAGCAATCGACCGTGTGGGTATTCCAAGATGAGCCAAATCCAACAAAAGTTGTTGTTGTTCGTGGAAGTAGCACAGCGAAGCAAATGATCGCCTGTTTCTTCGGCCGAATGGGTCATGTGGCCACTATTCCGCTTGAGCAACGTCGGAGAAATTCGTAAAACCAACCGCCAAAGACGAATCATTCTCCATCCTGACAATGAGAGCTCTCACACATCTCGTCAAACAAGTGCATTTTTGAGCAGTCAAAACATGGAATTAATGACTCATCCTCCGTACAGTCCTGATTTGGCACCCAATGACTTCTTCTTGTTCCCGAGTATCAAAGGTAAGCTGCGTGGTCAACGATTTACGAGCGCCGAAGAAGCAGTTGAAACGTTCAAAAACCATGCTTTGGAGGTGTTTCAAGAGGAATAGAAAAACTGCTTTTCTGGACATTTCATTAATAATGGCTCAACTATTTCTTCATATGTTAAATGAGCTGCTGCTTTACTCGTGACCCATTTTTAAGCCCAGCTTTCGACTGTAGCAAACTTTTAAGCAAAATTGAAATACCCATTCGTGCAGCGTATTTTGCAAATAAAAAATAAATAAAAAAGAATGAATTGAGAAGCAAAAAACGGCTTCATTTTAATGCCCTGCAGCACTCTCACATGAGGAGAAAGAGAGCGAGGATATCGAGAACGCCGTCGTCGTCGTCGTTCATAGAAATCTCTAGTCAGCAATATGTTCAGCTACGGTTGACTACTATAGCATATGTGTGTATAAAAGCGATTAAATGATATTGATTTGTGTGAATGTACATAGATAAAATATTTTACTATATAGAATAAGTATGTGAAAATGTTTGTGTACTTACTTTTGCATTCGTTGGCATCCGTATCGGTTGCACGTCCCCAGGGACGATCAAAGTAGAAGGGCTTGCAGCGTTCACACTCAGGCCCGGCAGTATTGTGCTTGCAGGCACAGGTCATTGTCAGTTTAGCGTTAATGTTCAACGCTGTGGCGCCAATGTGACTGTGACTGTGACTGTGACTGTGACTATGACTATGACCAGTAACAACGGATGTTGAACTGCGTCCAAAATGACCTATATCATCATCAGAGCCATCATCGTCATTGGCATTGCCGTAGGCATCATTCGACGTTGATACAGTAGCCATACATTCCGATGCATGACCATTACACTTACAGCGACCGCCGACAGCAAAATCAGAGACAGCATAATGCTGTGAAACAGCAAGCAAATCCTTAACCGTAGATGCATCAACTGCCTTGACAATGATGCCGCTGCCGCTGCCGCCGTTATGCTTTGGCGGCGCTGTAGTCTTAGTGGCGGTAGTTGTTCCAGTCGCTGCTGCAAGCTGTGCAGCCTTACTCTGATAATGCTTCTCATAGGCATTCGATTTATGTTTGCTCGAACGTTTAATACTAACGCCAGCACCGACACTCTCCACAGCATCATTGGCATAATCCATATGCAAATGATCATCCAATTCAAGATGCTTTTTCGGTTCTTCATATTCATCATCATAGGTTGAATCGTTATCTTGTAAATTATAATCGTACGCCTCATCGATATCATCCTCATCGTCAACATCATCATCGTTATCATGCGTCTCCTGGCTGCCAATCATTTCATCACTGAAACTATTTGCATTTGCCTTATTTAGCTTGTTGGGTAACAATTCTAACGGCAGCTCCAAACGATGAAATACTACGCGTATATCTGTGGCTGTAACCCAATCCTGTAAGACTAGCGATGCATCTAAATCATTAGCCGATGGACGACCTTCAAGCGTATTGAATGCAAAACGTTGCATGCCACCTGCACCTGCACCAGCACCAGCACCACCACTACCGCTTCCAGCGGCGCCATCATGCTGCGAATTCATGCAGCGCGCTTCCTGTTCATTAAATTTACTAATCTTAGCACGATCCGGACGTCCGTAGAACTTTTGACACTGTGAACTATAAAACTGAAACGGTTGCCAGGTTTGTCCAAAATCCGAACTCTTATAGATGGCCAACGAATCCGGACGCGGTGACCGTGGACAAAACGATAAACTGACATAGGTCAACTCGTATTTCTTGCCCAGCGATAAGGTCAGCGTAACATTATCCGGTGGTGCTGTATCCAAATCATGCGGCACTGGTACACTGGCAGAGCGCCAGCATGTCACATTACTCGGATTATTCAGATCGGTTAATGCTGCAGCTGGAAAACGTAGTTCCGTTTTGGTATTGTCACAGATACGGCATTCGCCCAGGCTGCTGCCATCGCGTTTCAATTCACAAAAACGTTCCGGCTGTTGTACGCCGCAAACGCTTGAAGCTTGTACCGGATTACCGTAGGCAGCATTTACAAAACTGGGCAAACATTTACGTGGTTTACCCTCAAAATAACAAGGATCGGCGGATGAAGCGGCGGCGGCACCTCCAGAAGAAGATGCAGCATTCGTTGTTGTTGTTTTTGTTATCAGAATGGCATGCAGCCACAAATAGCTGAGTATGGCCAACAGTGGCGGCAACATTGTGTTTTCTGTTTGTTTTTTTTTTTATCTGCTTTCTTGCTGAATTTCTACTAGTATATGCAGCAAAAGCCGCGCAGCAAATGCAACAGCAGCAGCTTAATTTGTATGCGCAGCGCTTGTGGGTTTTGCTTCTTTTTTCTTTTTCTTTTTTTTTTTTGTATTATTTTTTTATTTTTTTATTTATTTTTTTTTTTCTTGCTGCTGTTTTATTTAATTTTTAATTAATTGCACGACACGTTGCTGCGCTAATTGCACGGCGCGGCTACCAACTCAAAGAAGTCGCACGTATTAAAATGCTGCACGTGAGAAATAGCGCGCAACACGCACACGTAGCACGTCTCACACTTACGCACTTGCGTTGCGTACCAAAAACAAAAAACAAAAAAAAATAAACAAAAAAAAAAAAGGTAAAAACAAAACAAATTTAACGTCGCAACAACAACAAAAACAAAAACAAAAACAAGACAATTTGCATATATGCAAATGCAACGTTGCTTTTTCACACGCTTCTTGCTTGCGTTACTTTACGCTACGCTACGCTGCACGCTACGACAACACCGCTCCACACCGCACACACAGTCTCACGTTGCACGACCACAAATATTAGTTCGATTTAAATGCGCCGTTTAACACTTGTGCTGCATAATAATAAATTATTTAGCTAGTTTCATTTCAAAAAAAAAAAAAAAAAAAAAACCACGCGTTTCAATCAAAAACAAAAAAAAAATTAATCGCGCACTCTGCTTTTCGCGCGGCGTCACACTGTCTGCTGCATGCAACAGCTGTTTATGCTTTTGCTGGCGTTGTTTTATTTATTTATTTATTTTCTTTTTTTTCTTTTCGTATTAGTTTAATTCGCTTTGACTTAGCACTTAGACCGGCTTCTATAAAATGTTCTACTAATTTAATAAGAATAATAATAAATATTTGCGTTAAAATCGTCCAACTCGGCCAAGTGCTGCCGCTGTTATGTTACGTTGTCCTTACGCTTTGCGCTTTAGATGCAACGGATCGGCACGAAGCAGCAGCAGCAGCAGCAGCATCAAATTGGAATCCTTTTGCTTCAAACTTCACCACTACAACAACAACAACAACAACAACAACAACCGAACCAATTGTTTTTGTTTGTTTCTTCTGTTGCCGCTGCTCTTAGACTAGAGTAGTTCTAGCATTCAAAACTGTGTTGAATTGTCACGCAAAAAAAAGCCATACACACATTATTTTCACCACGATTTACGAAAACGTAATTTGAGGACCACACATAAAAAATAAAGAAAAAAACACGCTCGTAACTGTTTCTCGTTTAGTTTCTAAATACGTAGTGCCGCAGCGTCTTCAACTGACACTACCTCACCTGACAACGGTTCTTTCGTTACTAAAGCACGAAAACGAAACAGCACAGCAGCCGAAAACGTAAACGAAACGAAACGAAACAGCACGAAATCGAAATCGAAAACGTAAACGAAACGAAACAACACAGCACAGCAGCCGAACCAAAATGTAACGCAACATGGCACAGTGGTGTGAAATGTAGTACTGTACAGTTTAAAAGTGTGTTTAGGCGTGATTTCATTTAATTGTTTTTGTTTATTAGAAAACAGGTTAACATGGTTTAGTTGTTGGAAAGCTAAGAGTCATTTACGAAGTAATTTGCTGCACTGAATCCGAATCAGTCACGTCAGTATTTTGAGATAAAACAGCTGAGAGTTGCCAGCATTTAGAATTGTCTTATTCATAGTTAAACAATTGATATTTTAATTCATCAAAATATTTTATACTATTATCATATATTTTTATATTCTGTTCGTATGCAGATAATTGATAATTATCAAAACATACATACAAAGTGAGATATGCAGAGTTTATAGAGTGTTTCAAAGCATTTCACGTTCGTACTCGTTGCATAAAAATCTTCGTTTAGTTTTAATTATCTTACAACACACATATTTATGCTCTTTGTAAGGTTATTTTCTCATATTTGTGCACATACTGTTATTATTTTTATGTATATTCACTATGTGTACAGTTCTAAAAAATTCCTCAAATGAATTCAAATTTTTACTTTCCTCAGCTGTTTCTTAGCCCTTCAAAGCAAGTTGGCTACGATATAGGTATCATTTATCTTGATCGGGCTTCTGATCGGGCTGTGAATAGTATTAGCATTGAGTCACAATGTTTGCAGCGTCTTAAATTAAGCATCGGAGATCCCATAAAACATATATGTATATTTATATTCGTATTCGTATTCGTGATCAAAACGAAAGGACAAGTCGATCTTATCATGTCCATTCTTTTGTCTATTTGTCTATCTGGCTGTGAGTTTGTCTGCGCTTTATTCCGTCAATATTTGAAATATTGCTTTGAAACTTGACAGTGGCAACTTCTTACCCCCTAGAAGGTATAGCTCTCATACAGAATCAAATATTTATACCCTATTTGGCGCTTTTCATGGCATATTTTATACTTTCTCGAATGGTTGCACAGGTACAAATTTAGACTCAACAACACCAAAGAGAAGAAATTGCCAAAGGGTCAAGAAATTATTCTTTTGAAGTGAGTACTGGGTGTAAGACGTATTGTTTTGTTGAAATAAACAGCCACATCGGCACACTGTAGTTGGATTTATGGTTTCGGTATGATTTGTGGAACGTGTTTCGACTCTTCACGCTGTTTTACTCGTTGGCTCGCAGGCGCATTTATTATGTGGTTGTTGTGATGCTGTGTGGATTTCACACTGTGTGGAACTAGTTGTGGTTGCAACATTTGTTGCATGCAACATATACTTCATAGTATTTTTTTTTTTTTAATTTTATATTTAAATTTTATTGTTATTAAAATAAATATATACATAAAAACTATAACAAAGAACCATACAAATACAATATATTCCAACCGGATATGCAAATTTGAACCAATTTCCGTTCCGCAATATTTTTGTTTACTCCACACATGAGTAGTATGTATTATAATTTTATCATGGGGTTTGTAACGCATTAAAGGAAGCCCACATAAAGATTATATATTATTAATTAGCTCGATGAGACAAATCAAGCCAAGATGTACGATTGAAAATCTGTTTGTTTGTCTCATGTTTGTAGGAATCAAATCTAGTTCCTCCGTTTGTGAGCTATCATTCTGAAATCGGGTATGAAGACTTCTTGTATATAAAAATATATAATAATAGGCATGCCACACCCACAGGAAGATATAGTTCCCATACAAACACACCGGCCTCTACGTGGTTTTTGTATGAATAACATGAATTTATGTGAAAAGTATTTAAGTTTCGTATACACCGAAGTTAACCATTTTCTTCTTTACACTTTTTTTATTCAGTCATAATATTTAGTTTATAGTACATGCAAATACATTTTTATTGTAATGCCAAAAAAAAAACAAAAAAAAAAGAATAATTCATATAAATGCCACGGCATGCTCAACGATGTTACACATGCGCGCCACACTACACGCAGCATAGAGTAAAGCCGTAAATGCTGCATGGCATCTACGAGTATGTATTGTGTTTGTGCAACATGTTTACGCATGCCACAGCAATGAAATGAGTTCGAGAACAACTACAATAATAACGCGACAACAATGACATTAAAGATAGACTCCTCCCAAAAAAAAAAAAAAAATAAAAAATAAAAAATAAATAAAAACAAAACACACACAAAATGTAAAAACCATTTTAAATCAAAATTGAAATAATATTTATTGCTTAAACAAAACAAAATTAAAAGCGTCGCTGCTAATGCTTCCACGCAGTATGCAAGCATGATTTTCAGTGTCAGTTGACCCTAGCCTCTTGGTTCCACTCTTAGAGCTACATACATAAGTATTCAACTGGGTCGCCGAGAAGTCTTTGCTGTCGCTCAGCGTTTAAACGCTGTTGCTTCGGCTGAGCGCGTCTACAATTTCAATGCTTGACCGCATTTCTTTTCTTTTTATACCAATTTTTTTTTTTTTTTTTGTTTTTGGTGGCTACATTTCCACATTGTCCACCTTCGCCAGTTTTCGAGCTGCCTCGAAACTTGAACTGACAACCAAAATAATTTTATTGAATACACAACAGGAGTTTGTTCTGTCCCATTTGATTTTACCTTGAGCGGCTACAATATTAATTTGTCATACATACTATGTATTATGTATGTGCGTAATGCTTGATGAACTTTATAAAATTAGAAAGATTCTGATTTCGATTCCAAAGAAATTGATCGCAATCGGTCTCGTTGAAATGGTACAATGATACACTTTCTGAAGGAATTTACAATTTTATTTCATTGGAAATTTGCACTACCTCAAGTGAAATCAATCGCAAAATCGTTCTAAAAATGAAAAACGCATAATTTTAACGATATCGATTCCGATCCATGTATTCGGAATCAGAATCTAGAATTTTTAGATGTTTGTAGCTGTTTTGCTCCTTACATTGACCTGCATTTTTTTTTTTTTTTTTTTGTGCTAGTCATCACTTTGGTCTTACGACCCACAGAAAGCCCAAAAATGTGTATGTATGTTACTTACATACGAACACCCTTTATCAGTTCTATATCGACCTCAAGCATACTTTTTTCTCAGTTTCTCTAAATGTTTGTAATGGAGACATCGTAGACCATTACTATTTATTATTATTATAGGACATACTTTTAAAACCGCAACTTATAGAGATCTATTGTTTTGTCCTTCTTACTTAGATGTCCTGCTCTAGTTCAACTTGTTAAATCGACCTTAGTATTGTCCCAGGATCTAACTACTTCAGTTGTTCTTCAGCGACAAAGTAACTGCCTAATATTCGCAGTCTACTTCTGACTATTGATTTACATTCTGCAACGTTATGAAGAGGAATATCTTCTTTATGATCACAAAATCTGCATTCTATACACCCAACACACACAGGTGTTTCCCCAGTCGACAGTGTCCTGTTAGTATTCCTGTCAATGTTCTCAGCTGGTTTATATCTAGTTGAAGCATTGCTCTCGCACTGCGCGCGTCGAAAGCCCCTAGGAATATTTTTGATTGCCTTAGTCCTTGGCTCGTGCCCTATTTGTTTCATTGCGGTTTAGTTCCAGTATAGTATATCTTCCAGTGCCACAAAAAGGCTCTGGTCCTACCATTGATGTTACCGCTCCTTTCTTGGCAAGCCTATCTATCGGCTATAATAATAATATAAGTGCTTCCTGCACTAGTTTCGACTTGACGATGTTTGAGCTTAACGCTTTTAACACCGCCTGATAGAATAGCAATCTCACAATTGCTATAGCCTCTATCCAAATTATACTGTTCACATCTAATTATAGTGCCATAGTTCAGCTTGAAATATACTGGTATATTTACCCAAGGACTCCCAGTGGTTTAATATGAGGCCAACGACTCCTAGACCAGTTCCTACTTAATCGTATGTGGTTTTAGCGCATATGACTTTTCCGACGTCCAAGTCTTCTTATCCGACCATTTGATGGTAAAGTTCCGATTGAAGACATTCCTCCTTGTCATCCCGTCTCTTGGCATAAACACTAGTGTTACTCCTTGTGTCCATGTAGAGAGACGTTTCTGAAAGTAAATTGAGGTACCCTTGTTTCCTTCAACTAACAGTCTCAGGAGTGTTTCCTTAGTTTTATACTCAATTTGCAGATGTAGTGGTGTTAGATCTAGAATTGCTTCCAACGCAGTGGTTGGGCATGTGCGCATTGCGCCAGTGATGCATATGCATGCCAGTCTTTGTAGGGAGTTTAATGCTCTCGTGACTGTGACTTGATTCGCCTTCTCTCCCCATGCGACTATACCATATAGTAACATCGGCTTTACTACCATGTTATAAAGCCAGAGCTTGGTTTTTGAATTGCATCGCCACGATTTTCCGGCCAACTTTCTGCACACAAGTATTGCCTTGCTGCATTTTCGTATAGTTTCCTCTACGTGCGTTTTCCATAGAAGTTTACTGTCTTAAGTTAGTCGTAAGTATTTAACTTCCTTGCTGACTTTCACAACTGCCCCTCCGAGTACGATTTCCTTTAGTCTATGCAGCTTGTGTTCCTAATAAATGGTACAATACAGTGACTATTTTGATGGGGTCGTAGCCCATAAGATATACTTAATATATTTGATCAGCTCGACGGGTCGATCTAGCTATGTCCGTCAAGTAGTGGTTGCGCATTTTATAGGAATCACATTTTAAGATATCCAGCAGCAACCCGGCACACAGACTATTTTTTATTGCAGTCAATTATGGTATATATATACATGGCACGCCTACACTTTAGGGTAGCCCCCATAGAAACCACCCGCCCACTTTAGACTTTTAGAATGAAAAACTTTTTTATTGTAGTCAATATCAACTTCCAAATTGTCATGGTGACTTCTTATGAACAGACGCTACACAAGATCACATGATTTCCCGACTTTTGGGGTAGCCTACATTCAAACCACTAAACCACTGTAGACTTTTTGTAAGAAAAATTGCATTAATTAGGTCAATATTAACTTGAAATTGGATTTGTGATATAAAAATGTGCGTTTCCCGTCCACTTTTGGGGTAAACTGTCACCCATGTTTAAGTTTTCCAAGACTTTTGGAAATTTCGTGAAGTAGTGTGTTCCGAACCATCAGAGCAGAGGGCTGAACCATCAGCAGCTGTACAGGCGGACATACAAACAAACATAACTATATCGACTGGACATGGGGTCTGCGAAGCTTCCTTCTGTCCGTTTCATACATTTGCACAAACTTAGTATACCCCGTTGAACCTCCACTGCAGCATATGAAAACTGAAGTAAATAACAAAGTGCAAGTGTGAAGAGTATTTAAGCTATGATATCACAAATAGTTAGAATTTTTTCTTCTTCTTTTTTGTTTTTATGGAATTAAGAATTCTGTTAAATAAGAAATAAATTTTGACATTAACCTTTCCCCATTCTTGAATCCCTCTATAGATTTGTGCAGAAGTTTGTAACCACATACCATATATTTATTTTGTTATTGCAATTTAATGAAAATCTTGAATCAAGCTACTTTCCACTACAGAAGATTTCTTTACTCTTTTGCTCCACTGCTTGTTGTCTTCAATTTGTAATGCCTGCTTGAACGATAAATTTATATTTATCGTATGTGTACCTATAAACATCCAAAACGGTGTGTGCCACTTATGTGTGTATGTATGTATGTGCTTTCATCGACTACACACCGCTAAACTGTCCCTCTGGCCCTAAATTCAAATGTCGCCATTGAAAAGAAAAAAATAAGATTCACTGCTTCGTTTGTGGGTTCAAAAATGAACTAAACATGGCAATCCATTTATTCGTTTACTCACTCACTCACTCAGTCAGTCAGTCAGTCAGTCATTCATTGTCCAGAGCAGCAGAAGCATCCAAGTAAGCTCCAATGCTTTTTTTTATGCCCCTACATTTCCTTTCCTACACTACACACCATGACTGTCTCATGGCATCATGATGTTCAGCCGTACTACTTGAAGCGACATTTAGGCTTTTGATTTATTGTTTTTGACATTTCTTTATTTGTTTTCATGCATTTCTTGGTGAGTTTTCTCAAGTGCTGAAGGTAGGTGTACATATACAACACAACACAACAACAGCAAAGACTAGAACTACAACAATAACAATAACAACAACAAAAAGACGCTATATCCAGGGCTGCATTCAGAAGTTGTTGAAGTGCCCTAGACTACATTCTTGATTTGTTATAGAAATTCAAACATTTCTACAGAAACTTATGGTTCATATACGCCACCAGAAACAGCTGTTTTTAAAAAGTTTTGTTTCTTTTGCGATGCACCTTGTAGTAGCCTGATCTGGACCTATGCTGTATATATTATTAGGATTCGCGTAAAATACACAAAATTTGGCGTTTCTAGCATAATTAATAAAATTCCAAAGAAATGTTAATTTAAAAATTTAAACATGCGGGTCAAGTTTGTATGGAAGCTTCCGTTTAAAATGTGCTTTTCATATTTATTTAATACTAATTATACAAAGTTGAAAAAGGAGAGTCTAACTATATATCCAAATTTCTCTAACAGTCTCCGATATATGTTCGTTCAAAGAAATGGACAGATGGACATGTCTATATATATATATATACTTTATGTGGTTTGTCTCCTGTGTATCATTTTTTTTTTTTTCGTTGTATGCATGACGATTGTTAAAGTCATTTTAATGGTGATGTTTCCCGAAGATACTAGCAATTGAGTAGCAAAACAATAATGTACTTCCAAAATTATGCTACTAATATTATAAATTAGAAAGTTTGTATGGATGTGTGGATGTATGGATGTGTCTTTGTTACTCAATCACGCAAAAACTACTAAATGGATTTTAATAAAACTTTACAATACTATAGCTCATATATCAGAATAACACATAGGCTATATTTTATGATTAAATTAACGCATTTATTTAATTAGTTTAAAACAAACACAGCGCAAACATTTTAACCACGTCTGCTGCTCTGAGTATACGACAAAAAGCTGATAGCTACAAAATCGTCTAGCTTTCATGTGCTTGCCGTTCTGATCATACTCGATCGGTTACCGTCTTTACCCGTTCTGATCATTCTCGATCGGTGTTCCATCTTATCGGTTATATTAACCCTAATACAATATTCATGCTTAACCCTAATACAATATGTGACCCTACATACTAACATTTATGTTTACAATATATACATATGAGAATAGATCGTTAAGTATTTTTCACCCTCCTACCCCCTCCCCCTGTTTTTTAATCACGATTTTAGCAAATGCGATTTTAGCAGCAACGCACCCGGGACAGCTAGTACAACATAAATCCTCGTAAGTGTGCGCCTGTCCAATAAAATGTACTGCTGCCGCTACTGTGAAAATCGGCACAGCATCATCATTATCAACTTCAAAACTGTGAAAATATCTTTAATGCCTCGTTATGTTTTATTTATAATGTATGTATCTTTTTTTTTCTCTCTATCTCTCTCTCTCTCTCTATCTATCTATCTCTCTCTATCTCTCTCTATCTCTCTCTATCTCTCTCTACTCTCTCTCTCTCTCTCTCTCTCTCTACAGCAGTTGTTTTCTTAAGCAATTCGTATATTGTTTATAAATATTTACGTTTGTAGATCCTTTGGTCCTTTGCCGCTTCCGCATGTGTGTGAAATGTCCCAAGCAACCTTTAAAAAGAAATATATAAAGAAAAAAAAGAAGTTCTGCTAAAAAAAAAAAAACAAAATAAATATTGCATGTAATGGAATTTTAATTTAAACTGCTTACTTGCACACCCTGTCATGTCCTGACCAATGGTTAGCACATCCACGTACGATGTATTTAGTGAAGTATGCGCATCATGACAAATATTTCGTTGTATTTCGCTTTGATTTAATTTAATTTAAGTTAAAATGGCCTACATCATTTCGTAGGTATTTATTTATTTTTGTATTTAATGACTTCGCATTTCGTTTTCACCTTGTTGTAGTATATCAAACGAATAAATGCTTATATAACAGAGAACAGATTGAATTTTAATAGCACTTTTGAGAAATCCATTCCTCCTCAATCGTCGCCGCACATAACTCAATCACAGCGCAGTGGTAGAGGACGATGATGACGATGACGATGACGATGAGTTGACCGCAACAAATCGATGCCAATACTTCAATTCAAGTTCATCTTGAAAAGCTTCAATCGCATTTGGCTTGATTTCGCTACAATTCAGGCTCATTTCATTCAAGGTGCTTACAATGCTCATACAACAGGCGTTCAATTGCCCTCGGGCGGACGTGGCGCGAACCGTAGATGCTATCGAGAAGTTCAAGCTATAAAATTAAAGCATCATCATTTGTGCTAAAGACATCACGGCTACCAGATGCCGCTGAAGACAATAAAAACAACAACAACGATGAAGATGGGGATGAGGATGAGAATGTGAATATGGAGTAGTGGAAGTAGAAGGAGCAGCAGCAGCAGCAGCAGGCAACACGCCCACAAAATACAATTTACGCCTTCTTCAGTCTGTATGGCAGCCACCGAAAATCAGCACCTTCAAACTAATTGTAGCGTTAAAACAGTGCCAAAGGCTTCAAATGGCATATCTAAATTCCAGGAGGAGCGGTGTAGCAGCGGATATTGTTGAAGGAGGCAGAAAGTCACTTCACGACTTCGCTGCTCAATTTCCACTGGTAGAAAAGCAGAAAATTCGAGCACATTTGAAATGAACCATAAGATTAGTACTATATGTAGTGGCAAAATGAAAATTCAACATAATAAACTGTATGAACTTTCATAGTTGCTACATTTCCTTTTGTAATATTATAGCAGAGTCTATTGTAGCAGAGTTCGGAGAACCTATTAAGTATAAAAGTGCTGGCTGAAAAATAGTCAGTCTAGGCAATAAAGCACAACTAACTTTATTTGTCTACATAATCTCCATATCACTTGACACAGTTTGTCCAACGATTCGGCAATTTTTTCGATGTTTTTGGGCGTAAGAGGTTTAAACAATCATCACTCACACAACGAATCAAACACGCATAGGCATGATATTATATTAAACAATAGCATGCGAGCAAGCAGTTATAAGTTAATAATACTCTACAAGCACGAAAGAGTTAAGAGACGACGTATTTAAAAATTTATGCGCTTCTCTTTTATTTTGGTGACTGTGTTTTTTAATTTTTCTTTTAGACTTTTATTGTTGTTTTAAGAGATTTGCATAGCCAACTTATACAATTTAAATCAATATATATGAAAATGGAAGTATGTATGTATGTATGTATGTATGTATGTATGTATGTATGTATGTATGTATGTATGTATGTATGTATGTATGTATGTATATTCCCTATAGACTCCGAAATTGCTCAACCGATTTTGATCAAATTTTGTGGCAATATTCAAAATAGTCTCGTGGGTGATCGTGTGAAGTTTCGTGGTGATTGGATAAACAGAAAATTTTTGGATTTTTTAGATTTTCCTTCCATTTTTATTTTTTTTTTTTTTTTGTTTCAATAAGAGGGTGAAAGGTGGGGAAGGGGAAAGGAGTGGCAGGGGGAAGGAGTGGCAGGAGAAATGGGAGGGCTGCGTACAACGTCGCAGGGACCTATTAGTAACTTCAAAATCTTAGTGATCATCATTATACTTTAAAGTTTACAAACACAGTAGCGCATCCAGTTATCGACCATAGTTGCAACCACAGCAACAGTTCATTTGGCTAAATCAGATATAATCAGTCGATGACTACCTGTGAAGAAGCAAAAGTAGCCAGTTGGTAGCCAATTTGTGAGGCACGCACACATTTCGATGAAGTTGATGATGCCGTTGCCGTTGCCGTCGAACATTCAACATTCAACATCCAACCCAACGTCAACGTCAACGTCAACTAAGGCGTTGCTAACTGACCGAGAAAGCGAAAATCTAAAACGTTGCAGTTTGCATTGTACTGACATAGGCCGATTCCAAATTTTTTATGCTCTACTTGTGCGCTCTGCTGCAACTATCTCAAATCGCACGAACAACTCACAAGGTACCTCCTTGCATCCGCTCCATCAAATAGAAGTAAACTCACCATAACTCACAGCATCACAGTCCGACTTTCATGGAGCAATTCGTGACGATTCGAAGCGCCAGTGGCAAAATTGGCAAGCTCCATATTTAACAATCTCAGCTCAGATTCCAACATCGAATTTAACTTGAAGTCCATTAGCAATGGCAGCTTTAATGAGCTGGAAAATATAACTCAACAAGAACCACAAAAATATATGATTGGTGCTTCAAATTTTGGCATTGTTGTTGTTGTTGTTGTTGTTGCCTTTCGGCAAACAAACAAACAAACAAAAAAAACAAAAAACTACACCTAAAATTTCTGTTTTAAATGTTCAATTTTGAAGTGAAGTTTTTAATTACAATTCTTGTTTTGTCTGTGGTCTTTTATTTGTTTTTGTTGTCTGTGTCTGAATATCTAAAGTCATTCGCTTGTTTAATATCCTTGCCACTAAATATGCTTGTCAAGTTTCTGTTTGCCATTTAACTAATTTAGAAGGGGTTTATTATATGTTGAAGGCAACATGCAGAAGTATTTAGGCTGCTTAAACTTAATTAAATAAATCGTTTACTCAACAAATCATATATATTGCGAGCTGCATCCTGCCTAAAGAGTTGAAGAACAGGGCACTCGACCCAGATTGTCAATTTTTAAGCGGCGCCAAAATCGTAGACTGTAAAATAAAAGTGTAATAAATGCCAGACGCCAGATGAAGATTCAGGAAGAGATCGAGCATTGCAACTGTGGTTTGAAAAGATTGCATTCTATCACCTCTTTAATTTGTTATAGCTTTGGAAAGCGTGCTTCAACAAACCAACGCAATATTCCAGATGGCGACTTCATTAAAAAAAATTGCTTTTGTAGGCTTCCAGAATGGCGATCCATGGCCTTCTATATCCAGTACACAAAAGAAACAAATTACGGTCTGTGGGATGGAGAATTTCAACTTCAATGTTGTCTAGCTTTCAACAGAAATAACCAGTAACAACAACGTCAGCCTGGAGATAATACGAAGAGTCGCGCTTGCTCTATGTTCAGCAAGCCAATAAGAAATGGGGCAACCGATTGAAGTACGAAAGTAAAAATCTATAAGACGCCGATAATCCCGATACTGCTGTATGGCGCTGAAGCGTGGACCCTCATAACATTGCATAAAACGTCTTTGGGCATATTCGAGCGATAGATTCCTCGTACGATTTTTGAAGCAATTAAAATTGGCGACGAGTTTAGGATAGACTACACTTGTTATGCACTTGTACTTGTACAGAAGCGGACCGGACTCGAAAACGGACATTAACAAAACGAATACAATAATTTCTGGTGTGTTTCTTTGTGTTTTTGTGTAATTTATTTATGTATTTGCTACTTAATTTTTTTGGAATTTTAAAAACGACAGAGTGTGCGAGAGGGATAGCGGTATCATACAGCAACATTTTTCACGTTGAGTTGTATAGATCATACTTGACTTTTGTTTTTGTTTTTATTAAAATAAACAGAATCAATATAAGAAAGCATTTTAAAAATGCATACAATGAGTATATTCACCATTTGCGCATGGCATGTCAAAGCAATTGTCTTTGCATTATTAATTAATACACTTTTTGTGTAAAAAGTGACCGAATGAACAAATAATTCAAGACGAATATAGATATTGTAAATATACTAATTTTGCCGAACTGTTGGTACTTTGTCATTTTCGAGTAAAGTGTTGCCTTATCTGTCGCATAGATGCTCATATATATGTATATATGCTCATATATACATTCTAATGGACGTGTTCCGCCCACTTTCTAAAGTATACTCCATATAGTTAATATGAATTTTACCATGATGGCTTCTAAAGGTTGGACACTTTAAATATATTTTGAAAGGCGTGTATCGCGCAGATTAATGGATAGCCCCCATAGACATCCACCACACGCTATATAGGTACTTTATAATTTCAAATTTCTTATTTTAGTATATCGTATTCCGTATTCCGAACAACTTATACGGATTCGAAAATCTAAGCACTGGGAATAATAATAAAATGGAAAATTTTCAAAAACATAGAAAGGAAAGCACTTTAAACGAACGATGCAGCTAAAATCAAAAGTATAGAGGAAACTGCATAAAAATAAATGTTGAGATCCCTACTTACGAATGGGTAAATCAAATATTTTGCTTACGTGCCTATTAGTTGATTGCCAGTCTTGAACTTCAGGCACTGCTCAAATACTACTCGAACAATTCGTCGGATGTGGTGGTAATATCTAATGCCTTCCATGCTCGGTCATTCGGTCATTATGAATGTGGTATATGGCATTGGGTAGCTATTACAGAAGGCAGTGCTGTAAACAAAGGTTCTTGACAAGCATTAACAATTAAAGCGGTAGCAGCATCAGCACACCCATTAGCATCATTGTCATCATCGACCTTAGACAAACCAAACATTCACATCGAGTTCTATTGATGTCTTCATTGAAATTGTTGTTTCTGTTTGTGTTCGAGTGGCATAGAACGTTTCGAGTTGCCTTGCATGCCACGCCTGGGCGACAGATAAACGCCTTTTCTACACGCACATGCAGCAACAAGATAAACAATTTGTACCGCTCTATACTGCTTGCGTATGTGAGTATGTGTATGTATGTGTGTGTGTGTGTGTGTGTGTGTGTGTGTGTGTGTGTGTAGTTGCACTTGAGTTGCAGTCACATCGACTTAGCACGCCTCAATGACAGCCCCTTCCGGTTTCGATGCAATTGACTCTGCACCAGCCACGCCACAACGCTATAGCTGAGAGCCTAGGGTAAGCATACGAATTTTTAATTTAAACTTGAGGCAAAGGCAATCTTTACACAACAGACCAAAAAACAAAGTCACTTCCTATGGATTTACGGAGTAACGTGTGACAATAAAGTAAGTGGATTATATTCGAAAAGTGATATGCATCGGTTTATAAACTCTACACAAAATGCTTAAATACACTTCACACGAAACTAATTAATAATTTTATGGGTATATATGATACATCGATAGAAAGTTAATGAAGTGTAGAACAAATATATAGCCCGATTTATGAAATGAGCCCTCCCGATGAAAAGATATTTCAATTCAATTTTTATTTGCTGATTTTTATAATAAAAATTGAAAAATAAGTTTTATTTTCAATTTACATTTTAAAAATTAAAAATAAAAGTTACTTTTAAATTTTTTTTTTATAAAAATCAGCAAATAACTCTTATATTTCATAATTTTTACAATAAAACTTATAATCGTTACAATCCCTGACTAAAAGTGAGTGTTGGATTTGTATGGCGGCGACATCTTCCAGTGGACGTGGCTCGTTCAGGAGCACAGAATCTTTAGATGTTGTTTTCGCACAAGTACCAACAATCATAAGACTTCTGTCAAATTTCTCTTTCTTTGGAGGGAGTACCAAATTGTCTAAATTTTTAAAGTTTTTCTTGGAAACAGCCACTTTTACAACATTCCAAAGAGTCTCAATAGGATTTAAGTCTTGTATTTTAGACAGCCAGTCGATAACCGGAACCTTTTCATCTTGCAGCCACTTCTTAACGATCTTGGACGCATGCTTAGGGTCATTGTCGTGCATAAAAGTCCACTGCACAGGCCTGTTCACAAATGCATACGGTTCCATTGAGTTCTTTTAAATATCCAAATATTTGAAACCGGTCCATATTGCCATTAATCCGGACGAGCGCGGCCACACCGCGCACCCCAACAGATTATTCTGTCTCCTCCATGCTTGACTGTTTTGGTTGTGAACCTTGGATGAAAAGCCTGGCATTTGGGACGACGCACAAATGTTTTCCCATCAGGTCCTATCCTATTTATTTTGGTTTCATAACTCCACAATACACATTCTTCCCTAATTGTGCATCTTTGTGCTTGTAGGCCTTTACAAAGCATAATCGTTTATTTATGTTCAGCTTTGACAGGAGATCTTTGGCTTCCTAGCCTTGTTTTCATTCAAATATGAAGAGCTCCTTTTGACTAAAACAAGTGCATTATAGACCATTTTTCTGGAACATTCCATTATTTGAACCCATTCCATTCCATTTCCACTACCCATTTTTGCATAAATTATACTAAATTCAATCAAATATAACGAAATGTAGAAAGAAACACCAAAAACACGTGCGCTTTACGAAAAAAATAAACTAAGTCTCTAACTTTTTGTGCCAATTCTGTTAACACCCAAAACTCACGCTCGTCGAACGAAAATGTAGAATATAAGAAACCCAATAACGATAACGGAACCATTAACGGTAAAGCATAAAGTAAGTGCATGAACACAATAAACAGTTGCATGCATAATTGTAAAAGCAAGTTGTGAACATTTTGAGAAATAGACGAATAGAATGAAAAAAATTTGTTGTGCCAATTGTTTGAGCATGGCATATATGTACATATATTTCCTCAATGCGAAAGAAGCAATAATACACAACTTTTTGTTTACACAGAAAAATGATGATCGGCTTCCGATAGACGTGCTTCAGGGTATGACAAAACCCATCATCAGTTGGATTGGACGCACATTGCTAATGATTGCTTTTATATCATGCTTGATTGAAAATAGACTGGCTTGCTGTATTTCACATTTCAGAGTTGTATTAAAAAGATCTGTTTGTATTGACGCGTAATTTATGAAGAAACAAAAATTCTATCTTTCATTTATTACTACATTGAGGTCGACACGTCCCGCACTCACTTTGAACGATAACCCCTATATCTAAATAGTGTAAACATCAATTTAACTGTATATAAATATATTGTTTAAAAATGATGCCAGGATTTTTCATTTCCCAGCGTCACTTTAGCTTTAAGCTCTTAAATAGGTTTCAGTACTTTCAATTAGAGCCGAGTTTTATAAGTTATTCAAAGACTGCTTAAATTAAGCTTTATATATTCTAATTACAACATATTTTTCAATTTTTCTAACATAGCTTTTAAGACTGCATTTCAATATACACAATATGTTTCCTACATATGTAGATATTATACAAGTGTTCATTTCTATATGAATTAATATTTTACAAGCAAATGAAAATGGTTATTTGATATCCTGTCAGGAACATACTCATACAAGCTGAACAGCAGAGAGCAGTTCGTTGTTTCGTTCATTAAACAAAGATATTTACCAAATCCAAGTAGAAATTTTCTTGTTGATGTGGAGAAGTTTATGAGTTTGTCGTTCTTTTTACTTCATGCTTTCTACTTATATTTCTCTCTCACAGCATTTCTTCTGGTTTGTGTGCCTAATTTTCTACCCATTTTCAGTTGCTTTGTAGTTGAGGAGAAACAAAAATGGCACAAAAAATGCAGTTCGGTACAAGGAAAAGCTTCACCAACAGAAATAAAATTTATAAAAAGTTTTCTTTTGGTTTTCTTATACCCTACACAGATAAGAAAAAAAGCATAATATAAATTTTTTTTTTCGGAAATTTTTTAACCGATTGAAGAATGCATCATGCACCATATATATTATTATTTATTTAACAAGTATGTCCAACTGTTTGTCTCTCTGGGTGTTGTTGCACGTTTTATAGTATTTCATATACAAGGTGGATCTAAAAATAACCGAACTTTTAATTTAAATCATATAACACGTTTCTTTTTTCGAAAGCAGCTAAGTTCATGCTAATCGTTTGACCGGTTACAAAATGACTCATGTTTTATTGATAATAACAGCACTTTCTGTAGTTATGTCGTAAAAGCATAATGGAACAAAGAGTAAATGGTAAATTTTGTTTTAAATTCGTTAAAAAATTCGTTGAGACTTACGAATTGTTAAAAAAAGTTTATGATGATGATTTTTTGAGTCGTACTCAAGTTTACACGTGGTTTACACGATTTAAAAACGGCCGTAATGATTTAAATGATGATCCAAGACATGGACGATCCGAAGCATCTAATCATCGTGCTGAGTTAGTGGAAAAAGTAAGTGAAATAATCGCTATAGATGCAAATTTCAATATGAGAATGCTGGCAAAAGAACTAAATTCATCTTACTGTACAATCTACAAAATATCAACTGAAGATTTGGGTAAAAGAAAGGTGCTCGTGTATCGCATTGCAAAGGCATCATTTAAACAGCTGAAAACGATTTTCTTGATTCAATCATAGCTGGTGATGAAACATGGTGTTTTAAACATGATCCTGACAATCTGCAGAATGGAAGTCAAAAGTCGAGCCAAAACCTAAAAAACTGCGTTTTTAGAAGTCAAAAATCAAGACAAGACAACTTTTTTATAATTCCAAGGGTATTGTTCACAAGGAATTTGTTTCAGAAGATCAAATTGTCAATGGAGAATATTATTTACAAATTTTACATCGTTTGTGGTCGAGATTTCTACGTGTTAGGCCCGAATATTGCAAAGAAAAACAGCTATTTTTATTGCATGATAATGCGCTCCACCTCACAAGACCAAAAAAATCAAGGAATTTTTTATGAAAAAACAGATTGGTCTCAGCGACCACCATCCGCATTCGCCTGATCTATCACCGTGCGATTATTTTCTCTTCCCAAAAATGAAAACTGTAGCAGCAGGTGCTAAAGAATATGCCAAAAAGCGAGTTTAAATATAGTCTATGGATAAATTGGTTGAGCGTTCCAAACGTTGCATCGTATTTTGAATAACTATTAGCTTTGAAACATAATACCACGCTTGTTTTATTTTATATCTAAAAAGTTCGGTTATTTATAGATCATACCGTGTATGTATTAATTTTGTTACAAAGTTTTTAACAACCAAAAGAAGACGTCGAAAGTATATATAAAACTATACAAAATTATACCCCTATGCCAATTCTACCTTGCTAGGATTGGTATCTGATGCCAAAAGAGATTACGCGACCGATGTGTATTATCGGGAGTGCCGCTTGCTAGGATTGGCATATGTTGCCAATAGAGATTACGCGACCGATGTGTATTATCGGGAGTGCCGCTTGCTAGGATTGGCATATGTTGCCAATAGAGATTACGCGACCGCCGTGTATTATCGGGAGTGCCGCTTACTAGGATTGGTATCTGATGCATATTAATCTTAAGCCAGACATTTCAGTATTAGTCCTGCAATGCATTTACCAAATTGTTGTAGTAAATGACTGAAAATATATTTTATTATATGAATTAAAGCAAGCCAGAGCAAATGTGTCAGATTGGTCAGTTGACAATGTCAATCAAACTTTTAAAATTGAATTAGAAACAACGTTCATCTGTTGATATATATTCAAAAAAAAAACAAAAAATATTAAAAATAAAAAAAAATTTATTTCTTTTTTGTGAATTTTACAATGTCGCGTTTTCTTTCAACTCGCTCAATTGGCTACCTGGAAATTGATCACGATGAGAAACCATGCTTGGTGTATCCAAAACAGCTTAAGCCTATCAACCATGAGATTGTACGGGATATGAATGGTTTCGCGCCGACGGAGAAGATCGCTTTGCAAGGTGCATGGCGCCTCATAGAACCAATGCGTCGCAGCATCGCTCGTACCACCCACAATGAGTAAGTAATGATTTATAAATATTCCCATACTAACGCAAGCCGGGCGTGCGCTGCACCGTCCCGTGTTGTTATTCTCTTATATGGAGACGTGGTAGCGCCCATTCGCCCATTCCTACTCTCTAAAAAATGCGTTTTGGCCAAGCGGTTGGTCGTGTTGAGGGGTGGTCGGGTTTTGTGGCTCTGGATGCGGCGAACATAGACGCCAGCAACAGTACACACGCAATGGGGATCAGTGGACGGATCCGTGATGGAGTTGAGCGTAGATACTGACAACTCTAACTCATCGACTCACGCGCCAGAGCGCATACCCTAGGGAGTAGGAGCACCCAGCGGTAGTGGGCTCTGAAGTGGGCACAATAGCTGACGATGACGGAGGACGATGGCGGTAGTAATAGCGGTGCTGGCTGTGGCTATCCATACCAGCTTTGTGCAGCGGTAGGCACGAAGCAACGTAGCGGCCGGTGCATCAACGTGGTCTGAAGTGACTAGTGGAGCTCCTGGCGGCAGCGCAACTGCGACTTAGAAAAGTGAATGCACGCGTCGTTCATTATTTTTTTTTTTTTTCAAAATGATCTAAAGCAAAAATTTTCTTCTCACCGATAGTAAGAGACAATATATAAATTACATATAGTAGTTCATATAGTTTAGACGCGTATAAGGAACAAAGACACAAAGAAACACTATTCCATTTTTTTTTTTTTTTTCTATACGAAGTTGCTAATAAGATGCGCTTTTCAGGTTCCTTGTTTTGTGTGAGACACAAATAGATAAATTCCGTGGAAAGACGATTCACGTAGGCAAACTACACGAACATGGGCAACAAATCGTACAACTCATCGGCAAACTTATAGCGATTATAGATAATCCAGTTGAGTTTAAATCGCTTCTGGAAAAACGCATGTCAAAACATTTCGAGGTTGATGTCGGTATGGATTATATGAAAGTAAGTGCCGCCTAAAATATATTTCGATTATTGTTTTTTCTTTTTTTTTTTGTACTTTTAGATATTCATGGACAAATTAATGGATAATATTCTCAATAACAAAGAGGTAGCCAGAGCGAAGTCGCCGACACTCGTTAACGCAATTGAAAGGCTTCTGAATATAATAATGAGCTGCGTTGCCTCGGAGGACATACGTCGGCGACGGTCCAGTCATATTACATATCAAAGCACCCCAACTGTATTCGGAGGCATAAATAATTCAGCTGAATAGAGGCGTGTTTATTTGAATACAAACTAGTATATTTTTATATAAGATATAATATATATTTTATATTATAACATGATACGTGATATAACGTAAAATATATATCATATTAAATATAAACGATATATGAAAAGATACATATATAATACAAAACATAATAATAATAATAATAAAAATACGTATAAAATATAAAATATATAAATATAAAACAAAAATTTATTATATTCTTGTTCTATTCATTTAATATGTTAGTTACATAGGTTGCTCTACAATCGTCTATCGGTCAAGGCCGCACGTATTAAGGCGCACCATTCGGTGTAGTTTAGTGCGCGCTAGCACCAGTCGCTGGAAATCCGGAGCTTCTTCAGGTCATCATAGATCTGATCTGGCTATCTTAAGCTCGGACGTCCTCTCTGAAACCGTCCACTAATCAAGCTCAGGTTTCCATCGTCAACCTTCAGTGCTGGAGCTTGGGGGTTCAACCGGATGAGGTGACAAACTCAGTGTAGTCGCTGGAATTTAATGCGCTGGACTATGTCAGCCTCATCATACAGCTCATACAGCTCGTGGTTCATACGGGTCCTAAACTCGACACCAACTCTAAGGGAACCAAAAATCCTACGAAGAATCTTTGTCTCGAACCCTCAAAAAGACGCTGTATCCGTTGATGTCAGAATACATGCTTCTGCGCCATACAGCAGGACCGGGATTATCCGCTTCTAATTTGCTTGCAGCGATTAGCAAACCTGATTCTTCTTCTAATCTCTCGGTTAACGTTGTAGTTGTTAATTTCTGTTCCCAGATAGACGAAGTTTTCTACAACATTGAAGTTGAAATTCTCCATACTCACAGACCGTCCAAGATGCGCTGATGGTCTTGTCCCCGTTCACCGATAGGCCCGTGAGACGTGACTGTTTCTCAATCTCCGAGAACGCCCTGCTTACTCGCCGTTCGTTTGGTGCCTATGATGTCTATATCATCAACATATGCGAGTAGCATCACTTCTGGCGATGAAAACTGGATCCATTATGACAACCCCAAGCGACAAAAAATCATGGGGGCCACCCGGCCATGCATCAACATTGACGGCCAAGCCGAATATTCATGGTGCCAAGCTCATGCTCTGTATTTGGTGGAATCAGAAGGGTGTTGTGTATTATGAGCTGCTGCACCCTAACCAAACCATCACTGGTGAACTTTACCAACAACAATTGATGCAATTGAGCCGATCATTAAAGCAAAAACGACCGGAATATGCCAAAAGACATGACAAGGTGGTTGGAGGCGTTGAATTGGGATGTGCTACCCCACCGGCCTTATAGCCCAGACATAGCCCCTTCTGACTACCACTTGTTCAGATCGATGAGCCAAGCCCGGGCTGAGCAGCGCTTTACTTCTTACGATGATACAAAAAAATGGGTCGATTCGAGGATTTAATCAAAAGACGAGCCGGTCTTCCGACGCGGAATCCAAATGCTGCCAAAAAGATGGGAAAATGTTGTAGCTAACGATGGACAATACTTTGAATAATATACATTGTAGCATTTTTTTTTTTATGAATAAACGCTCAAAAATCGAAAAAAAAATCCTTTAAAATTAATTCCAACACCTCAAGAGCATTTAAAAACTTAACAGTTAATATTTGAATGCATGTGTAGTGTATTAAAGCATCGATTCTACCGAAGCTACAGTTTTACTTTAGAAAATGTAAAGAAATATGGAAAGGAAGCGAAATATGTTGTTCCCCTTGTATGAACAAATCAAATGCCAGCAGCAATCCAACTACAACAACGACAACAACGAGAATAGAAGCAGCACTTGAAACGCAAATGAGAGAAGGACTAAACCAAGTTGAGGAAGGAGACAAAAAGGAGACATTGCTAAGAAATAACAATGCAGGACAGGCAGACAGACAGGGAGACAGGCAGACAGGCAGACAGGCAGGCAAAATAAATAAATCATTTAAATGAAATGAATTTCTTAAATAAATACATATTAGGATAGAAAGAGAGATACGCACACATACATTAATAAAAACGACAACAGCAAGAACAATGGCCGACAGCAACAAAATAACCATATAAATTTGGTAATTAAAAATTTGTGAAAAAAGCCAAAGAAAAACAGGACAGACAAACTTTATGCTTTACTTAAAATTTGCTTAGAATACACAATTTACAATTTAGAGAATAACTAAGAGTGCATAAATAAGATAAGGCATGCTCGCTCCCTACGCATCATTTTGGTCTATGTGTAACCTCCATCGAGGGGTCAGCCGGCGTAACACAAATCATATTTAAAACTAAGATTGACGTTTAATTCATTCGAACAGATTTCATGCGAATCGATGGAGATGATTACATCGACTGTTGAGCTACCTTTTGTTGTTGCAAACAAAATCGTGCTTAGTGATTTCAAAGCCAAAATTAGAAAGAAACGAATCTTTGGCTCAACAGTCGTAAAATTGGAAAATGGAAAGAGGCTAATCATCAGCTACGCAAGTAGCATCACCTTCTTTTGATAGATCATGCATAACCGTTCTACGTGCTTAAAACCATCGTTTGGACGTTTAACCCTCTGATAACATTATCGAGCTTCATTTCTTTCGCATAACAACTTAACACACTTACGCCTTCTTGCTGCCTTATTTTGCGCCTGGAAAGGCATTTCTCCTCTCTCGTTTCACTCGATTTCGCTCGCGATTTTCCCGAATGCAAAGTTTTTCTGTAGGCGGCGTCTTTCTCTGCAGTATCGTGGCGACACAGCTCGTCATATCAAGAGTTCGTCAAATGTTTGGTGTATCCAATGACGTCCTTGGCAACCGACACATTTCTCTTATATAACTTCAGAAGTCGGAGGGAAATAGTTGGGAGACGCTGACCGAAAAGACTTTGGCGGTTTGTTTTGTTGTGTGTGTCTAATATTCCTCTCTCTCTCTCTCTCTCTCTCTCTCTCTCTCTCAACTTTTTCGTTGAAATTTCCAAATACAAACTCTACTAAAAACAAGAACCTATTATTTTATGAAAATTAAGCAAAATAAAAAAGGTTTTCGTATTGACCTGAACAAAAATGTTGTTGGGGGGAGACGTTCCCCAGTTCTTTCCATTCCCTCCCCTTGGATTCGCCAATGGTTTACCTGAGAGCAGTCACACTAGTGCGTCGTCAATTTTAACGAACTTCTAATGATCGGATTAAGCTTAAATTGAACATGCATTATATAACTTTTGATGGTCAAATCTATAAGGCGGATGGTCAAAATGAAAAATAAGTAAATTAATGAAAAATAAAGTTTCATAAGCATAACATAAGCAAGCATTTGAAGCGAATATGTTTGCGCGTTTTAGTATATCAAAATTAATGCAGTCGGCAATATCAAATTTTTCTACAAAATAATCCGCATCGCTGTGTAGTATAAATATAATATACTTAGGAGTTCGACGAATTTAGCTCTTATTTGTTTTCTATTAGCTTCCTTCAAACTCATTTTCCTACAAAAACTTTTGCATTTCTTGCGCTTTCATGTTTGCCACATCTTATCAAGATTCCGCCATGGAATCACCAAAATAGTTCCGTACCCATGGACAACATCCGCTCAGTTTGCTCTTCAGTGCTTCAGTATTGACGGATGCTGCTGCCCCCAATGCCCGCCCATGGCAATACAAGTAAGTACTTTTGTTGATGACATGCAAACGGAAATTGAGCAAAAGTAAGCAAAATTGAGTGCCAAGCAATGGCGAAAGCGTTTCATTTTTGTTCATTTGTTCATTTGGAATGTTTGTTGGACGACGCGACCCATTTCAGTAGCCAACAACAAGATTAATGCGTGGTCATTACAAAAACAACAACAACAAGAACAGACGATTAGAACGACAAATGTAAGCAAGCGTATAAAAATCAAAACGAAAACGCTTCGAGGACAACTTACACACACACACACACACACACACACAACGGCGACTTCCGGTGTTCATGAGTGAACGGAAATAAATATGCTTAACAAGTAATGCGATAACACACTCACACATATACACTCAAACGGTGGTCAGAAGAGCAAATCGGCTTCATTGGAAACTTCTCAATTGCCCCCACAGTATTCCTTTCACTACTACGACTGTTGGTACTAAGTGCGATTTGTGCTACGGATTGTTTCCAATAAAGGAATGAAATAGTCAAATGTCACAGAAAGTTGCGTGAAGTAACTTTCGCTCTAGCTTTTGTGCCTCATTAGCCTACTTGATGTCTCACCTCTTACTCGCAGTTTCATATATCTACAAAGAAGTATATATGTGTGTGTGTGTTTTAGTTCATTGTTTAATATGTACGACACGTTGAGTTTTTTTTCGAAAATTGAACGGGGCTTTGTCGTGGATTACGTTGAATACTGGCCTTCACCTTTCTAGTCATTTCTGCCGTTTTAGCTGTTTTTGGATGTCCACCTTCATGGCGTTTTTTATGCTACAAGTATCAATGTAACGTTTTGTTCACACGTAAATGACGTAGCTCATTAACAATGGCTGGTTGCGATCCATATAGCCAACTACAAAGCAATAACACTGTTGTGCGTTTGAATTCAATTTCGATAACTTTTTTTAACTGCGACGTAAAATGATATACTTCCGTAGGCTTTTAGAACAACGTAACTGACTGACGCCTGTCAAAACAAAAGAAAATTGTCATTAGCCGAAAAATTTTAGTAAAATCACTAAAAATTTAAATTTTCTAGCTATAAAGTTGAAAAATTGCCTCGTACATATTTAGAGGCAGCAGAAACATTAGCTGTGTTTAAGAACCTTTTATCGTCATAATTCCATTTAAACTCAATGGGCGTTAGGTGGTTTCAGATAAACGACGCTAGTCTTGATAATAGTTGGTGTTGCTAGGAATTGTATCGGTAGCATCGCTCGGCACTTATGCTACGCCTTCGCACGACGATCAACTGGCCAAAGCAACTTTCCAATAAATACAATCCGTAGAGTATAAACATCAAGAAACATCAGTTACTGGAGACGCAACGCAGCTGAATTGGATTCCATATAACCCGAAGGACGCCGAGCAATAGGGAGAGCGCTGTAATTGGTTTGAACAAGGCGCATAGGGTGAGTACATTCAGTATATTAAATACGAAGTACGTAGTCATGATTTTAGTTGTAGTTAATTCGTATACGGTATACGGTTTATTTTCGACTTTCGACTTTATTTATGGTCTGGTAACACATTAACAACTCGGTACTTTGATTTACTTCGTTGAGTCCTTGTCCTTGTTCAATTTGCGCGCCTTTGGTAGCTATCGGTTGCTCTAGATTTGGCCTTATAAAGCGTGCGTCCAAAGAATATGATGACGATTATACCACTAAACTTCAGTATACTTCACTAGTTCGTCCGATCTTAGAATTTGCATCTAGTGTTTGCCAACCACATTGTGTAATTCAACAAGCTCGCATTCAGTCTGTTCAAAAACAATTTCTGCTGTTTGCTCTCAGAAACCTCAACTGGGCTTCTTATCTTCCTGAACTGCCGCCATATTTGGATCGTTTAAAACTAATTGATCTTCCAACGCTGTCCGAGCGACGGTCGATGCTTTCTGTAATTTTTCTTCAAAAAATTTTTCACAAAAAGTTATGCATGCCATGATTCACTTCGGTCCCTTTGCTATATACATAATAAATACTTTTATTCGACTTCTTTGTTTTTTATTACGACTGCTTGCACCATTTCCACGGCTGTAAGATGAGGCACAGTCGGTCAGGTCAACCTGGCGGCCATACAAAAATCCTCCGAAAAACCATTTATTGGCGGCCGATAAAAGATAAATCTCAAAATTATTATTTTCCTCATGGTTCACAGCTCCTCATTAATATCACGAAAACCGATTTCATACTTTTCACAGATTCCATAATATTTTCAACTCGATGATGAAATTCATAAATTGCTTTTTACCAGTTTTTGCATTAAATGGTTTACTAAAAATACTAATTTAAACATGTTCATGGTTATTATACCTCATTCATATCTGCTTCATTTTTGTTTTGAATATAAATTCTCGTGCTGTATAAGTTGGCTTCGATTTCTACATTCATACATTCATACATTTCTCCTAAATATAATTTCTATATCATCATTGTCATCTGATTTTTTTTTTTTTTGGTCTTGAATGCCAGTTGGCTCAGAATCCCACGTTCATACGCCTCTCGAGAAAAAAAACTAAAGAAAAAAAATAATCCAACAAAGATGAAAGAATACATTAACCCTAATGCAAAACTACTAAGTCCAGATGACTTAAGAAACGATCAGCAACGCCTACAACAGGTAAAAGTATATTCCACATATTTTATTACTAACAATCAGGATTGCGTAACTTTTTCTTTTTTATATTAGCTACAACAAAATTTACTGGGAGCGGTTAATCAGATTAATGCGTTAAGGAATCAATTTGAAAACATTCCGGCCGAAAGAGTTGAGGTAAAATATAATCCACAGTTTTTTGCTAAAAATAGACATAGCCCAATAATTTACCTCCTTAGAACGCTGAAATGGAACAGTTGCAAAACAGGGTAAATGAGTTTCCTGGTAACAACCAACCAAACGTACCAGATGACATCCTCATAAATGAACAACAAAATGAGGAACAAGATGATTCACAAAATGAAACAGAGAGTGAAGAAGTGCGTGAAGAAGAAAATGAATTAGATAATTAAGATGTTATTGTTAAAAGATCAACCATTTATTTTACGCAGCAAATTTAGTTTAACATAATAAAATTCTTGTGTAGACAGGCTTATGGATGAATTCTATAGCATATTTATTTTAAATTTAGTCTACTCCGAAGTGTACGCGACTATAGAAAATTTCTTGAATTTTCTCTCTCTTGAATTTTTCTAGCTATAAAGTTGAAAAGGATAAACCATAGGATTGTATTCAAACTAAACTTGCAACGATTTACAATGGAACATACTGGCAGATTGGTGACCAAGATATTGTAATGTATCGTAATTAAAAAAATAACGTGTAATGAACCGTTACACAAACATTTTGCTCACACGTATATGGCATAGCTCATTAACACTGGCTGGTTGCACTGGCAGAGCAATAACATTGTTGCTTTTGAATTCCGCGAATTTGCGATAACTTTTTTTTAACTACGACGTAAAACGTTATGCTTCCATAGGATTGTAAACAACAAAATAGACTGAGGTTTTGACAAAACAAAAGAGCGCGCTGTCATTAGTTAGATTTACCTTTCTACAACACCGTGTAGTTGGTAGCACATCGTGCGCCGACCCCTGTATGTGCAAATCGTACATCATTGTAGCATGGTTAGATCGATTCGTTGTTATTTTTTGTGTTACTTGTTTCAAGCACGGCAAAACTTATTCTTCGAACGGCGGGGTAGCTATTGAAAACCCCTTTTATATGCATATATGTGTATTCAAATTGAGCCACTTTTCAGTTGTAAAAATTCAAACAATTAATCCGAATACTACAAAGGCAGCTTCACACAGCGCCAGATTGTATAGATGTGGTTATTTTAACAATTAAATAATAAATAATTATACATACTCGTATGTATGTAGGTCAGCATGATAGTTTGCAGGATATCAAATAGTCGGACCGGACACTAGTACTCATATATATATATATGTATATACTTACATACTACATACATACGTATTCCACTCATACTACTCACCCTATACCCATTTACGCTTCGATTGATTCTCGGAGGCCAATTTGTCGCTGTGGCTTTGCTTTTGATTTACCGTTAGCGCTGTGAGATTTATGAGCGCTCAAAATTGGGCAGAAATCCAATCGAGCGTTCCAAAATTTATATTAATTGTTTTATATTGTGCATACACACTTTCTATCTCTATCTCTCTCTCTCTCTCTCTCTCTATCTCACACAAGCTTTTCTCTATTTTAACGGTTTATTTCATTGAAATTACCGAGAAAATGTTCTAAGCATGATGAAATGCCATCTCGATTAGATTTATGCGCCAACATTATGTGTGACAAAGACAGAGTGTACAATAAGAAGCATAGTAAATTGATAGACAGCGATAGCAAGAGACAGAGAGAGAGAGAGAGAGACAGTATATACACAATATATTAGTATATTATTTACAATGTAGTCTAATAGGATTTCACGGTTTACTTAATTTAGTGTAGAAAACAAAAAAAAAAAAAGAAACAATAAAATAAAATTTATGTTGCTTGTGGTCAACTTTTGGGCTTTGAATCGCATTCAATTAAATGCCAAAAGCAGCAACATGTTGCAATGTGTTCGATGGCGTAAGCAACAATGTTGCACTGGCATTGCTGTGTTGCTAACAATGCTAATGTTGCAGCAATAAGCATGTTGTGTGGATTATGTTTGAGCAGACAGTTTCTTTCAACATTTCTTCTATCTCTATCTCTATCTCTCTCACTCTCAATCTCTCTCTCTCTCTCAAGTTCGTGATTTTCTCATTTACGGCACGATTCGATTCGAACATGTCCTTGCTGCTTGTTTGCTTTAGTCCTTCTTGCTACACAATACCGCTTTGTATTGTGCCGTGCCGCCTAACGCCTAACGCCTAACGCCTACCGCCTACCGCCTACCGCCTGCACATTGTTGTAACTTTACTTGTTGCTACGCTTTTCATGCATAACAAAATGCCGACAGTAATAATTTGCACGTATTTCTTGAGAATTTTTTTTGGCTGTATGCAAGTAATTATTTGCAAGAAAAATATGCTGCTGGATTTAGTTCGACAAGTTCCGAACTTCGAGATTTAAATTTGATTGAAATGTTTCGTGGTGTATGACGGGGAATTCGTTTCAAATACTATTTGAATACAATCGAAACCGTTAAATTCCACTTAAAATCAGCTGTACATATTGTTTTCACATTAGAACAGTATTGTAAAAATGCGTAATGAGGCACATTTTTGTCTCAATGGACATGTCAATAAGCAAAATTGCCGCACTTGGAGTAAAGAAAATCCAAGAGAGATTTTCGAACTACAGTTTCATGCACAAAAAATTCCGTATTTGGTGTGATTTGTGAATGGAATAGAGGTACTTATTGTACTTCTTTAACCCTGATGCAAAGTTTGGACCATTCTGGTCCCATTTTTTTTTTTTCTTCTTACGGTTCTCTACGGTTTTCTACGGTTCTCTTAGTTCAGCTGCGAATTGTTGTCATGGTTTGTTGAATCGTCTCATCATGTAGTCTTCAGTCAAAGATAGCGCCAACTCCCGCAAAAATGCTGGCCTCCTACGATTTGAATTTCTTGTTCAACACTAAACGTCGACTTCGGCAAATATATTAAACGCATTCAGTGCGGATATATCTAGCATGTTTGCAAGTACAATGTTCGGCCATCGTTTTATTTTCCTCTTGTTGCTATAGTAACCAATCATTTGGTCGGCAGTATCTACGCCTCCTTAGAGAGAAGATATCTACGCCTCCTTGGAAATACTATCGACTAATAAAAAATGCTGTCTTGTGCATAGTGCTTATCAAAAGAGTGTACCTTTATTTATATGGCCGATATATGAAACCAGTGTAGCGATTTCATTGAATGCAAAAGTTGAAGAAAATAAAGGCACTTTTATCAAGATAAGCAGCTTGGTTGCGATTAATATTTTATTTTTCCGAACTGTTCCCACATAAGTCAGTTTCCTCTGTGTAAAAGTTTTTTTGCCAAATCATAAGAAGAAAAGAAATTATTGGCGGTTATATTTTGAACGTTTTAGCCTTCAGCGGCGGTCCAACACGAAGCGCTCTGTCTGGGGTTCTCTCAGGCTTATTCATTATGTGCTCACGAATAGGAGCAAACTTATTGCGACTTCGCATTTATCTTCGGCTGATAGCATTATCGAAGCGGCGTGCACGTGTAATGATCTGGAAAGTGTTCTCAGACATAATTTATCGGAAAATAGGACGATCAAAACGTGCATCAAACAAACCATGTGCGTCTTCATTTTTGCCACTGTTACAAAAAAAAAAAAAAAAAAATTAATATTCTAACTATAAATGATTACATACCGGCACACTCCAGCGAGTATGAGTACAGCCAAATATGCACGCAAAGTGGCTGTATATATGCCATCGAATTTGATTCTCCCGAACATGTCGGTATTATCAATAATTATTTTCTCTAATGATGGAGGAAAAACAGTAGACAGTATATCTTGGCATCTGGATATAGCAAATCGAGTTGATCCTGTTTGTATAGAAATAATATTCTCCGCAGGAGTTGCAATAGGACTGGGTAACGGTGTTGCATACCACTTCACTTCGTTATTTTCCGAAAATTAGGTAGAGAACAAAATGGTTCTTCAACCCATTATTCGTAAGTTGGTTTCAACATTGCAGCAGGGTTAAAAATGACGCCGGCGGAAACATTAAGTATCGTCAACGGCGAGCGGTATAGAGCCATGATTAGCGATTATTTCGTGCCTTAAACGAATCTTCGAATAGAGATGGGCGCGGGACAAAATATCAGCTCGTATTGTAACCGTGTTAACCGTGACTGAGATATGACGTATTTGGTGTTTTTTTTTCTTAAATGAGATAGTATGGTACCGTCCACTTTCCCAGTGCATTACACTTCTCCTGATTCCTAGTTTTCCCGGTTAATAGTTACTGAGATATGACAAATTTGATTCTCCTCTCATATGGTAAGTGAGAGTAGAGCGTGGCACTGCCCACATTTTTCCATTCGATCGTATATCTATCTACCTGTGTCATTTGCATATCTATGTATACTAGCTGGTACCCGGCTCGTTGCTGCCTCTCCGTTCCTCTGCCACTTCTTCCCAACGGCCTTTTACTCTACTTCCAATTCTCCCACCCCTCTTCACCTGTCCCTTCCACCCTTTCTCCAACCACCCCTTAGGCTCCCCCATTCCTCTTCCCCTACCTATTCTTACTTTTCCACCCCTTTTCCCCTGGCCCCTTCGCTACCATTAACACGTATACAACATTTCATCCCTCTATCTTAAATGGTACCCAGCGCGTGTCTGCCATTCCCCCTACCTCTCCTTTCTCTCCTACCTCCATGCCCCTTTCTCTACCACCGCTTCCCCTACCACCTCTTCCCCAACCACCACGTCTCATACCACATCTTCCCCCTACCTACCTTTCTTTGACGCCAACTTCTCCCTGCCCCCTTTCCATGCTCTCCTCGACCCCATTAATGCCCTTTCGCGCATTTGCCGAAGCCGCGACACCTGTTCTTGTTCAGTTTCTGTGGCTCTAGATATAGATGCCCATTCGCAAAGATTTTGCAAACGTGATTCGCGTTCATCGGCATTTGCAGCTGCTCTTTTTTCGCTCATCTTTTTTGATTTTGTGGTTTTTTTTACCAACGTATGCTTTTTTTGCTTGCATTTTTTTGAATTCGAATGAATTGCGAAACAAATGAAAAAAATAAGCGATAATAAGTCGATCGATCCCTTACAATTTTATTTATTTACGAATGAAACACTGACAAAAACACTAACAAGAAAAGAAAAAGTGACTGTCAAACAAATGAAACGAATATTGTTGCTGTACTCTATCGTCATTAGAAAAATCTGTTTATCCAATCGACATGAAACTTCACAGGATCACCCACGGAACTATTTTGAATAATGCCACAAAATTTTATCAAAATCGGTTGAGCGGTTTCGGAGTCTATAGGGAATATACATACATACACACATACATACTTCCATTTTTTATATATATAGATACCATATCTAATCCATCAGCATCAGATTATTGCTGAAATATGTTGAATTTGGTACTTCTCTTACATGCAAGAGGGACACACATATTCAATTTGGCTACGTTTGCACCTACAATTTGTTTGCAGGAACAAACGTTGAAACGCTATAAAAATTTGTAAAATACTCGCCACACACGTCAAATCATTTGGCATAATGACACATTCGCTAACCTCTCCAAACTCAGGGTGGGTCCAAGCGTTGGCATTCAAAACATTTGATGGTCACACATGTGGCAAACGTATTTGTATTTTTAACTGTTTTAATACAAATGATTTGCGCATCTGATCCTAGCTTAAGGCGTATGTAAGTGCTCTTCATGTGCAAATGTATTGCTGTATTTTGGCTGGATTTTGGTTATCCCTTCAGCTAACTTTGGCAAGCAGCAATTCGTGTCTGTGTGAGTACTCGAAGATTTTCGGACGCAGCGGGGCACCCGAGTCCATGCATATATAATTTGAATTAACGATCGTTGATCGCATCGCTCGAACACAAACTAAAAGTTACTGTGAATTCGTTCCGTGTACTGCGATTTTTGGTTTTTAGAATGGAAGCACAGTGATTTAGAAGCGTCATTATTGCGCAAACATACTTTCAGACTCAATCGTTTGAAAAGAGTATGGTAGCACTATGTACAATATATAACAACTTATTTTATGATTGTGTCTCAGTAAGTCATTATCTAGAGCGCTGAATTCGACTGAATGAATACGAATTGTGTACGTAATATTAACTTTTCTCATGCAGGACTTTCATACACACATATCATATCATATATAATTTCTATCATATCATTCATATCTGCTTCATTTTGTTTTGAATCTAAATTCTCGTGCTGTATAAGTTGGCTTCGATTTCTACATTCATACATTCATACATTTCTCCTAAATATAATTTCTATATCATCATTGTCATCTGGTCTTTTTTTTTTTTGGTCTTGAATGCCAGTTGGCTCAGAATCCCACGTTCATACGCCTCTCGAGAAAAAATCTAAAGCAAAAAAATAATCCAACAAAGATGAAAGAAAACATTAACCCTAATGCAAAACTACTAAGTCTAGATGACTTAAGAAACGATCAGCAACGCCTACAACAGGTAAAAGTTTATTGCACATATTTTATTACTAACAATCAGGATTGCGTAACTTTTTCTTTTTTATATTAGCTACAACAAAATTTACTTGGAGCGGTTAATCAGGTTAATGCGTTAAGGAATCAATTTGAAAACATTCCGGCCGAAAGAGTTGAGGTAAAATATAATCCACAGTTTTTTGCTAAAAATAGACATAGCCCAATAATTTACCTCCTTAGAACGCTGAAATGGAACAGTTGCAAAACAGGGTAAATGAGCTTCCTGGTAACAACGAACCAAACGTACCAGATGACATCCTCATAAATGAACAACAAAATGAGGAACAAGATGATTCACAAAATGAAACAGAGCGTGAAGAAGTGCGTGAAGAAGAAAATGAATTAGATAATTAAGATGTTATTGTTAAAAGATCAACCATTTATTTTGTGCAGCAAATTTAGTTTAACATAATAAAATTCTTGTGTAGACAGGCTTATGGATGAATTCTATAGCATTTTTATTTTAAATTTAGTCTACTCCGAAGTGTACGCGACTATAGAAAATTTCTTGAATTTTCTCTCGACAGCGCTGTTTGAACCCATCTGGACTATAGTTATGTTGGCTATATGAATTCGTGGTTCAATGGTGATAAATATTAGTAAAATCCTCACAAATATCAATTTTCTAGCTATAAACTTGAAAAGGATCCACCATAGGATTGTATTCAAACTAAACTTGCAACGATTTACAATGGAACATACTGGCAGATTGGTGAATAGGATATTGTAATGTATCGTAATTAAAATATAACGTGTAATGAACTGATACACAAACATTTTGTTCACAAGTAACCCCCGTAGCTCATTAACAATGGCTGGTTACGATTTTGCAGCCAAATAGTAAGCAATAACACTGTTGCGATCGATAACTTTTTTTAACTGCGACGTAAAACGCTATGCTTCCGTAGGCTTTTAAATAACATAACAGACTGACGTTTGACAAAACAAAAGAGCGCGCTGCCATCAGCCGTTTGATTGCTACAGCAGCGTGAAGTTGGTAACTCTTCGAGCACTGACCACTGTATGAATATATTGCAATATTTATTATTCGAACGCTAAACCGTGTTCGAGATTCGCTTCGAACTACATCTTAAATCTGTTTCGTTCACTCCGCAAATTTTAGATGATTTCAAACACCGTTTCAATTTAGCTCACATCTAAACACTATTTTTAGATGCGTCGAAAGTGTATTTAAGTTTCGGTGTTACGAAAATAACTAGTTTCCCTCTTTTTTTTTTTTTTTTTTTTGTCCAATTTTGATTTATTTTGTTTTCTATTTGCATGCCGCTATCTTAAATAAATGCAAAATAAAATTTTCACCGGAAGCGCCTTCGGATATGCAACACTACAGTGTTGTATGCTATGCATATTTATAATATAGTCAAGCCCTAAAAGTAGGCTGCTATCGAGGTTGATAATGCATACAAACACTTTCGTGCAACGGATGCAAATTCACGGACCGGATCGGATTGGATATGCCCACAAATATACCCGTAAATGCTACGCATTTCAGTTGTAAGCATCCGTGAGAAATGGCGGTAATGGAGACAACGTCGCTGGTGGCGGTGGTGGTAGTGATGGTCGCTGACTAACCTGTATTTAATGTCACTGCGATTGGTGAGCTCATATTGCTGATAATTACCGTTTATGTTGCAAGTTGCATAAACCAATTCTCGCCATTCCACTGCACCGTACCACACCACTCCACTGTACATGCTTCATTTCAGGTTCCATGCTTTGCTTCTGTTGATATTTGTCCGTCCAGTTTTTCAGTTTGTCCCTTTGTCATTTCTGGTCGTTTGCATTTGCTGTTGTTGCTGTTCATGGGCTGCACTTGACAGACATATACATATACATATACATATACTACAGGGTGTGTTTTTAAGAGCTATAGAACTTGTTTTCTTTATTTGTTAACATTGCTTGTTTACAATCCTATTGATTCAAAAGTGAGCCTAGTCAATAAATGGCATTTTATGATAGAATAAAAAAGTGGTGGCTTTGAGCTGTTGAAGAGCACATTTTAAGACTCAAAATGAATTCTTATATTTCTTTCAATTTTTTATAGAAATTTAGAAACTATGAAAATTATAAAAATATTTCTTTAAAATTTAAATTTTTTTAATCTAAAAGTTTTCAAAACTTTGAAAAACATTTCAAAAAAAAAAAAAAACACCCTTTTGCAATATTTACAGATGAAGCTTTGCGTGCTCTGCCTGTTGGCGAAATTACGCGTATCATTTATCCATAATGGTTACTATGAATTACATCGATTGCAACAACAACAACAACAACAACAACCGGAGTTCCGGCAACAAAAATACGCTTGAACATTTTTGCGGTTGGCCACGTTTGACTCTGCTTATCGTTATCCTTGTTGTTGTATTGTACTAGGCTAGGTAGTTGTTGCAATTTTTTTATTTTTTTTTAATTTTTTTTTTTTTTTTTTGCACCTGATTACACAGCGATTGGCACACCTTTCCGTCATTCAGTGCACCGCACCGCCCATCTATGTTTGCTTTCTTTATGCAGCCTCAGCCATGCCACAAGTAATCCTTCGTTGCTTTAATTACTTTTTGATAGATAGAGATACAGTGTAATTGCGATATGGTGAGGCCTTAGAGATGGTGCTCTAGATTACAGTATATGGCTTTAGTGACAACTATGAAAATTCTGCTCGTTGGAGTGTCCGGATTTCGTTTCTAAAGTAGTTTGCACATTCGAAATTGTATATAGACGTCTGGGACTCCACGATTGCTTTCGTTCACGAGAAACCAATAACCTTATTTGTAAATAGAAGTCTGCAATTTATACAGCTGTAAAAAATGTTCTGCAAAAAATGTTTTTCGTATACTTCGACCGACATATGGCGTGCATCATCGACCTTCCGAGCCCACTATTACCAATTCCACACTCACAATTGAGTCTCAGTGTACATTATTGGATGATACGCGACCGTATACACCACATCCAGGCCGTAGTGAGGAGAATAGTGTGGCTGAAGAACATGCCCAATCGATTCGAAGTCGCGCGCAGTATCCTGGCTTCTCGTATGGAACAACAACTTGGCCAGTATCTTGGTTTCAAGGCTTACAAACTTCAACTCGTTCAAGCATTGAAGCCGCCAGACTTGAATTAACGCTTTAGTTTCAATCAATGGGCTCTGCAACAGCTCAATGAAGATCCGCTGTTTTCACGCTGAATTTTGGATTGGTCAATAAAAAAAATTGCCATATTTGGGCTGCTGAGCAAACCGAAGAGATTATCGAACTAACGTTACATCCACAAAAATGCACTGTTTGGTGTGGTTTATGGGCTGGTGGAATAAAAAAAAAACGTCTAAATGAATCACCCGTTACGAAGCCTAGGTCTTTGCAAAATTTCCACCGTGCATTTGAATTTTATTTTGACCGTAGCAAAAAACCTAAAATTACTCGTATATATACAATAATATATGAAGTCTATGATGCATTATTCAATGCGTTACAAAATTTCCGAAAAGAAATTTATATTAAGCTTTTTGCAGTATCTGTGAAGGGTATAAAAAACAAAATAACTTTTTATATTGCAAATTTTATTTCTGTTGGTGAAGCTTTTCCCTGTATGGCATTGCATTTCGTTTTCGATTTTTGTTTCCATCTCTGCTACAAAGCATCAGAAAATGGACAGAAAAATTAGGCACACAAACCAGAAGAAAGGCTGTGCTGTGAGAGAGAAATATAAGGAGAAAGCACGAAGGAAAAAGAAAGACAAACTCTAAAACAGTTCACCACATCAACAAGAAAATTTCTATTTGAATTTGCTAAATATCTTTGTTTAATGAACGAAACAACGAAATGCACTCTGCTATTCAGCTTGTTTGAACATGTTCCTGACAGGATATCAAATAACCATTTTCGTTTGCTTGCAAAATATTATATCATACACAACTGAACACCTTTACACCCATATGTACATACATACATATGAATACGCATCTGTGTATATTGAAATAAAGTTTTAACTGCAAAGCTGGTAAAATTGGAAAATATATTGTTATTAAAATATAGAGAAGCATTCTTTAGAAATTTGGAATGTGTGCCTAGGTGAATAACTTATAAAACTCGGCTGTAATTGAAACTGCTGAAACATATTTAAGAGCACCAAGCTGTGTGCGTAACACTGATAAAGTGAAGCTGCAAGATGGAAAATGGAAAATGGAAAATAGAAAATGGAAAATCAGGGCATTTTTAATCATTATAAACTAATGTTTACACTATTCAGTTATAGACCATATAGGGGCTATCGTTTAAATTGAGCGAAACATGTCTATTAATATGTAGTAGGAAACTTAGAAATAAATATTTTTGAAGTGAAACTTCTTTAGAATCATTGTCATTACAAAATTCGATGAATTTGATGAAAAGGAAATGCGATGAATTTGTGTTACGGAAATTGAATTCGATGAATACGATGGCGTTAGTTGCGCCCTCTAACGGAAAATATTAGGCTGTTAGGGAATGCTAATAGATGGTCATATTCTGTTGCAGGATCCTAATCATACCGATTATCTCCCACACTCTACTCTGATTTTTTATGCCAATTTTAAGCCAATCCTCTCCAGAAAATGGCACAAAAAGAACATATTCCAGAAACTGATGGCGGTTTCCTGAAGTATGGAATTAGTCTCAAAGAATTGTAATGGGTTTATGCCACTTGCTCAATCCCGGGAAGGATTATGTGGCACATACATGTTCCAATGCGTTTTTGGAATGGGCGCTGCAATCAGTTATGGTTGACACTAGTATATATACAAATCTGATGACTATTTAAAATTCCATGTTCCCGCCACAATTACCAAGATCTTTTTTGTAAATAGCCCATATCCTGTTGCGGGAGCACAATGACTCCGACTAGCTCCCACACTTTCGAATGGTTTTTTGTATCATTTTAAGCTTAGCGTCTGCAGAAAATGGGACCAAAAAAGAAGATATTCCAGAAACTGCTGGCGGTTTCCTGTAGTTTGGAATTAATCCCACAGAATGCCACTTGGAATATATACAAATCAGGTGACCACCTAAAATACACTGTTCCCGCCTCTATTCCCATGATTTTTGTAAGGAGCCCATATCCTGTTGCGGGAATCCAATGACTCCCACACTTTCGAATGGTTTTTTTGTACCATTTTAGGCGAATTCTCTCTGAAAAATGTTGTACGTGTCGACAGAACAAAAATTTATTATAGATAAAAATAATAAATCTTTTAATTATCCTAATACTCCTGATACTCTATATTTATCTCATTCTCTTGTAGGTTACTTTTCTGAAGTTTCACTTTTGCCGTGTGTAAATTTTAAGCTAAATGCCTTAATGCCATTCTTTAACATGTTATACTCGTACGAGGGCTGCTATTTATATTTCGGGAACTGGCAACACTAATGTCAAAAGTTAAAATCTGGCAACACCATAATAAATTTTGACATCATTTTTTGGCATAAACGTACTCACAAAGTTTTGATGTAAAATTGCTATTTGTTTTGTTTATAGTGAGTTAAGAAAAGCAATTTGGCCAAAAAATGAAAATTTCAAGAGAAGGTTTTCGTTGGATTGTTTTTCGCCACTTTCGACGTGGATTATCTCAACAAGAATGTGTCTCAGTTCTTTGTAAGGCGATAAAGCACCATCAAAAACCACAGTATATCGCTGGTATAGTGAATTCAATCGTGCTCGTAGTTCGGTCGCCGACGAATTCCGTGAAGGTTGTCCAAAATCGGTTGTTGTGCCCAAACACATCGATGCAGTGCGTGAACTGATAATGCAAGATCGACATGTAGCATATCGTGAGATAAAGGCATCCTTGCACATTAGTTCCACTTCAATATATTCGATTTTGCATGAACACTTAGATGTACAAAAAATTTGCTCTCGTTGGATACCCCATAATTTATCAATCGCTCAAAAAAAGGCTCGCGTCGATTGGTGTAAGGAAATGATAAAAAAGTTCGACCGTGGAGCTTCAAAAGACGTGTATAAAATCGTGACAGGTGACTATTCATGGATATATGCGTATGAGCCGGAAACAAAACAGCAATCGACCGTGTAGGTATTCCAAGATTAGCCAAATCCAACAAAAGTTGTTCGTGGAAGAAGCACAGCGAAGCAAATGATCGTCTGTTTCTTCGGCCGACTGGGTCATGTGGCCACTGTTCCGCTTGAGCAACGTAGGATGGTCAATTCTGAGTTGTACGCGACCATTTGTTTGCCGGAAGTCTTCAGAGAAATTCGTAAAACCAAGCGCCAAAGACAAATCATTCTCCATCATGATAATGAGAGCTCTCACACATCTCGCATTTTTAGGCAGTCAAAACATCGAATTAATGACTCATTCTCCGTAAAGTCCTGATTTGGCACCCAATGACTTCTTCTTGTTCCCGAGTACAAAAGGTAAACTGCGTGGTCAACGATTTACGAGCGCCGAAGAAGCAGTTGAAGCGTTCAAAAACCACGTTTTGGAGGTGTCTCAAGAGGAATGGAACAACTGCTGTGACAAATGGTTTGAACGAATGCAAAAGTGTATTGATCATCAAGAGGAATATTTTGAAAAACAATAAAACCATTTTCATTTAAAAATGTTTGTTATTATTTGCTATTCCCGAAATATAAATAGTACCCCTCGCACTAATAGTTTTTAACTAAACTGATTGACATTGACGTACGATAATAAAAAAATAAAACATATAAAAAAAAACCAAATAGTAAAAACAAAGTAAGCCATATTTTTTTCGAATTCAATAGTCAAAGTTAGCATTGAATTTTAAATTCATTCCAAATTTTATTCTTTTCATAAAAATTCAGCATTTAGCAAATGAAAATTGTAATAAAAAAAAATTTTAATTTTCGGTACACAATGGAACCAAATGAAATTAAGCAGCTGTTGGACATCTTCGTGCACTTTGTTTTGGAAATTCGCGACAATGTAAGTTTTTTTTTTTTTTTTTGAAAACCAAACTAATGCAATGCACAACTATCATGTTTTTTTTTTTTTTTTTTGTTTTTTGTTTTTTTTCAAATTGTACATAGAGAGTTCCGTTCACCGACCTGGAAAAGTCCTTAGCGGATCTATGTATTCAATATGTCGATAATGAGATGGCCAAAAGGTCTTATCAGAATTCTGAGGATGACGAGGATCCACAGTGCGCATAAATTCAATGTTTGCATCAATGCAAACAAAAAATTTGAAGCCTTTGGTAAACGTGTAAACACGTTAAAAATGGAATAAAATTTTTGGTATACAACGGTGATTGGAAGTAATTTTTTTTTTTTTTTTTTTGTTTCTTATTTCTTTCTTCGATGCGCTTTTCTATTGTCAATATTTTTTTAGTAGAATAGTTTAGCCTGTTCGTCGCTTTGTTGGTCGAGATTTTCTGGGACGAATGCCAAATAAGCGTGCGGATAATGCATTTTAATAGGCATGTTGCAACGCATTTTTCCATAAGGATCTAGAAACTGATTTGCTACTTTGTTTTCCAAAAAGTTTACCAAAAGTTTTCAGTTGTTCACAACAAAATAGAAGTTTGACATGCTATTTTAGCCAGGGAATAGAACTGGAACCGTTAAACGAAATTAACCAATTCAAATTGTGAACCGAAACCGCAACCGATATTATAATTTTTTTTAAAACCGGAAAAACCATTGTACATATATATCTAGAAACCTGGTACAGTCACTTGGGCTGAGTTGAACAACCTTTGAGTGCACAAATCTCCCTGTTCAGATCGGTCCGGATCGAAAATCCAATCGTCCTTGGGTATACACTTCATTTGTTTAATTTCCCGTCCCGACCGACTCAATTGAGTCCTTTAGATCTCTGGTTACGACCAGTAGATGTTGCTACTTTCCTGGACCTTGACACCTAGGGATACATTTCGGTCTATATTTTTCTCGCATTCAAAAATCACTTTGCACAATACGCATTCATAAAATAATAAAATAATTTGTATATACATTTGTATTTGTGGTGCAGCCCAAACCAAGCTGTTACAACAACAACAACAACAACAACAACCGAAGTAAAAAATAAGTAGAGAACCGTACCGGCACGAAATATTTATACCGGCATAGAGTCCCGGTTCTCACTGATTTCATATACCAACAATATGCGTAGTGTGAGTTTTTCAAAAGCCATTTTAGTTACCAGAGCTCTTGTTAAAAAGCTTCGCACGCCGTCTTTAAGCCCACCTAATGCTAGATATGAAGCCACCAATTGATTGTCCTACTCATTGCAGCACGACCTATGTATATGGTGCTGGAGTATCTGCTGGAAACAGTAAGTGAAATAATCGCTATCGATGCAAATTTCATTGTAAGAATTCTGGCAGAAGATTTAAATGCATCTTACTGTACAATCTACAAAATTTTAACTGAAGATTTGGGTAAAAGAAAGGTGTGTGCACGCTCGTGTTGATCGCATTGAAAAGGCATCATTTAAACAGCTGAAAACGATTTACTTGATTCAATCATAGCTGGTGATGAAACATGGTGTGATCCTGAAACTAAGCGACAATCTGTCAAAAGTCGAGCCAAAACCTAAAAAACTGCGTTTTTGGAAGTCGAAAATCAAGACAATGTTAATAGGTTTCTATGATTCCAAGGAATTTATGGTTTCACAAGGAATTTGTTTCAGAAGATCAAATTGTCAATGGAGAATATTATTTACAAATTTTACATCGTTTGTGGTCGAGATTTCTACGTGTTAGGCTCGAATATTGCAAAGAAAAACAGCTATTTTTATTGCATGATAATGCGCTCCACCTCACAAGACCAAAAAAAGACCAAGGAATTTTTTATGAAAAAACAGATTGGTCTCAGCGACCACCCTCCGCATTCGCCTGATCTATCACCGTGCGATTATTTTCTCTTCCCAAAAATGAAAACTGTAGCAGCAGGTGCTAAAGAACATGCCAAAAAGCGAGTTTAAATATAGTCTATGGATAAATTGGTTGAGCGTTCCAAACGTTGCATCGTATTTTGAATAACTATTAGCTTTGAAACATAATACCACGCTTGTTTTATTTTATATCTAAAAAGTTCGGTTATTTATAGAACATACCGTGTATGTATTAATTTTGTTACAAAGTTTTTAACAACCAAAAGAAGACGTCGAAAGTATATATAAAACTATACAAAATTATACCCCTATGCCAATTCTACCTTGCTAGGATTGGCATCTGTTGCCAATAGAGATTACGCGGCCGATGTGTATTATCGGGAGTGCCGCTTGCTAGGATTGGCATCTGTTGCCAATAGAGATTACGCGACCGATGTGTATTATCGGGAGTGCCGCTTGCTAGGTTGGCCAAGGATTGGCATCTGTATGCCAATAGAGATTACGCGACCGATGTGTATTATCGGGAGTGCCGCTTGCTAGGATTGGCATATGTTGCCAATAGAGATTACGCGGCCGATGTGTATTATCGGGAGTGCCGCTTGCTAGGATTGGCATCTGTTGCCAATAGAGATTACGCGACCGATGTGTATTATCGGGAGTGCCGCTTGCTAGGATTGGCATCTGTTGCCAATAGAGATTACGCGACCGATGTGTATTATCGGGAGTGCCGCTTGCTAGGATTGGCATATGTTGCCAATAGAGATTACGCGACCGATGTGTATTATCGGGAGTGCCGCTTACTAGGATTGGTATCTGATGCATATTAATCTTAAGCCAGACATTTCAGTATTAGTCCTGCAATGCATTTACCAAATTGTTGTAGTAAATGACTGAAAATATATTTTATTATATGAATTAAAGCAAGCCAGAGCAAATGTGTCAGATTGGTCAGTTGACAATGTTAATCAAACTTTTAAAATTGAATTAGAAACAACGTTCATCTGTTGATATATATTCAAAAAAAAACAAAAAATATTAAAAATAAAAAAAAAATTATTTCTTTTTTTGTGAATTTTACAATGTCGCGTTTTCTTTCAACTCGCTCAATTGGCTACCTGGAAATTGATCACGATGAGAAACCATGCTTGGTGTATCCAAAACAGCTTAAGCCTATCAACCATGAGATTGTACGGGATATGAATGGTTTCGCGCCGACGGAGAAGATCGCTTTGCAAGGTGCATGGCGCCTCATAGAACCAATGCGTCGCAGCATCGCTCGTACCACCCACAATGAGTAAGTAATGATTTATAAATATTCCCATACTAACGCAAGCCGGGCGTGCGCTGCACCGTCCCGTGTTGTTATTCTCTTATATGGAGACGTGGTAGCGCCCATTCGCCCATTCCTACTCTCTAAAAAATGCGTTTTGGCCAAGCGGTTGGTCGTGTTGAGGGGTGGTCGGGTTTTGTGGCTCTGGATGCGGCGAACATAGACGCCAGCAACAGTACACACGCAATGGGGATCAGTGGACGGATCCGTGATGGAGTTGAGCGTAAATACTGACAACTCTAACTCATCGACTCACGCGCCGGAGCGCATACCCTAGGGAGTAGGAGCACCCAGCGGTAGTGGGCTCTTAAGTGGGCACAATAGCTGACGATGACGGAGGACGATGGCGGTAGTAATAGCGGTGCTGGCTGTGGCTATCCATACCAGCTTTGTGCAGCGGTAGGCACGAAGCAACGTAGCGGCCGGTGCATCAACGTGGTCTGAAGTGACTAGTGGAGCTCCTGGCGGCAGCGCAACTGCGACTTAGAAAAGTGAATGCACGCGTCGTTCATTATTTTTTTTTTTCAAAATGATCTAAAGCAAAAATTTTCTTCTCACCGATAGTAAGAGACAATATATAAATTACATATAGTAGTTCATATAGTTTAGACGCGTATAAGGAACAAAGACACAAAGAAACACTATTCCATTTTTTTTTTTCTATACGAAGTTGCTAATAAGATGCGCTTTTCAGGTTCCTTGTTTTGTGTGAGACACAAATAGATAAATTCCGTGGAAAGACGATTCACGTAGGCAAACTACACGAACATGGGCAACAAATCGTACAACTCATCGGCAAACTTATAGCGATTATAGATAATCCAGTTGAGTTTAAATCGCTTCTGGAAAAACGCATGTCAAAACATTTCGAGGTTGATGTCGGTATGGATTATATGAAAGTAAGTGCCGCCTAAAATATATTTCGATTATTGTTTTTTCTTTTTTTCTTTTTTTTGTAGATATTCATGGACAAATTAATGGATAATATTCTCAATAACAAAGAGGTAGCCAGAGCGAAGTCGCCGACACTCGTTAACGCAATTGAAAGGCTTCTGAATATAATAATGAGCTGCGTTGCCTCGGAGGACATACGTCGGCGACGGTCCAGTCATATTACATATCAAAGCACCCCAACTGTATTCGGAGGCATAAATAATTCAGCTGAATAGAGGCGTGTTTATTTGAATACAAACTAGTATATTTTTATATAAGATATAATATATATTTTATATTATAACATGATACGTGATATAACGTAAAATATATATCATATTAAATATAAACGATATATGAAAAGATACATATATAATACAAAACATAATAATAATAATAAAAATACGTATAAAATATAAAATATATAAATATAAAACAAAAATTTATTATATTCTTGTTCTATTCATTTAATATGTTAGTTACATAGGTTGCTCTACAATCGTCTATCGGTCAAGGCCGCACGTATTAAGGCGCACCATTCGGTGTAGTTTAGTGCGCGCCGGCGCCAGTGTCGAAGTTTGTATCTAATAATGCAGCTCTCAAACTATTTAAAATCCAAATTCAATCACTAGTTCGTGAATTTATATTATATAAAGACTAGATTAAACATGCTAACCAATCTGGTGTTTTTTGGAAAATACTGCATGGAAAGAAAATGTTTAAAGAGATGAGAAACCTGCTGCTGGAGGGAATTACATACACTTACGCTTCCGAGTTTCATAAACTTAACTATAAAAAGAAAATCATCGTTCCTTTAAACCATATGAGATTTTCGTTAATTATATAGTACCTCTAGAATTCGCTTCAGATTATTAAGACTAAGTTCAATCTAAACTTAGAAAAGAAACCAATCAAGGCAAATAAAGTTATTCAAATTTTATAAAAGCACATTGAATGTGGGATGATCCATTAAGACAACTTAGAATTATTATATTAATATTTTTAGTGCTGCATAAATTTCATGATCGGACAATTGAAAACAGAGTCTTAGTAACTCCAAAAACTATTGCCGGGATCAGTCGTGGGGCTTTCTTAGAGCCAACTCGTGGGGAAAACTACTAAAAGCCAAAGTAGACTGCAACAATTTTTACTTAACGTACCCCCCAAAGCACACCTATATTCCTGCAGGAAGTCATGGACAAGCATCAACCCTTGATATATTCCTAACAAATCGACCACAATGTTTAGCTAATCCACGAGTAATAAACACACTAAATTCAGATCATCTTCCAATGCTACTAGAAGCCATTGACGATTCGGCTTTCACTGATATTTCTTTTGATTACGATATGAACAGAGCAAATTGGGTAAGATTCTCCCGTTTTTTTAACGAATCGCTTCCTTAAATAGATCCCAACTCTGTATGCCATCCAGACGATATTGACGTTATGATAAATATCTTTAGTGAGGTTTTCCGTGGAGTCAGAGATTTTAGTATCCAAAGCCGCCGCCACAGAACATCCTAAACTTAATTAAAAGTAGAAATATACAACGGCGCAACTGGATAAGGTACCATATAAGACACCAGGCTGACCTCATTCTCCTCAAGTGGCTAAATAACCTAATAAGCAAAGCGATGCTAGACTTTCGTAATAAGTCATGGAATATCGCTCTCTCATGGTTAGATAAAATTTCTTCCCCCTTTTGGAAACTTTCCAAAATTATCGAAAAGAAGCTTAGAAATATACCAACTTTAATATCCGACAACAATCGTTATGCTACTGACGAAGAGAAGTCTGAGGCATTGGCTCAATCTTTCAGTTTAAACCATAGCTTAGCAGCAGGCCTCAGTGACTCAAAAACTAAATCTGATGTTGAAGCTCCAATACGTATGTACATTAGCGGAAGCTTCAGTTAGCCCCCAAAATGACTACCTTGTTAGTACTAACGTCATAAAAGAGATGCTTAAAAAGCTAAAGAAGAAGAAGAAGAAGTGTTCTGGGATGGACAGAATTGATAATCTATGTCTAAAAGCACTCCCTCCGAAACGAGTAAGGTTTCTTACTTGCGTAGTCAATAAATGTTTAGAGCTCTGCTATTATCCCCCAACTTGGGGGATTGCGCAACAAAACAAGCCTGCTTAGTTGCTCTCCTCATACAAGGCCCATCAGTCTGCTGTCGTCAGTCAGCAAAATCTTGGAAAAAGCAATTAAGGACAAACCAACGCATTTCATTGAAACTAACCGTATCTTTCCATGTCAGCAGTTTGGTTTTCGCAGAGAACACAACTCAGTAATTAGAATGAAAAAAATTATCCAAAGCAATTTGTCTAGTTCCAAATCAACTGGCATGGTACTGTTAGACATTAAAGCCGCCTTTGACACTGTGTGGCACGAAGGCTTAGTCCATAAAATGTTCTGTGTGCTTTAATTTTCCCCCAGCGGTCATTAAGATAATTCAAAGTTTCCTAGAAAACCGATTCTTTGTCGTCCACTTAGGAAAAGCTTCGTGAACGACAGTAAAAATCTCCCTTCAGGTTGCCCGTAAGGCTTCTGCCTTCCGCCTATACTGTATAATATATATACAGCCCAGCAATACCCCACTGCACCACGTCAATCTTTGCGAATGCTACAGCTATTTTTTTGCTCCGGATCTCTTTCTGCAGAAATAACTAATAACCTTCAAGTAGCATACGATTCTGTAGACTCGTATTTCTCCTAGTGGAAAATTTTGGCAAACCCAGAAAAGACAAAAGTCATATTTTCACCGATATCAGATTAGGGACGGTAAATGTAAAGTGGGAACCGACTACTTGTCAACTACTTGGGCATCACTCTGGACAAGAGACTTAAATTTAAGGACCATAAGTATGAGCGACACAAACAAAAAACTAAAAGTTGTGGTTCGCTCTTTTTACTCTTTTATAAACAGAAACTCGAGCTTAAATTTAGAAAACAAAATGTTCCTGTTCAGGTCTATTAACCAATCGGCGCACCAGTATGGTCAGATACAGCAAAATGTCACATAAACCAGCTGCAAATCAGTCAAAACAAAATCTTGAAACTTATCCAAAATCTCTCGTGGCATCCCTCTACGGTTGACCTTCATTGCCGAGCCAACATTGAAATGGTAGCTACTAGATTATTGCGACTATTGCAACACTTTTCTTCCATATGTCACGAATCAATATATCCTCATATAAATGATCTGGCTTAGCCAGCCACCAAGCTGTAAGTTAATCTTTAAGTTTTCAAGAGGTTTTTTTTTCCATTATTTTCTCACCAAAAGTAACAATTATTAAAATTATCATACTTAATTATCATAATTAGAGTACATACTTGAGTAGTTGATAAGTTTACTCTTCTTCTAAAATTCCCTAGTTTTCAACAGCACTTCGATAAGTCGGCGTCTACATAAGTCGAACTATTTTTATGCCTCATGGTGTTAGAACTTCGAATGTATCTCGAAAGTTGTTCCACGATCAAATGTCATGGATGGTAAAATGTTTTTAAACTTTATAAACTAGTATTATCCTTCATTTAAGTCTTACGGGAGTTGTTCGACAGTTTCGGACTCACTCAGCACACCACACCAGCGCATCATAAGAAGTTTCCAGTGCATTTATTGTATGTATCTGCATTTTTATAAAATTTTAAGCTATTTTCCAAAAACCACAACAACAAAAAACACAGTTGTCATTTGTCATTAAGTTTATTAAATACTTGGTTGACACTTATATATAATAAAATAAAAATACGCGTTTACAGCAATACACTTAAAAATACGGACATATTTTGTATAGTATACAAAAAAAAAAAAAACAAAAAAAAAAACTATATGTCCAAAAGCGAGATCTAGAGATTTAGCATGAACAAGTGGAAGATAAAGTTCACACACAGCAAATCCTAGCAGCAGGCAGCGCCGGCACCGCGCTTTTACAAAAAAAAAAAAAAAATTGTTTAAAACAAAAAAAAAGCAAATAAAATATCAATTAATACTAAATGGATTCGGAATTCAAATCGAAATAGATCCATTTTAATAAATCACTTAGGCAAGTTGTCATCCATAAAGCCCTTATTTTCCACACCACTGTCGTTGCCATCGTTGCCATCGTTGCCATCGGGCACAACAGAAACACCGTTATGCAGATGTGGTTCCAGTTTAACCATCGGTTCGGCACGTTGCTCCAACGATTCGTGTATAACATTTGTAATAATGCCATTTAGTTTACCTTTAGCCTCTCCACTAGCTATGACAATTGCCTCAATTGTATTGATGTTGCCATTAGAATCTTTGCAGGAGACAACATTTGTCTGTCCCTGTGGTGTCTCATCATCGGCAGCAGCAGCTTCATTCAATCTACGACGCTGCTTCAGTTGAAAGTTATACATCCAACTGCATATAAGAATAGAATATTTTAATAAAAACTAAAAATGAAACAGAAGTTTTGATTACTTACAGAAAGATCAGCACTGCAAAAACTGTTAAACCACCTCCAAGTAGAAAGAAAGCACCCGGCAGCACACGCAACGTGGATGCGTATAGCGTTGTATACATTGGTGCGAAGACCATTGGCATAAGTGCTTCAGCAACGCCAAACAATGAATTAACCTTGCCCAGTTCATCCTTGCTGACGAGTTTCGTTGCAATCGAACGCATTGCAATGAATGCAGTGCCATTGAAGATCTCCACCGCACCGCCTAGATACATATGCCACGGCACTGTAGCGAATGCATAAACGAAGGACGATAGTATCTTTGAGGTGCTCGACAGCACACCGACAAGTGTATCATCGACTTTCAATTTATGCGATAGCACACCAACACAGAAGACAACACCAATCAGTCCAGTGAACATGGCATAAGTGGAGAAGACGCTAAACTCCACTTCGCTCCAGTTGAAGCGAAAGCGTGTGAATAGATACATAACAGCCATTTCACCGTGCAGCGGTCCAATAATGACCATAACAACAATCATCAATAGTATGACACGTTGACGACGCTGATTCTCGCCTATCTTCAATGCCACACGGAAAGTGTCGATGACATGCTCCTTGTCGAAGAAATCGCTTAGCAGACTGCGTTCTTGTTGTGGCGGTGTTGGTGCTGGTTTCTCAACGACCGTTTGATCGTTTGACATTTGAGCAGCATTAGCACGTGCCGAAGGTTCCTCCAGAAAAAAGCAACCATAGACAAATGCAAGCACATAGAAGGCAGCCGATATGGAGAAGACGCCATAGAAACCAATTTTTCTGCAAGAAAGCAACGAATTTTTTTTTTAATATTTTCGTACATATAAAATTTCATACAGCACTACTAACTTTAAGAGTACACCACTAAATGCCATACCAATGGGCACGCCGACCGAGAAGCAAACATTTAGTATACCAATGCGTAATGTGCGTTCCTCTTCTGTAGTAATATCAGCTATATAGCTAAAAACGCCCATCAACATGGTAAACCAGCCGCCGCTTAGCGATGGAAATATGGCCTCAGTCAGTGCAGCTGCCTCCATGGGTGCACGATCCAAATAGACGCACATTATAAGACCAACGACGCCCAGGAATTCACCGACAACCGGTATCAGTATGCAAGGCTTGCGTCGACGATGGCGATCGCTCCACGAACCCCAAAACAATATGAGCAGGCAGGGAAATAAGGATTGTATAACCGTCTTCCAGGCGGCCATGCGTGCAACCATTTGTTGTATAGTCTCCTCCTCGCTGAAATCAAAATCGAATAAATCGAAAATTTATTTAACATTTAATAGCTTTTCACAAGATCACTTTCAAGTTTTAACTTACAGCGTATAGTTTGCCGTATCACGACGTGTCAATGCATCGCACACCACATCACCATAATCCATATTGACGCGGCAGGCCTTCTCCAGATTCAGATTCTGCGTTGCCAAATTGGACAATACACTGGGCATAATGTATGCGGCTAGTATGGGCTCCACAGTTATGTTGCTCGTAATAAGTTGAAAGTTTTCACGCCAAGTGCGTTTCGGTGTCGTCTCAATTGGTCTGGGTTCCTGCACGTACTTTTTTACCTCTTCATCCATTTCCATGTTGTTCATGATTACGGGGAGTAGAACTGGAGTATCTGAACTGCTGCAAAATTAAGTGTAAATGTTTTATTCATTAAATGTGTTTTTACCATTAATAGAAAAAATCAATAAAAAAAAAAAAAAATTAAATAAATAAAAGTAGCCTGCAGTCGAGTGTGCTCGACTTTGAGATGTCCTGTAGTGTATAGGCGCTATATTCTGTAATGGTTTAATCTATACCTAGGCTGGTTATTTTATTATAATTGATATAAGGTTCACCAAATTTGACGTTTGTAGTTTAATATACAAAATTATACAAAATCTTATAAGTATAGAGCAGATTTGTGTGGCAGCTACCACTTATATAGTGGGGTTAGGTATAGGAAAGTTGAAATTTTAAAACTCAAGGCCCCTATCTCTTATAATCTCCAAGATATCCATAGACGTTCCGACGGACATCTTGAAATGTTCGTTGACGTTCAGACGGTCATGGCTATACCCAAAAGATGGCAGTGGGTTTTTATGGCACTACTGCTATAAGTGTGATTGGCATGTTGTTACGGTTAGAAAGAAAACAAGCTTCATGACTCTCCGAGTTCTGTATTCACAACTATAAAATACCCTGTACCCTTGCTAGTGCAGACTAGATTTGAGCGATATTTCACTACCTGTAATTCAATCACTGCAACTGAAAAATCATTGATATCAGTTGCTACTCGATATTGTAAATATTAGTGATTGAGTATAAATTGCTTCATAATTGTACTACTGTGATACGCGGCCTATCAGTAATCATGCATCAATTTGATACGTTGGTACTTTTTGTGCTGCTAATACAAAATGCATGACATATTACCGATATCACTGATATCAGTGATTTTCAGTCGCCTTGCTTAAATCACAGGTAGTTAAATATCGCTCAACTGATATATTGTATCATACACGTAGTGTCCAAATATTTAATAAACCTATTTAAGCATTTATTCTGAATTCAATATTTATGCTTCTTTGCATTTAATCTCTGCTAGCATCTGGTTACTTTCACTGGAGTTCAAAATTAAATGTTTCTTGGGTTTTTTGTATCAAATCGTCACTAGAAAATGACATTACAACACAACTCTTTCTGCACACCATTGCGGTTTGCCTTAGTTCTTATTAGCTTTTTATTCCTATTACCATGTTCCCGCTTCAAGCCCAATGATTCCGACTATCTCACAAACTCTCGAATGGTTTTTTGTACCATTTTATGCCAATCCTCTTCAAAAATTGGCATTACAAAGCATAGTTTTGACAATATAATGTGTTTTTACAAAAATATTTTCTTAGTATCCAAGCGTGATCGCAGTAGCAGTCGAAAATCACGGTAATTTCAAAGTAGCATTCACCTTAATCGCTGCTACTCATAAATCACTGACTAGCTCATCTCTAGTGTAGAGCTATGCAGACATTGAAAACAACAAACACAAAAATCATCAAGCTGTGTTTAAAAATATATTTACTTTGTAGGCTCTCCGATGACTTCTATAAAAAATTGCAATATAGAATGTGCGATGAGTTTGCATGTTGTAAGGAACGGCCAGCCACCAAACAAAATCAAATCAAAATATTAGAGTAAACCATTAGGTAAAACTTTTTTGAACGTTTGCATATTGGTGTAGTATTGTATTTTCGCATTTTGCCCAACACTATCTAAAGAAATATGTCGCTTGAGCAAATCAGCTGATATGCAAATGGATGCAAGTGTAAAAGTATGTAGAAATATTTAGAAAACATTGATTGTGAAATATGTTGAATATGGAAGCACATTAAAGGTTACATTTTTCCTTGTTATTTGTTATTTTCCTTTTCTACAGTAAGTATAATTCTCGTATACCTATATTCTATTTTTGTTGCGGAAATTGACCAAAAAATATGTCGACTTCAATATATATGAAAAAATAAAATTCTTAATCAGTTTCTTTGTTCAATCTTTGCCAGTTGTATGACGTTTCCAAATAACGACGACGACGACGACGACGACGACGACAACAATGACAAATGCTTACAAATTGATAAATAAGCAAATAAAGCATTTCAATTCAGCTAATTTGATTTTATTTTTGTTATTTTGGTTTATTTTTGACTAGGCGCGCGCCTCAATTATATACAATTGAAAAAAATAATTCGGTTTTATTTTAAAAGCAAAACTAAAGCCAAAACTTCGATAGAAAATATTTGAAAGAAAATTATGTTTTCACAGGGAAAAGCTAGCTTAAAATATGTTTACACTATTGTTTAACTGCTTTTTAAATAAGTTATCAGATATAAAGTATAAAGAAAATGTGTTTACATACTTTTTTTAATATACTACGGTTTCACAGTGGTCTGAAAGTCTTATAAAATTGCCAAAATTGAAATTTAAAGATTCAATTTAAATTTAAGGCTAATATTTTCGAATTGAGTAATACCAGCGTTAAATGAAATTTTTAAGTGTCCTTATGAAAAGAAAACGGGTTTACGACAATTTCAAAGTTCAAAATATGTAGTTTAAAACAAAAATGGATGATCTTTTAAAGAAAGCTAGATTATCTATTTAAAAAATGTATGATTTTCAATGTTTTCAGTTATTAAATATAAGTTTAATAAGTTGTAAAAGTTATTTTAAGTATTAAATTCTGCATTAAATTAAACATTTTTAATTGTAAAACAAGTTTATTCGTAAGCCTTTCCTTATTGTATGAATAAAGACATTTTTCCGATTGATCGTTTCCCGCCGTTCCCCGTTCGAATAACCATTTTTATACGCCATTTTACTCGTGAATATTTCTATTTTCATATATGCTCCTACTTGTTGCTACTATTATTTTTAGACAATGTTATTATTATTTATATTGCATAAGGTACGTATTACTATTAACACATTTTGTAGCAGATATGTTAGAGACTTCTTTTGTTTTCTTTCCTCTTTAATTGATTGTGTACATGAATTTGACAGAAGCGATGTAGTAGATGTGTAAGATGCCGCCATATCGAGTATCAAGTTGATATTGACGTTTTCCATACAAATGCATAAAAGTGAACTGTTGGTTTATATGGGATTACCTCAAAAAGTGGACGGGACACGCCCATTTGTATATGTATATAAAGCGGTTGTCCACTAAAATGCACCAAATCAAATTTCAAGCTAATATTGATCTAAATGAAGGATTTTTTCATAAAAAACACAAAATTGCACGGTGGGTTTGTATGGGGGCTACCTCAAAAAGGGAACGCGCCACGCCCAATTGTCTATCCATGTTTAGCGGCTGTCTCTTAAAAGGCACCATATCGCATTTCAACCTAATATTGACTTTAATAAAACAGTTTTTCTTACAAAAAGTCAAAAGTGGACCACAGGTTTGTATGGGAGCTACCCCAAATAGTGGGCGGACCACGCCCGTTAGTCTATGCATGTTAAGCGGCTGACCATAAAAAGGCACCACATTGCATTTAAACCTAATATAGACTTTAATAAAGAAGTTTTCTTACAAAAAGTCAAAAGTGGGCAGTAGGTTTGTATGGGAGCTACCCCAAATAGTGGGCGTTGTAGGTTAATCTTGATACTCTATTAAACTACAATAAAAAAAAGTATATATGCAAAATTTCAACTGGATAGCATAAAAATTGGTCCCCAAAAAATGCGCAACACCATACAGATGGACAGATGGACAGACAGACAGACGGACATGGCTAGATCGATTCGTCTCGTCGAGCTGATCAAGAATATATGTACTTTATGGGGTCTACGATGGCTCCTTTAATGCGTTACAAACTTTCAGACAAACTGATAATACCATTTCACACTATGTGTGAATGGTATAAAAAGAGAACGAACAGAAGAAACAGAAGAAGCAGAAAAAGAAAATGATTAATTCAAACTTTCGGAATTTTATAAACAGCTAGAAGAAGTAGAACTGTCTGAAGATGAAGAATCAGTGCAATATATCATATCAACATTTTGTCAATTACATCTAAACTTGTAAAAAATACAGACATTCAGAAATATTTAAATACTGATATATCTTAATATAATACTTGTATATATAAAATTTAAAACATATATAATATGATATATTAAATTGAACCTTAAAAATTGTTCTAATAAAAAGAAATTTATAATAATCAATTTCAAAACTTTCGAATAAAAACTTTCTTCGAAATTCGTTTCAACAAAATTAATTTTACCTTTCAATTTAGAATCCATATTTAGCTCTATTATGTTCAACTTTTTATTTTTCAAATTCTATAGATTATTTATTATCTTATCAAACTTATCTTTACACAAAGTTTTCTCCTATTATAAATCATTATTTAATTCTTTCATTCTTTTATGAAATATTCAAATCATTTGCAGTATGAAAATTCTGAAAACAGATTAAGTATATCCAAAAACCGCCATATTAGCAAATTTTCTGAGCACTGTTAAAGTTTTGGAAAATGTTAATCACTATTAAATTCACCATTTTTAATTTGGAAATTCTGGCCATAAATTTAGATAAAATGACCTAAAAAACGCCAAAGAAATGATTTGTTAACTCATATAAAAAAGCGTTTTAATTTTAAGTCCGCCATATTCAAACCGCCATCTTGAATTTTAAAATTATGACCACAAATTATAGGTTCCTAAATAGGTTCCTACTGTGTCGATGCATCGATCCATCAGCAAGATTTCCAGACACCAAAGGCGACATGGTAGGCCTGCTCTGTAGTAATCTTAAGAACCAACGAAGTCTGGAATTGTTACAACATGAATGTAGATCGGCTGGCGAACGGTTGATACTCTATGACCTTGAGCACGCATCACAAATAATGACCTGACGAACGTACAACAAACGTAATAAAATCAATCGCAACAATACAAGTGTAAAATAAACATCATGTCACGAAATATGTATACATCAGATAGACTTTCGACTTTGTCAAAAGATTTTATATTTGTTATAATTAATTTAAGCATGCTGTTTAAAGTAAATCAGCTTACAGCTCATAGGTACACTTTCACTGTATTCAGTGTACTTATTGATGATCTGATTAACAACGTTCTAAAGAAACTAGTTTGCGCTGCTTATGCCAATATTGAGTCAATCAAGAACGCTCTTAAGTAATAACATGAAATTTGACTCTCACACAATAATCCTATAGAATTCTCTATTTTAAGCTTGCAACTCGAACGGATTAATATTTTACGATGCACCAAACTAAGCCCTACAGGCTTCTAGCTGTACCCAGACGAACTGCACAAATTTAGCGATGACAAATGCATATTTGAACTAATTTATGTGCTTCTTTAAGTAATATACTATTAAGTAGGTATATGGGTGTTATAGTTGTTCGGAATAAACATTCCAGATTTATGGAGTTACTTGTTCTTGCAGCAAAATTAACGTCTACAATGAATGCTTGACAGAAACCGAACGAAGTTCTGAGTTACTGTACTGTAGATTTCATTGTACAGACAAACAGCTGATTTAATAAGCCCAACAACAATCTTTCAACGCGATTCCAAAGCGACCCAAGACGACTTCTGTGATACCATTAAAAGTGACTTTAAACGAAATTGAGACGAAATCAATTGCTGGAACACCCTCATAAAACTTGATTTAAAATTGTTGTGTTTCGTTAAATTAATTTGTTTTATTTTTAATACGTTTGCCAAGCAACAAGTACGTGAAAGTTAACCATTTTTGCTTGAATAATGTCAAGCATTTGTTTGCCTTTACGTGATTCTGTCTAACTAATTAATAAAATAATAAAAAGAAAACATTAACAAACTTGGTGAAACGCAAAATTCGATGGAACCGAAACTTTAATACCGTTCACACGAAATTGCAAATATGTAGTTTGGAAAAAAAGAAATATTATACAAAAACCATAATTATACATAAAACACTAGAGTGAGCGACGAATAGTAGAGCCACGCTCATTAAGATTAATGTAAGCTAAACAAATATTGACTGTAGTAAAATAGTTGGCTTGTACGAGGGCTATGCCAAAAAGGCATGGCAGATCCATAAGAATACTTCATGAACTTCGAACAGAAATAAGTCCAGTCGCTGTGTTTCTGATAAATATAAATAAAAACAATTATCAAAAAAAAATAAACATACCAGCACATATCAGGCGGACATGGATACATATATAGGTATATATACTTTTCGGGTCTCCGATGTTTACTTTAATATATTACAAAATGTCTGACAAAATAATAATCAGCTTTCGCGTGAAGGGTATAATATTGTAATATTAAATAACTTGACATCAAAATTTCTGGTTTTTTATATTGCATTGCATTTTTCAAACTACAAATGTGAAGCATCCCTTCATACCGTATTTCAAGATGATAATACTACTTGTAAAATAGATAAGTACTGGCTGTGCATTTTCTCAAAATTGAGCATGACATAATAACGTAGGGATTTTAAACTACTTACTATCGCTGCTTGGAAATCTTCAAACTGATTTTTAGACCGATTTACTTTAAACAAAACTGAACAGAAAAGTCAAACAGTCAAACAGTTTACCCATACACTTCGCCCTTTGTACAGAGTAATAAACCGAATTTGAAGACGATCGGATGAGAAAAAAAAACGGTTCCCATAAAACCTTTGATCCTAATGATAACTGCTATTTTCTTTTGAAATACTGATATTATCAATTAAATCACTGCTATTTCCATAAATGCTATTTGGCACTGTTTGCATTAACTGAAAAAGTAATTTTAAAAGAAAATAACAGATATTTATATACAAGGCTGAAATAACATTGAAAACTAACCAATTTGGCTCATGTGTCAGGCTACTACTTCTAATAGGATTTCATATACTTCAACTGACTTGGTCTTAATATAGTCTAAATTGTTGGCTTTATCTTTAACAGTCTATGGCATGGCTATATCAAGTCGACCTTTAAATCTAATCAAGAAGAGTTTGTATAAAATTGTAACTAAGCGACGAATTTTGTTTATAATGTACTGCAGCTATAAACTATTGAAAAGACACCTACATGTGTATATACAGTCCTAAAAATAAATTCAATAAAATTCGTATTATTTGTTCTTCAAACTTTTACAAATCTGAACATAAATTTATGACACCCTGTAATTCAATTAATATGCAAAACGGTATCTGTTTAACAGTATTTTGTACTATTGTTGTTGTTGTTGTTGTTGTTTTTGTTGTTGTTGTATTAGTTTTGCTTAAATGTCATTTTGTTATTGCAAATATAATTGCTTTTGCTGTTTTTGTGGTTTTGTTGTTGCTATTGCAGTTTAAGCTGTAAGTTAAGTTGGATTAATTCTTTATTGTTTTTTTTTTTTTTTCTCTGTTTATTATTTCCATTTTCTTTTCTTTATATACATACATATATGTATATGTATATTATATATTGTGTATATGTATGTTTGCTCAGTTGTTGTGTTGTTGCTTTTGTTTTTGATCGCCTTGTAGCTTTTACTGTTTTTTGTCTGCACGCGCTCTTTGACATTAACAGCTGCCGTTATGTTGGTACAGTGGGCCTCAATCGATCAAAGTCTCATAGAAAATATTGAAACTAAAGATATTACCAAATTTTAAATGTAAACAAACTATGTTACAGGTGGAATTCAGTATACTAGACTTCACATAGTGATCGAAATTTCAACTTTTGTCTTAAAAATATACATGGTTTTACACTCAGTAGAAAAGAATTGTTCTTATACCATTCACACATAGTGTGATATGGTATTATCAGTTTGTCTGAAAGTTTGTAATGCATTAAAGGAGCCATCGTAGACCACATAAAGTATATATATTCTTGATCAGCTCGACGAGCCGAATCGATCTAGCCATGTCTGTATGTCCGTCTGTATGTTGTTGCGCATTTTTTGGAGACTAATTTTTATGCTATCCAGTTGAAATTTTGCACGTATACTTATTTTTTATTGCAGTTTAATAGAGTGTCGCCACGCCCACTTTTTGGGGTAGCCCCCATACAAACTCACCGCCCACTTTTGACTTTTTGTATGAAAAACACTTTTATGCAGTCATATGGAAAATGTCAATATCAACTTCAAATTCGATATGGCGGCATCTTACACATCTACTACATCGCTTCATACACATCTACTAGTGAGCATGTACCACCCACTTTTTGGGCTAGTCCCTATTTAAGCCCCCACTTTTATGTATTCCAATACTATTTAAAGTTTCGTGTGAATGGTATTAGAGCTTCGGTTCAACCGAAGTTAACGTTTTTTCGTGATTTTCATTGCTTTTTACTGCGGTTGCATTTTGTGTGCTATTTTTTTTTTTTTTTTTTTTTTGTAACTCTGTGTTTTTGGTTTTTTATTTATTTTTTTTTTTTTTTTTGTTCGTTTATAATTTGTTTTGATGATTTATTTTTGCACGATTCAGTGAAGGCGATTGACCTTGCCAAAAATATTTAGCAAAACAAAATAGTAAATTGGCGACATTAAAAAAACCAAATTAATAGAATTGTTTAATTTGTTGATTTTCTTCTTGAAGCTGGTTATAAAAATAGAATTGCATTTGTGTGATAACATTTAACGTTCTTTTATTAAAATCTGCTACATACGAAATAATTTGCATTAGTATCTTATGGTAGCCAATTTTAATTGTTGTTCAATTAGCAGTGAAGGGCATTAGTAGAACTCTAAGATTTAAAATACATACATAAGATATGTATGTATGTATGTATGTTTGCCTGAAGCGTTTAAAATAAAAGTGTCTTGTCATTTTTGTATCTTTTTTGTTGTATCTTTCTTTCTTTTTTTTTCGAAATCTTTTTCTGCGTTCATTAATTCAAGTGTTTATTGCCAGATCCGATTCCGCCTTCAGCGTCAACATCGCCCGCCGCAATTGTGATTAGCTAATGAAAAGCAAAGACAAATACATACATCTGCTATGTATGTATGTAAATATTTAGTAAAACTAGCTACCTACTAAAATTAGAATTAAAAATAAAACAAATATTCTGTAGTACGTATAAGTACTATACAAGTATGTAGGTATATAATTTTGTGCTTTGGATGTGCGCGACTTCCGTCAGGCGACGATTCAAGCCACGATTCCAGGCATTGAGTGTGATTCCAGGCAATTTAACAATTTAATATACTCACTACAACTAAATATAGCTAAATTAGTTTTAATTAAAAAAGTAGCAACAACTACAAAAAAAAAATTATTTCAACAAATAGTAGAGAAAATAAGAGAAATGTGCACACTCACTTTTAACTGGAAAGCAAATTAATCTACAAAAAAAAAACCTGGATAATTGTGACTCGGGTTCGCGAAGTTTGTGGAACACTAATAAAAAGATATCTGGTGTACCGCAGAATAGGGCTCTTTCATCTGTCACATTTGAGGGAGTGTAAATAGGATCGTCAAAGAAGTGTGCCACCTATTTCTGCAGACAGTTCGTGCAACACCCTTCTCAGCAGAATAGGTTACAGCATAAATCCATACGTCACATTAGAAGGAAAAAAGCACATGAAGATTTGGTAGATTTTACATGTGAGGAGGTTTTGACTGCTATAGGGAAAGCAAAATCATCCAAGGCACTCGGCCCAGACGGCATTTCAATGCTAATGCTGAAGCACCTTGGGCCTATAGCGGTAGTATACATAACGCATGTGTTAAACCTATCCATTTCCCAGCTAATTGTCCCTGATGTATGGAAGGTAGCAAGGATTCTAGCTCTCTTAAAACCTGGCAGTGAAACTGAACTTGGTTCCACTTTCATCTGTAGTGAAAGTTCTTGAGTCATTATTACTTCCTTCAATGACAGAACACTGCCTTCTAGCAGATCATCAGCACGGTTTTAGGCAAGGTCGTGGTACGACTTCAGCACTAAGCTAAATCACTACTTTTATCGCTGATGGACTCAACAAGCCGAGCCCATGCGAACGTACAGTGATGGTGGCTCTAGACTTGAACAAGGCATTTGACACAGTTGATCATGCAATCTTGTTTCAAGACCTGGACTCCATCTCATGTTAACTTGATAAAGATCCGGATGGAGCATTATGCTCGAGTGCTACAGGGAAAGAATTGGGATAAGCAATACTAATTGCTGCCCTGAATGCGGTCAATCATCGCACGATACAATTCATTTGTTTAACTGCCCGTCCCATCCGAATCAATTGAGCCCTTTAGACCTCTGGTTACGACCAGTTGATGTTGCTTTTTTCCTAGACCTTGACACCTGAGGTTGCATTTCGGTCTATCTTTCTCTTACAATCAAACATCGCTTTGCACAACACATTCCATTCAACAACAAAACAAAACAAAAAAATTTTTTTTTAGATACTTTTTGTATCTGTAGATCAAAATTTTAATTGTGTATTTGTCAATTTCTGCAAAATTGATTTGAAGTAGGTACTCATATAGGTAAATAAGTTTCATCTATACACGTGCTGCCATTTTTACTTACTTTTGCGTTTTGTAATTTCATGAGCAAGTTTATCATGTTACCATTACTTTAAAACTAAACAAACTTTTATTGAAAGTGAGAGCAAACACAATGAAATCTAAAAAATCTTTAGTGAAATCGCAAAACGCAAAAGTAAGTGAAAATGGGAGCACAGCATTTGTACAGGAGGTGAGCATCTAGTATAGGTGACCATAGCATTTTTAACTACATACGTGCTATTATTAATGACGCTGTCGACTTGAGCGTCATGAATTGTTGCGTTGATTGAGTGGTTTAGTTTAGTTAAAATTGAAAAAATCTATCACTATTAGAGTACCAGCTAACTTTTATTTTGGTAATTTTATTAATAAATGTATTCACAAAATCAGTGTTTGAAATGACAATTAGTATAAAAACAATAATTTACAAAGAACTATGCCATTCATTATCAACTACGAAAAATATTTACTTGTTTAGCCACGCCACTAAACATACGAGTATATTAAACATAAAAATAGGTCAACTTTTAGAATATTTGTAGCCATTGTCGTCGTAAAATAAACAAAGATACATATATGCGTACTTTGCATTAAGCTTGTGTAGCTATACGGCGTTATTGAATCAATTTGACAACGGAATATTAATTGCAGGATTTTTTTTATACGAAACTCATTTAATAAAAGTTTTTTTTGTTTTTTTTTTTTGTTTTTTTTTTTTTTTTTTGTTAACTTCTATATTTCGAATTTGAGCCATTTTTTCTGGAGTTGAAACCACTGTGCGTCATCGTAAAGAAGCCCAAGCCAAGCATTCTGCTCAAGCCACAGTGTGGTGTGGATTTTGGAGTGCCGGCGTGATTGGAACATTTTTCTTCGAAAATGTGGCTGGCCGCGACTTTACGATCAATGGCGAACGCTATCAAGACATGTTAACTGACTTTTTGTGATAGAAATTCGAAGATATCGATTTTAAAAGACGGTGCCACTTGCCACACCGCCACGTGCAGCATAAGTTTATTGGACACAAAGTTTAACAATCATAGCTGCGATTTAACATCACTCGATTTGATTGGGGCGCATTGAAGGAGAAAGTATATCCTCAAACAATTGAGCACTTGAAATAAAACATTCAAATTTTAATTGCTCAAATAGTGCAGATAACTGTTTTCAAAGTACTCGAAAATTAGAGTTCCCGGATGGACTGCTGCCGAACCAGCTGAGGTGGTCACTTCAATGAAAACATTTCTCATACTTAATCAGAAAAAAACGTTGTATCAAATAAAGCAAATTTCGTTGAAAAAAAATGCAGTTTTTCATGTTCTCATTACTAATTTATAATTTAACATATAGTACTATATAGATGGCCCACCTTTATTTCTAATACCTCATACCATATTTCCGTTGAATAATAAAGTTTTTCATGGCTCCAAATTAATTTTAAATTGATTAGCATTTTGGATTTGTTTTTCATTTTCTTATCAATTGAAGCTGTAGCAGCTCAGAGAAAATTGATATACTATATATGTATGTATATTCTTTTAAACTCATTGTAATATTAGACTTCGTCTACAATTAACAAATTTCAACCGAGCATGAAAACAGCTTCACATTGCAATAGCGAAACTAATTATAAACAGTCACCTATTTTTCCTTACGCATACCTATATGATGCATACCTAAACATATGATTGATTTTGATGATGTGTTTGGGTGGTCTACGTGACCGCAGCAGTTCCAGCACACCTCGGCCAAATTGTGCCTCAAGATGCTCCAATGAGTACAATAACTATTTCATGCATATTAAGTGTTAATTATTATTTTGAAATGCAGTTCAGAAACAAAAGAAAGCTTGAATAGCTGATTCACATATGAATATTTTCTGTGTGATATGTTATTATCCTATTCATGAATTAATTATTTATTTAAAATTGGAACTTCATATATAAAACATTCGCTTAATATACAAAATTTTAAGTTTATACATTAACTAAACTAACTTATAACTAGAATAAGGAAGTTGCGGACACTCAGACCCGGTGGAGGAATTTTTGTTTGGCCGCCAGATTGACCGACTGTGCACCTAATCACAGCCTGGGCAGTGGTCCAAGCGAGCGCAATTACAAAAATAAAGAAAATAGAAGTCGCTAAATGAAATTTACAAATTTATTGAATAGTGATTTCAGTCAGTACAGAGTTTTTTACATAGTGTAAGGAAGAGTTATAAGAAAAATAGAAAGAAAATTTACTGTAGATAGAACAAAGAGCTCGGAGTGAATTATTGACACGAAGTGACGAGTTGGCCGAATGGGAACATTTAGTAATATGAACTGAAGTAAGTTGGGAGAATCAAGCTCCCTAATAAGAATTTTATGAAGAAAATCAACAGAGAGCATACAACGGCGTGATAAGAGGATTGGGAGAACAATTAATTTTAACCTGTCATGATAGGTTGGAAGATTTATATCGGAATCCAAATTGAGACTGCTAAGAGCAAAGAGAAGAAACTGTTCTTGAACTGACTCAATACGAACCTCGTAAATAGCATAGTATGGGTTCCAAATACAAGAGCCAAATTCTAAAATCGAACGAACAAGCGAAGTATAGAGGAGTTTAGTGGTACAGGGGTCATTAAATTCCTTAGACCAACGCTTAACAAAGCCAAGAATACCTTTTGCTTTATTTACTAGTTAGTACCTGGCACGTTGCTGCCCTTCTCCCTTCTCCCTGCCCCACTTCTCCACTTCGCCCTTCTTCATGACCCCTCGGGTAATACAATTGTTTATACAAAAATACTAAAATAAAAATTATAAAACAATTATTGGAACTTATTCAGATAAGCGGCATACATTCGTACATGCATACTTTTTTTTTAAAACAAAAGCTTATTTTTGAATTACATTAAACCCAAATTTCATTAACAAAAATTTGATTAATTAAAATTTAAGCTTTCAAAAAGCCAACGGTTTTCTTTCATTCTCTGCCTCTCTAATATCATCCCTCACACATGAGCATTTAAGGCAAACACATGATCGCTTTACGATTCAGCTTTTTATCGTCTACGAAAATAAGTAGACGTCGTTAAAATGTTTGCGCTGTGTTTGTTTTAAATTAATTAAATAAATGTGTTAATTTAATCTTCATAAACTATAGCCTATGTGTTATTCTGATATATGAGCTATATTATTGTAAAGTTTCATTAAAATCCATTAAGTAGTTTTTTCGTGAAATAGTAACAAACATCAATACAAACTCTTACGTATATAATAGTAGTAGGATTTATGAATTTACTTAAACAAGTGACAAAGCTGAACGGCAAACCCGATCAAGATATATGTAATCATGTATATTTACATATTTATACATGTATATATGTATACGAATAAGAGATGAAAAAAAATTTGTCCGATTCGCAATGAACACATTTGTACTAGTCGGTTCATATGTTGGTGCACTTTAAGTACACAACACAATCGAATACATTGCAATAAATTGCATTGTTCCGATTCAAACTCTTCGGCATTGTGCCCTTGCAGATGATGCAGAAGTTTTCATCTTCAGAATGTGAAAGTGTACGCCTGATTTCGATTTCTTATTGTAGTTTAAGGAATTCGACTGAATTCGAATTCGAAAATCTACTATTAAGAATGAACAACAACTGTAGAGCAACTAGCACAGAGTTATTTGGCCAAAACAAAATAATCAAATTCTTCATAAATAAATCGAAATACGCATGAAATATGCAAACTGCACTTGAAAAATGCCAACAATTGTAAGAAAAATGTGCAAAATGGCCGCATCGCCATTGACACACTGAATGTGCATTCAAAATTTCTTTACTGCTTGCCCAAGGAATGTTTTTCACCAAGTCACCTTTGGAATCTGCTGCAAAACGAGACTTTAAAGACCACAAACACAAATCAGTAAAAAAAAACTTCGGGCGTCATTTTTTTAACAGTTAATTACAGTAACAGTAAGAACGCGAGTTGATGCAACGAGTGCCAATGAAAAAGTAAGCTCACGTCTGTAGAAACATTTGACAGTCGTTGGAATATTTCCACCATTAACAGCATGTTGGATATTGATATTGGTTAACAACTCCCCACCGTTCACAACTCACCACTATATATACCACTATGTACGAGTATACTTATTGATATATTGCGTTTAACTCATTGTAATATTATATATAGTATGACTTCGACTACAATTAACAAATTGCAGTCGAACATAAAAACAGCTTCAAATTTCAATACCGAAACTAAATATAAACAGTAATGAATATATTACGCATACCTATATGATTGATTTCGATGATATGTTTGGGTGGTCTACGTGACCGCTGCAGTGCGAGCACACCTCAACCAAATTGTGACTCAAGATGCACAAATTCTTGTTCCAACGAATACAATAATTGATTTTACGCATATTAATTGCATCCGGTTGTAAATGAAGCTGTCAAATAATTTCTTCTCGAAAATTATGAGTGCGCCTGTACCCTGGTTTAAGGTTCTAGTCAGAAGCACCTTGTTGGACGAATATTTAGGCAAATTTCGTGCTTCTCTGCAGCGCGTTGTAATCATCTTAACTAAATGAAATTAGTGTTAAAGGTCGAAAATCATACATAGGAGTGTGTATTTCTCTAATTTGGTGTACTTAGCTATTAGAGTCTATGATATCTATTGTTTCTTACTATCAAACAGACAGATGGAAATGGCTAGATCGACTCAGTTGTCGATGCTGACCAAAAATATATATATATTTACTTTAAAGTGTAACCTTCCGCTTGTACCATTAATTTGTATCATTCTCTTGATCAATTCGATACAGTGTATGAAAACACACATACAGACACGCTTTACATTCATTGCAAGCACACAAACATTTTCTTGTTGTCTTTCTCTCGTATAGTATAATTTTGATGGCAATTAAATAAAGAGTGTCACAGACCAACTCAATTTTAAACTCTGACATGCAGAGAACCGCAGGATATAAATGATGTCTGCACATAGCTAAGCGCTTAGCGTTCAAGAGATCTGTTCGTATTGGCGTATGAGTATTTTTTTACGCTCAACAAGTAAGAGTTTTTTTTTTATAAACAAAAAAAAACTATATTTCATTTATGCAAAGATGGTTTTATCTAGCGTCATACAGATTAAATGTTGAAGACTGTTGTTAGATTTCAATCAGACCGAGCAATAGATGTATGGCGTTAGTATTGCTGACTCAGCAGTCAATACTTTTAGATAGAGTTAACATTTTTAATATATATAAACTAAAGATACAAAATTTTTAGTTTTAATGATTTCGAAAATTAAAAAATTTTGTTCTCAACAAAAATAATATTATATTCAACTAGCTGGTACCCGGCACGTTGTTGCCCTTCCCCTTCTCCTCCACTAACCCTTCCCATGTCATGTCTTCTTCCTGCCACAACTTCCCCATGCCCCTTTACTCTACCTCGAATTCTCCTACCCCTCTTCTTCTCTCCCTTCCACCCCTTCTCCAACCTCCGCTTACGCTGCCCCCATTCCCCTGCCCGCTTCACCAAAGTATCCTTACTTTAGCACCCCTTTTCCCTGCCACCTTCGATCGCATTAACATGTATACAACATTTTATCCCTCTATCTTAAGTGGCTCCCAGCGCGTTGCTTTACTTTTACCCTTCCTTACGTATGATCCCTTAATGTAGCACCCATTCTAATTCCCCTGCCCCTCTTCTACCCACTCCCCTTTCCCTTCCCCCATTCCCCTACCTCCTTTTCCTTTTTAAAAATAACCCGGCGCGTTGCTGCTCTTTCCCCTACCTCTCCTTCCACAGCCCCTTTCCCTACCACCTTTTCCCCTACCATCTCGTTCCATACTACTTATTTCCCTTCCCATTCCCCTACCTCCCATGCCTTCCCATGCCCTTTAACTCGTATATGAATTTTATTATTAATTTTAATACTATTTTTTAAGTATAAAAAACTACTTTTTGTGACTTAAATATAAAAGAAATATGCTGTCGCTGATTTTTTTGTTGGCATTATCAAGCTCTACAACTTTTCTCTAGAACTCAATCATATATCACTTTTCGTTAAGGCAGTGGTCGTAAGAAACATTTTCGTTCGACCGTTTTTTCTCCGACTTACTTTGCAAATCCGACTACCACCAAAAAGTCTTTTCATTTTTCGGGTTAACATATAGCCTATAACACTCACAAATAACGTGGCTTCTATTGGTAAAAGGATTTTCCAAATCGGTTCAGTAGATTCAGAGATTACCCCCTACAACCTCACAAACTCAGAAACTTTACCTCTTTATAATATTAGTATAGTAGATATATTGAAACTGGCAACAACAGACTCAATTCAATTATTTCGATTGCCAGAATAAATTACATTTTAGTTATAAATAATGTCTATATATCGTATATCATGGTGCACTTGTTTTAACTGTGGTAGAAACACTCATAAGATATAATTTTACATAAATTAGTTTAGATCGTAAAACTATAAATTGAAGCATAAAGACTAATTTTATATTTTAGTATTCAAGCTTCAATTTAACTAAAGCTTGCATGTATCTTGGTTTTTTTAAAATATTTTTAGTAGTAAATATCCATAGCCATATTGCGTAAGTATTTCCTATTCCAAAACGTATAATAATAAACTTATGAAGTACGATATGAAATGACTCATTGTGTCGTTTATCATTCACTTTATGTAAGTTTTGAAAGAATAGAGACACATGGATACATTTTATGGAGACTACTTTTATTTGTTTTCAGAATTTAAAATATTTGACAGTTCAAAGAGTCAGCATAGATATTGTTCCAAGTTGTGGAACAGACGGTGTGCTGTGCTTCATAAAATTTGTAATAAAATAATATATGTATTAACTATTTTATTATGTAAAATGTACAACAATTAGAGTTCAATATTAGAGTTCAATATTTATGTTGCTGTAAGAAGTTTGCACGTGATCCAACATATAAATGTTACAATATTAATTATGCAGAAAGTAATAACTTCAAAAAGCCTAAGTACGTTTATAACTTGAAGACGATGTGTTGTTTATAGTCATATGACACTGGCACATTTTGCTCATGGTTTTCGCCAAACTATATCATAAAAGAAGGGGCGCCAAAGTACGTGTACGTGTCGATAAAAAAAATTATAAAGCTTATAAGCATTTTTAAATGTTTTATTTAGCATACAGAAAGTGTGTGTGTATGTTATGTAAAAATTGGGGAACTTCTACATCATATACGGAATAAGGTAACAGCACTACAAAAAAAAAAAATATGTAAATAATGCATAAGTAACTCCAATCTATCAAGAGTGTCGTATGCTTCAAGTTGTGCAAGAGTCTTCATGCAAGATGCTGAACTGAGATATTGGATTTGCCCACCGATGGCCAACTTCGTCATATGAAGAAGCAGACCGTCAAGCCATATTAAGAGCCTACAAAAACTTTTGTTTATATGCAAGTACGAATAGAAGAACAAGCAAGTACGAACTTCATGTTACTTTAAGTGCATTCGAAACTTTTAAACAATCACAGACAAAAATAATAGTAGAAGGTCGATTACCTTTTGAAGCAAACAGTTAGTTTATACATATGTATATAATTTCACTTCAGACAACTGAACGGAACAGAATTTGTGTTTCTATTTTGGCAGGAATAGAAAAATGCATGAAAGTAATTATTGAACGCATGCGGATTCATAGCAACACACGTTTAAAGTTTCTAGTCGGTGGTGTGTCTAGAATTTTATATGAAGTTTTTCGTATTTGCATTTGCATGTTGTGTACCTATAAGAACGCAAGCTACAATAGTTCTTTCGGATTATAGTTTAAAACATGGTAGAAGCAAGTTGCATCTTTTTAGTGAAAATGACCGTATGTAGAATTATGAAGCCTCGCTTTTTGTCAACAATTTCTACTATTTTGATCGCCGCTGCTGAGCTGTTCAAAGATCTTACTGAAAATAAATAAATTAATTTATTTTCTATTGTATAAACGGCTGTTAGAAATCATAGAGACGCGCTTTTACTTCTGACTCTAGATTTTTTTGAAGTGAAAATCTTCTTGAGCATCGTTGTCATTTGAAAATTCGATGAAACGAAAAAGTGCAACTAAAAAGAGACAAATAGGATTTAGCCTGCGAGAGAATGAGATAAATTATTTTGCATGGTGTCTACACTAAGTTAGATAAGGTTTGTGAAAATACTATAAAAATCAAATCGATCGAAGTTCTTTGGCATGGTTAATCGAAAAAAGGCGAAATTTCCATTCCAAAAATCGGAAAAATTTTTGAACTTATGACCATAAAAAAGTGTGGTAGGTTGGAGTAGGACAATAGATGGCGTAGATGGTGAGTACATAATATCGGAAGTGCGAGATGAGCACAGGCAAATGGTCATAACTTATAACAAGTGGTACAATCCTTTTAATTATCCTAATACGCCTGATACTCTATATTTATGTCGTTCTCTTGTAGGCTACTTTTCTGAAGTTTCACTTTTGCCGTGTGCGAATTCCACACACACACTTTTTTTCTGTTTTGTGAAGTTTGAACTGAACAGTTGATTTGATATGTTAAACAGACATTCCAAACTTGTTGCTTCAAACTTTGTTTGTATTTTATAAAATGTTGTTAATATCTGAAATATTCGCACCCGTTTAGTTTCTGCTTTCACAATACATTATATAGATGCACTGGAATTGCATTATTATATTTATTACAATATACATATGTATTATTATTATTATTATTATTATTATTATATGATGATTCAATTAGAAGAATGTCACGCTGTGATATGCAATCAACAGATGCAAAACAGACAATAATCTGGAATTCATATTTTAAATTCCATTCGTTTGGTATTCGAAGATTACGTGCAAAAATTTTGTGAAAAAATGCAACTGGAGCTTTCACTGCAATAAAATAACTAAAAAATAAAAAATATTTGTTAATTGTGCGGATATAGAAGAAAAACTAGCAGTTAAAACGATTATTTTTTTATAGCACCTTGCAATAATTGAACACGATCATGAAAATATATAATTAAAATTTAATATGTAAGTACCTACAAATGCAATTTCATAGAGTGATATTAAAAAACAAGAAAAAAAAAACGTTAAATTCGGTAAAACCGAAGCTTTAATACACTTCGCAGACTTTTGACTTTTTTGTTTGGCTTGACTTGGCTGCTTAGAACAAATAACACAGTTTAACATGGTTTAGTTGTTGGAAAGCAAAGGGTTATTTCCGAAGTAAATTGCTTATACCGGGGTCATAATTGGTGCAACACGTCAGGATTTTGAGATATTTGAGGTTATGTACCCGAAAAACGCAGTTTTTTCATATTTTTGAGGTTATGTATATAACCTCAAATATCTCAAAATCCTGACATGATGGGCCAATTCTGACCCCGGACTCGGATTCTACGCAGCAAATTAGTTTGGAAATGACTCTCAGCTTTCCAACAACTGACTGGACCGCGGTATTTGTAGACCTGTGTAATTTTAAATAGGTATATAAAAAATTTATGCATATACTTGTATGTATATGGCATGATTTTAAACGTTTTGATGGTTGTTTATTGCGCATGAAATGATTAGAAAGAATTAAATTGAAATTGAAAGAAATTTTGGATATAGTGGAGCTTGAACTCAGGTCGTTTGGTATGTTAGACAGCATGTAATATAGCTAATTGGATTCACGTTTTGTAAATATATAGTTAACCTATTTGAAAACAATTATTATTCAAAAAAAAAAAAAAAAATATTTGTTTTAATTTCAAACATGTTCGATACAACAAAATAAATACAAATGGTTTTTATTTGGGAGCATTATGATACTGTTTTTGCATATGGTTATAAGAAGTCTCAATACCAACTTTCAAACCAATATTTTAAAGACGGACAGAAAAACAAAAAACGCTGACAAACACACAAATAGGCCGACGGACGGAGAGACAGACAGACGGACGGACGGACGGACAGGTAGACAGACAGACAGACAGACAGACAGACAGACAGACAGACTGGCGTAGAGATAGACACACAGACGAACGGACGTACAGCCTATTTAAAATATTGACGGAAAACAGACGCTGACGCACTCACAGACAGACGAACGGACATGGCTAGATCGACTCGACTTGTCATGCTGAACACGAATATACTCATTTATTTATTTATGTACTTTATGGTGTCTCCGTTGCTACCTTTTTAAAGCGTTGTAAGCATTGTGACTAAATTTTAATACTATACACACACTTTGTTTGAAAAGTATAATAAATTTGCAAACCTAAAAAAAATCCTTTTGTATTTATTATTTAATATTTTCATCAAAACTTCAAACAGAGTTATGTGTAAGCACAAAAATTAAATAGAGTAATGCCACTGATTTAATTATAAAAAATTTGTTTAATAAAATACTGTGCGACTCACTAATAGAAGATCACGACAATTTTGCTAATACAAAAACACGTCACGGAAAAAATTATCTAACAATACAAAAACAGCGCACAAATTTTGTACATAGATACAAATCTGTACGAGTACTCGTATATAAGTAATAATAATAATAATGCTATTGGCTTTTGTTGGGACTCCCGAAATTGTTTTAGCAGTAGCATCGTGATAAGATTATAATGACATTTAAATTACGTGCGAAGGCTATACAAAATCATAAATCAAAATCAAAACTAAAAAAAAAAACAAAAAAATGCAATACCTTTGAACGAACTTCCGTATTGAGTTAGGTTCGGCTTTGAAGCAAATCGATATTTTATTTTACAAATACAATAGATAAAATACAAGACGGATCTAAAAACAACCGTACTCATAATTTAAATCATAGAACACGTAGCGCCATCTATTAAATGTTGCCAGTGTTACAAAGGTACAGCAGCTAAGTTCATGCAAAATGACACACATTTTAATAACAAGAGTAAACATAATGGAACAGAGAGCAAATATTAAATTTTGTTTTAAACCCGGTAAAAAATATGCTGAGACTTACGAATCATTACAAAAAGTTTATGATTGATGATTGTATGAGTCGCACTCAAGTTAACACGTGGTTTACACGATTTAAAAACGGCCGTAATGATTTCAATGATGATCCAAGACCTGGACAGCTCGAAGCATCTAAACGTGCTGAGTTAGTGGAGAAGTAAGTGAAATAATCGCTATCGATGCAAATTTCACTGCGAGAATGCTGGCAGAATAATTAAATTCATCTTAATGTACAATCTACAAAATATTAACTGAAGATTTGGGTAAAAGAAATGTGTGTGCACTTTTTGTTTCACATCACTTAAATGATGTTCAAAAATTGCTCGTGTAGAGCATTGCAAAGGCGCCATTTCAACAGCTGAAAAGGATCCAGATTTACTTGATTCGATCATAGCTGGTGATGAAACATGTTGTTTTAAATATGACAAAGCGACAGTCTGCAGAATGAAAGTCAAAAGACGAGCCAAAACCTAAACAATATCAAGAATCAAGAAAATGTTGATAACTTTCTATGATTCCAAGGGTATTGTTCACAAGAAATTTGTTCCAGAAGATCAAATTGTCAATGGAGAATATTATTTACAAGTTTTACATCGTTTGTGTTCGGTTGTTCTACGTGTTAGGCACGAATATTGCAAACAAAAACAGCTATTTTTATTGCATGATAATGCGCCACCTCACAATACCAAATAAGTCAATGATTTTTTGATAGAAAAACAGATTTGTCTCATCGACCACACTCCGTATTCGCCTGATCTCGTAAATCTCTCACGTAGTTGACCACGCAGTTTACCTTTGATACCTGGGAACAAGAAGAAGTCATTGGGTGCCAAATCAGGACCGTACGGAGGATGAGTCATTAATTCGATGTTTTGACTGCTCAAAAATGCACTTGTTTGACGAGATGTGTGAGAGCTCGCATTGTCATGATGGAGAATGATTTGTCTTTGGCGGTTGGTTTTACGAATTTCTCTGAAGACTTCCGGCAAACAAATGGTCGTGTACCACTCAGAATTGACCGTCCTACGTTACTTAAGCGGAACAGTGGCCACATGACCCATTCGACCGAAGAAACAGGCGATCATTTGATTTGCTGCGATTCTTGCACGAACAACTTTTGTTGGATTTGGCTCGTCTTGGAATACCCACACGGTCGATTGCTGTTTTGTTTCCGGCTCATACGCATATATCCATGATTCGTCACCTGCCACGATTTTATACACGTCTTTTGAAGCACCACGGTCGAACTTTTTTAACATTTCCTTACACCAATCGACGCGAGCCTTTGTTTTGAGCGACTGATAAATTATGGGGTATCCAACGAGAGCACATTCTTTTTACAGCTAAGTGTTCATGCAAAATCAAATATATTGAAGTGGAACTAATGTGCAAGGATGCCTCTATCTGACGATATGTCACATGACGATCTTGCATTATCAGTTCACGCACTGCATCGATGTTTTTGGGCACAACAACCGATTTTGGACAATCTTCACGAAATTCGTCGGCGACCGAACTAAGACCACGATTGAATTCACTATACCAGCGATATACTGTGGCTTTTGATGGTGCTTTATCGCCATACAAAGAACTGAGTTCATTGACACATTCTTGTTGAGATAGTCCACGTCGAAAGTTGTGAAAAATAAACCAACGAAAACCTTCTCTAGAAATTTCCATTTTTTGGCCAAATTGCTTTTCTTAACTCACTGTAAACAAAACAAATAGCAATTGTACATCAAAACTTTGTGAGTACGTTTATGCCAAACTTTACTAGGGTGTTGACAGATTTTAGCTTTTGACATTAATGTTGCCAGTTCCCGAAATATAAATAGCAGCCCTCGTAGATTTGCGTTAGATGTCCGAGAGACGTAATTGGACAACAATTAATTTAATAAATGAATAAAAATTTCGGAGGAGTTTCATACCAAAAAAAAAAAAAAATAAAGAAAGAAATAATTCAATAACATTCTACATATTTATTTTGGTTCTGCACTGAAAATTATCTTTGAAGAAAAGTAAAATTTTAGAAGCTAAGTTTCGACAGTTTTCACTGGCTGAGGTATACTAAGTTTATGCAAATTTAAGTAACAGGCAGAAGAAGGCGTGGCAGACAACATAAGGTATAAAGATGAATCGAAAAAAGATATGTACGTCTGTCCGTCTGTCCATCCGTCCTTCGTATGCTTGAACAATGAGATCTTGTAGACTATAAAAGATAGCAACTCTAAACTTAGATATTTAGATTTGTGTATATATTCGATGCCACGCCCACCATACTGCTATATACACTTAAAATTTTCATTTTTCAAGCTTAACCAACCGAAAAGAAATATGTTTTTGATTTTTATTTCTATTAAAAAACAAAAAACTTAATTATTTGCATTAGTGTGTGCAGGGTATTTCAAAGTCGTGCACTCACGACTGCAGCATTCTTTCTTGTTATGATTATTGCTTAGTTAGTATTATCAGAATGCATTGCAAGTTGTGGATTGCAATTTGGGTGAAAGTAGCGAACAAATGAGTGTGTATGTGCGTGTGTGTGTGTGTGTGCTTTTTAATAAAAACAGCAAAGACGCATGTAAAACCAACGTTTCCATTGTCTTCAAACGATAAGACGCAAGACTTTGAACTTGGACACACAGCTGAGTTGCATGCGAATGCGTATTGAGTGACACAAAGGCGTACAGTGCCAAAAGAGCTAGGTAGTTAAATAGATAGATAGATAGATAGATAGATAGATAGACAGACAGACAGCTAGCTATGTATAGTTAAATAGTAGAAAAGAGTAGTAAAGCAACAGAGGAAATCCAAACGCCCACGCACACACAGATACAGACATCTAGCTGTTTGTGTATTTGTATCTGTAACTGTGTGATACATAGACAAACACAGATACAAATAATAAACATACTACATACACAAACAGATACTTTTGCTTAGTTGTTTGTTTGAATTAACAACAATAGAATAGAAGTGCATGTAAGTAGCCAACTGTGAAGCAACAACAAATTGACAATAATTAAATACAATTACCTAAAATTTCTTCTCAAACGTTTTAAAAACAAACAAAAAATAAATAAAACATACAAAAACAAATGTTTGCAATGTGCGCTCAGTGAAGGTGGATGGGAGGTCTGGCATTTTTTTCTATTTTTTTTTTTTGTTTTTTTTTTTTTTGAATTTGTATTGCCCAAAATTATTGCATGTATTATCACGCCGATATAAATATTTCAAATACTCAATGAGGCTTTTGATTTATAAGCTTGTCTTTGCATCATAACAGCAGCAGCAGCAGCAGCAGCAGCAGCCAAATACGAATTCTAAGCGCTGTATATGCGTCAATGTAAGACTCTGCACAATATCAGCTGACGAATGAGAAGCAATAATTAACTAACAAAGTCTATGATTCATTAAATTAGCCACAGAGAGACATCAAATTGAGGCACGGTTGTAATAATAATAATATGATACTCGTACATAAAATTAATCATTTAAGTTTATATATGACAAATGTTTTATTTTGTTTTGATTTACGACAAGCTAACTTTAATTTGAACAGCTTTAATAGAGAAAAAAAAAGTTGACTAAACAATACTCCGCACAAAACCTGTTAAACATTGTACGGTATTTGATATAAGATAATTGTAAAGGGTGTTTTTATTAGCAGATGAGTTTTTCACATTAGACAACGATGAAAAAGTTTATCGTTTATCGAAAAGCCGTTAGCATATTTACAGACAAAATTGTTTGGCAAATCATACTTTAATGTTTGAAAGTTGAACACACTACTAACTAAGTGGCTTTGAAGAGTGAAGAGTGAAGAAAAAGAAAATCCAATGGTGTGATACATCGATACACTCCAAAAATATGTACTATTCGGTGCGATTTATGCGCTGGTATGCCACCACATCGGGCCAAACTTCTTTAAAAACAAAGTTAATGAAATTATCACCATCAATGGCCCCCATATAGAGTCATGCTGAACGAGTTGGTTTCAATAGTAGAACGCCACATGTCATATTTCTGATACAACCATTGACTTATTGAAAGAAGAGTTTAACGACAACATACAGAAACAACGGAAATATAGCCATTGCTAGCGCCGCACTTTCTATGGAAATAGTTGAAATCGTTGGACAAGCCAGCGTCGATTAGAACCTCGATTAGAACCTCGATTAGAACCGCCAATATGGACCGCACTATTCGTTCACAAATGATTGAAACAGCTGTAAAAAATTTGACATAGTATACTATGCAGTTAAACAGACGTTTCCGTTGTTCGAAATCATCATACATCATTAATGCCGTAAAATTATCTACCGAACAAAAAAATTGTCGCATGCCATTTATTTGTATGTGTTTCATTTCGATTTAAAGTTATATACCTATTAAAGTTCTACACCTCTTTGTTAGATCATATCTGATATTAGAATCGGAAAGTTGAACATTTTGTATGTTTAAATTACCCAAAAAGTTTTCTTAAACAACTGGCATTTGTCCTATTTACAGTGACTTGGAAAATTTATGCAGACAAAAGGAAAAAAAAATGAATTTAGATCATGTACATTTTCATGCGAACTAACCGAACAATAGCGTGCTGATCAACTTGCTTGGACTTTAGATGATGCACCACCCACACGTGTCTCGCTGAATTCAGTCGAGACTGTTCACTCACTCACTCACACACTCAATGGCGTGTTCCGTGAAGATCCTCTAAAGTCGGCAGAGATTCGAATAACAAAACATCTCGATGCTGTGCGTGACATGGTAATGCAAGATCGTCATGTGACTTATTGTGAGATTGGGGCTTTCCTAGGCATTAGTTACACTATTGAACAATCAATGATTACATGAATATTTGATCGTCAATAAAATTTGTTTGTTCGCGTTATGTAAAACAAAATAATAATAATTTTGCAATTGCTCCACAAAAAAAAAAAAAAAAAAAAAAAACTGAATGCAAATCAAATTTTGAAAAAATAAAACCAATACAAGTGCTTCAAAAGATGTTTATAAGATCGTAACATATGACGAAACAAAGTAAACTCCAGCCATAGAGTCGGAGTGTTACAAGTCGCGCGCCAAACCCTACAAAAGTTGTTCGTATGCGAAGCAAGTGGTCTACTGTTTCTTCGGAAAAACTTAATGTTTTGCCACCGTTTTTATCCTATATGTATAGCGTATAAAAAACAATTTAATAAATGCAAAATTAATGAATTTCAGTTGCGAAAAGTTTTGTTTTTACAATGTATCTAAAGGTACTTACATATATGTTCGACAGATATGAAGATTGAAAAGCTATAAAAACTTTAAGTAGAACATTTATTTTTAATTGCATAAATACTTTTCATACTTGGCTTTTGTGATCGGTAATGCTGGAGCTAACTTCAGTTGTTATAGCATGTATCCATAGAGTAAAATGTTCCACTAAGTTTGTGCTTAAGTTTTGTAACAGTCAAAAGGAGGTGTAGTAGAGTATACATATTCTTGATCAGCATCAAACATCACAAGTCTAGTCGATATAGATATTTACGTTTGTGTAGCATTCCGTCTATCTATCTGTCCGCCTGCCTCTGTGACTTTACCGTATGTATGAAGAACGAGTTCTTGAGGACTATAAATACTTAGACACTTTTATTCACTTTTCAGATTAAGTGTATTAAATGAAAGTACTAACATAACTATAAGATATAGCTCCCATACAAATGTGCACCTGATTTTGGACTTTTGTATGCAATTTTTATACTCTGTGCCCATAGCGTAAAACGATACATAATAAGTTTCTACAAATGTATGTAACAGGCAGAAGTGGACGTGGCAGTTCCCATAAGGTATATTTTATATTCTAAATGCACCACTGAATCAAGCCATGGAACAATACATACTATATTGATCTTCATGGAGTATATTTTGTATGCCAATAAATTAGTTTACCGTTTAAATATATTAACTTCTTTCGTCAAAAAAAAAATATAAACAGAAGCCATTGCTTTTTCTGAAGCTTATATGTTATCATGCATGTTATCAAAACCCAAACACGCGTTTTAAAAGAGTTGGAATTAGTAAAGGATTCATAAGAGATGGCGTAACTAGCACTAGATCGCATCGGGTAAACCTGTGACTATATTCATGTGAAAGCCTACTTCATAAGCTTCAATTTTCAGTATGTGTCATTCCACTGAAGTGTAAACAACATATTTTTTTTTTTTTTTTGCTCTGTGAACATGTCGACTTTTGTTCCAACAAAACGCAATTTGTGGGAAGTTTTGCTTTTGTGCTTTCATTTGAAGAAAAAAGCAACTGAAGCCCAACGTACGCTTTGTGAGGCTTACGGGGACTATGCTCCATCGATTTCAACTTGTGAGTACTGGTTTCTTCGTGGTTTTAAACGTGATGATTTTGATACGGAGGACAAAGAACGTACGGGCCAGCCCAAAAAGTTTGAAGATGAAGCATTTGAAGCATTACTCGACGAAGAACCGTGTCAAACCCTTCAAGAATTGTCAGAATCATTGGGAGTTGACTTGTCAACAGTTGGCCAACGCCTCAAAGCCATGGAAATGATTCAAAAGCAACTAAATTGGGTACCGTACGAATTGAAGCCAAAAGACGTCGAACGAAGATTTTTCACTTGTGCAAACAGCTGTTTCAACGCCATAAGCGGAAGAAGTTTTTGCATCGTATTGTTACTGGCGATGAAAAGTGAATCCATTACGACAACCCAAAGCGCAAAAAATCATGGGGACCACCCGGCCATACATCAACATCTACGGCCAAGCAGAATATTCATGGTGTCAAGCTCATGCTCTGTATGAGGGGATCAGAAGGATGTTGTGTACTATGAGCTGCTGCAATCTAACCAAACCATCATTGGTGAACGTTACCAACTACAATTGATGCAATTGAGCTGAGCATTGAAGTAAAAACGGCCGGAATATACCAAAAGACACGACAAAGTGGTTTTACAGCATGACAACGCTCGGCCACATGTTGCAAGATCCGTCAAGGAAACGTTCGAGGCGTTGAAATCTGTACGTCATAGAAACCTGCACCCATTTTTGGGTTTTTGATATAAAATGGTTGTTTGTTTTTGTTTTTAACTATGCTAGAAATGCCAAATTTGCAAATTTGACGCCAATCATATTAATATATCCTACATAGATACATATATGGAATATAACGCCCATAGAAATCTACGGTTCAAATAAGCAGCCTTAGGTCTCCTTAACGACTACAGCGTTCTTTATTGTTTCTTAACTTATTTGCAACAACTTGGAATAACTTTTTATTGCAGTTGGTTAATAGTTTAAATATTTGATAGATAGTTGACATTTCAAAGCATTTGTCCGGAAAACGTTTGCGAAGACTTTCGTGCACGATAATATTTTCAACTCTTGGTGCGCTTTGGTGAAAGAACTTGTCATAAATATCAAGAGCAAAAAAAATTTCTCGTCTAAGTGTAAGTATTAAATAATTATCAGGTTTGATAATGAGTATTAAATCTAGACCTGTCCGTCTTTCGGTCTGTCTTACATTACACATATATTCATATGAATATAACAAGTCCTCATTTTAGAGTAATTGAGTAAATTAAATGAAATTTTTATTGTAGCCAATATGAACTTGAAATGCACGGTGAAGACTTCGTATGAGCCTAGGCTTTAAATGGGCAATATACTGGAAAGCCCCACTTATATGAAAAAAAAACCATTTACAGCCAATATCAACAGGCTTCCTATAATTGAACGCTTTGCATATATGTATGTACATACTTGTATAATGGTATATGTATAACTACCAATATATTTGAAAGCAACCATACAAATTTTACGCCTACTTCTAAGTTGTTATTACAACCCTGCACAAAACCAATTTGTAAGCAGTGTATATTGGGTTTGTTGAAATGTTAAAGTGTATGTAATATAGAAATCGAAGACAGAAAACATAAAGTATGAATATACATACTTGATCAGCATGACTATATGTGTTGATCTTGCCATATCCGTTCGTTCGTTCCACCGTCCGTCGGAGAGAAAAGTTGTTTGACTTACGAGTAGTGTATGTTTCGTGGGGATAAGTGATTTTAAAATTTTCAGCAATATTAAAACACTATTGCTGTCAGTTACATGCTACCGATAGACTACTATAAAATTTGAAGCATTCTACAACATTTAGTTTGTGCAAAGAGACAGACCAACACAAATCAGAAGATTGCTGCGCCGATTTTTCTACAGAAACACACAATTTCGACTGTTGCTGGTATACATCTGCCCTACGTCTGTCTGTCTGTCTGTCTGTCTGTCTATGATAACTAATTTCAATAACTATCAAAGACAAGCTTGCAGATTGCTCAAAATTTTACAGTCGTCTGTTGTCAAAGATAGTAATTAACAGAAATAGTATTACTTTTGAAATTGCAACACCGGAAATTCACAATTTGAAACTTCATTTGAACATTATTAGAGCTTTAGATACACTGAAGTTTCTCTTCTTTTTTCTGTGATTTTTTTTTATGCAGCTACCTATAATATTTATTGAGGGAACATGAGAATATTATAGAATACTATGTTCTACAATATATTTACGTATTTTAGCAACAGTAGTACTGTGTGGCGTAAAAGTAATCTAACCAAATAATATTTTGTTTTAAATGAAGAAGCTCGGTATCTGTTTATGCATAAAGTTTATTTGAGCATATTATCTAAATAGAGCATAATATGAAAATAGCATAGCATGGCTTGATTTTTAGACTGAACAACATTCATAGATACTCGTACATATACATATATTTCGAGACTACAAAAAAGCAGCTCAAGTTTGAAATTGTTACTTCATTTTCAAAGTATCTTTTTTGAAGTTTTTTGCGCTGTTCAGGTGCCTCTTAAGTAATAATACGCATAAATAGATGCAGCAACTAGTATGCTCTTATAGTAAAAGTTCGAAATCTATGTATGTAAATCAAATTCAACAAAATTACCGAATTAATTCCAACGTTTGGATAATATTTTTCTCGACTTTGTCGGCTTTCTCGGCGTCGCGGTTTACGTGCATTTATTTATCTAACATGTAATTCATGTAGTTATACTATTTTCAGTTTATTGCAATACTACTATTATTATTATTATTTATTTGACATATATGTAAGTACTGCTATATTGAATACGTATTTAGATCAAAGGCACAATTAATTTTAATTTGCACACGATATATAAAATCAATATAATCCGAACACACACACACACACACACACACACACACACACAAAAACGAAAATCACAAAATTTCTTTTCAAAGTGCAGCACACAGAATATTTTTGTGTTCTTGGTTTTTTATTTTGAAAATTTTTAGATTTTGGAAAAAAAAAAAAAAGTTTAAAAAAAATATCACAGAACAGATTTGTAACAAATTTTTCATATATTTTATAGTGGAAGACGCCGCAGACAGGATGAGTTTTGCAAAAGATGCGATAAAGTAACAACAATGAGTGCGCAACGTAAATCTTTAACTTGCAATTGTTTTTATTAATTACAGTGTGTATATATTTTCCGAAATTCGTCGAGATCACTTCACTTCTTCACTTCACTGTGCATCTATTTAGTACCCATATATATTGTAATGAAGTTTTGCCAAACCGACGACATCGAGCTTAACTCAGCGACTAAAATTCGAATTGATTTTCATAGCAACCGTTACCTATGAAATGAAGCCGTCGTCGGTCGTTGTTGTCGTCTCCACCAACGCCAACGCCAAAGCCATCGGCACCGGCACCGGCACCGGCATCAGCACCGCTGACAGCGACGGCAACGACGCTGCAGCGCTACCGTTGAGAGCGGTGCGCTATTGTATCTTAACGCATACATATATGTATCTGCGTATCTTTACTAATATAGCACAGCACTTCACTGTATGTATTTATATCTGTGTGTGCGTCTTTGTGTGTGTTTGTGTGTGTGTGTGTGTGTGTGTGTGTGTTTATGTGCAGCGCTTACAAATATTCAGTTAGTCTGTCAGTAAGTTACTCGGTCGAACGGATCGTTTTGGATCGTATTGGATTGCTCTATGTCAATCAGTTCTGTTTCTCTATTTTATCTAACTGAAGCGTTCCATGCGCTATTTTTGAGCCGAGCGCGCACACACACTCAAAACTGCCCCTTCTTGACACGTCGCAGTCATTGTTGTCGACGTTTTTGAGTGCGAATTTCTACTGGCATACACAATCAAAACATGTACTATATACATACTTACACACATGAATAGATACATCATTCCTATGCACGTTCAGTTACAGATACATATGCAAATACTAATGACAACAACAATAGGCAAACGTACGATCGTACCTCGTACATCGTACAATAATGAAACGATGAAAACTGCTGCTGCCGCTTACAACAACAATGCTGCCAGCGGCACTGCCGGCGTCAAAGTCGTGGTTTCAACGTGGTTGCAAGCAGCACCGAATTCACACTTGTTCAGCGGTGGAGTACGTTTAAAATTTTTGACATTTTGACAAGATTGTTGACAACGTTTGCCAAAAATGTTGTATAATTAATAGTTAAGAAGCATGTATCTTAAATCAACATGTATCTGACGATGTGTATCTGTTTAGAATGGAGTATCTATGCTAGCACAGATCGGCGGTCTAAACGAAATTATAATGTAGATTTGTTTGTTTATCTTAAGATACTTTGTTATACGCTTCGAATGTAGTGTAAATCGGCTATTATCAGTTTAAAAATATGGATGCATGCCTCCTAGATAAACTAGACACTATAATCAGCTGAATGAGATGCATCAAACTAATCATGTCCGTCTGTCTGTATGTCTGTCTGTCTGTCTGTCTGTCTGTCTGTCTGTCCTATTGTGTTAGGTTGTGTTCATTGAATCAGTTTTTGAGATATGCAGCTAAAACACAACATTTATACTTCATTTTATTGCAAGACGATAGCATATTACTGTTTGAAATTCATGATTGTTTTTATGATAAGTAAGACAACACTCTATTACGTAGATACTTATTTATGTATAATGTTTAAGATTCAATAATTAATCAAATTTAAACATTTAGATACTAGATACTATCTATAAATACTGCAATGACAGTGCAAGATTCATTAGCGAAATTATTCAAAGATTTGCTGCTAATTATGCGTTATGCTTTTTTTCGCTGCCATGTTCGTATAAATATTTACAGATTAACAGATTTCATGCACACAGAACTGATAAAACAGGACTACAAGGCCTATCTGAAAACTTATCGACCCAAATAAGAAAAAACAATTTTTTATTTTTGCAAAAAAAATTTCTGTCTCTTGTTACCGTCATTCATCTGCCACCTTTCAATTATCGATCTACCAACTATAGCTCATACATTCCTCAGTGATGTGAACGACCACCGATAATAAATTAAGCTATAGATGTAACAATAATTTTTATATTTAACTTTTCTTTCAACAACGCAAAACATATGCTTTAATTTTTGCGACATGACTCTACTTAAGCAGAACAAGAACAAAAGAAAATGAGATACCCAAAAGCGAGAACATCCGAAGTGTGTATCATTTCTGAGTCATAATTTGTACAGTGTACCAAAATACAACACCAATGCAACGTAACTAATTCAAATTTTTGTTTCTCTTTAGCATCAAGCGGCCGACTTCGGCATGCGTTCGTTTGCATGTGTGTGAAAACACAAAGATTTTCGTCCCCATTAGCCTATGGTATGGCTGGACAGCGTTGATTTAGAGGCGAAAGCATTTTCCGTGACAAGCCTGTGTTATGGATACTTTTATTATTGAGCACTTTAAAGTTAAAATAACGAATTTCGACCATTGGGAGAACTCTAGTTTAGATAAATTTATGTATAAATCTATATAGGTATAATATATAATGATTAAATTGAGTCTACGAAAAGCAATTAAATCTAAATATGTAGTATTAGTATTAAATATATTATTTTAGTAAAAATTGGCTTTGTTATCTCGTTTGTATCTCGTTAATAATCATGTTTATATTAGGGGTCGATGCTCTAGGTAACGATTATACATATAATAAGCCTAAGCCAAACGACGATCTTTCTACACACTTGCGCAGGTCGTGGGAAGTAAGCTAAATTTAAATAGTTTATTCTTATTCTACAATATCAGTCGGACTTCGTAAATTTGTTTCAGCAATACAATCCACTGAAAATGCATGAATATCATTTAATACATTCGACAGTCAGCGTTAACATTTCATTAAGTTTTCATCAATGTAAGCACCTAAGTACGTGTTGCAGCTTATGTACATTTTATTCGAGACTCACACCACGTTTTTCTTACGGGAGGTTATGTGCAATCTCCCCGCGTGGTTGACACCGTTTCGTTAACGAAAAGTCTTAAGTCAGCTCTTGTTTTGACCTGACTTAAATTATTGTACAAAAACCTTTTGCCAGCGGTAAGTCAAATGGTTTTGTATTCATTGACTCCTTCTGAAGCGCTATTTATTCTGGCCGGTGCCGCTTTTCAGAGCTGTCTACCGTTCTTTTGGCGGCAGTTGGTATTTATTACGTCGACGCTAGTGTCTCTATAGCTGCTCTTGGATCATATTACTTGCAGACTACGAGTCGTTTTCGTTTAGCTGAATACACACCCGATTATATAAGTTTGTGATAATACCTGCCGGTAGTTTAATCGCTATTACATGTGGCTATACGTCAATTTTCTTTTTATGGCTTTCTCTTTAAACAATTCTGTACTTACTTTTCCTAGCTTTAAGTCCTTTTCTGGTGTAGGCCGCTTTGTGTTTTACACAAATCGGGTCTATGATTGCCAACTCCTCTGTCAGCGTCGACAAACGTTATGCTTTTTAAATTTTCATGTAACGTCACTTCTGAACATAATCTTCATTTAGCTTGAATGTCTTAGTTCAATGATCCTGCAAAGACTTTGAAGGAGGAAATCGAGAGAGTTAGAATGGCAAAACTATTGTTAATGACTTTTAAGCTACTATATAATAACCAAAACATCGTCTTCTAGCACTTTAAAAACTAGCACTTTAATCTAGCACTTTAAAGACAGTCCTCGCCATTATTTGATATAATCAATATGTAACATTTTATTTGCACAGATGTGTATAAGTCGATTTGGTTAGTAGTCATTCGAATACGGCGATCCTCACCCATATAGAGCATTGATGCTTTTTGAATCACTTCTACGCTTTAAGCTGGAAAACGCCGTATGCTCTATTACGGAGTTGGTTAAAGTTTGAGCAGTGACACGGCAGCCTGGGCGTGTGTGTTGATTGAACGGCCTTAAAAACTATGCACTTAAAGGACAAAAAGCCTTATAATGGGCGGCATGGTTGTTTCACCAACAAAATATCACCATTTTTATCTGTGTATGAATTTTACCAGCTGATTAGGGATCGTAACAGTTATGAGTAATATTTATAACAAATATTTTTTATAGTTTTTTTTTTGTTGGTTTTTATTATTTTAATCAAAAAAAAAACTGGTCTATTTGACTTGATCGTGGATCTTATTTCAAAAAATCAAAAAATATAGTAAAACTTACAATTTTTAATATATATACTCGTATGTATACTCTTTGAACAGGGTGTGAATACTATTCTTATTTGGTCAACATTTTTGCTACGCCTTAAAAAAAGCAGCAGAGACCCCATAAAGTATATACATTCGTGATCAGCATGACTAGAGTAGTTGATGTCCTTCCGTCTATCTGTCTGTCTATCTGTACGTCTGTGGATCAGTGTGTCTATCTGCACCCTATTCCAGTATCTGTTGGGAATATAATATTCATGTTTTGTTGGCCGTAATATTTGCTAGCTTCTGGTCTCTTTTACGTTTATACAAAAATAAAATGCTTATTTCTGTTAATCTTATTGATTTTCTTTACCCAATTCATTAATCATTTCAGGAACTCATTACAGTTTAATGTAGTATTGCCTCAACTCTCATGAGTTGTAGTAAAGATATGACATTTCAATACTTTCAATACTCTTCACGAAAGACAGTGTGGGAAAAGAATGTCCCAAAGAGATTCTTTATCAATTAGAATATATATAAAATTAATGACTACCGGAAAAATCATCTAGCCGCTTCAATTCATAAGAACTCTGTAAGGAACACTTTTTCTGTTATTTAAAATAGTTCCTTGTGCCAGTTTTCGACAATGCTCTCCAGAAAATAGAAATGTAAAGTGTGTATTCCAATAGCTCATTGCGGCTTCTTGTAGTATTGCTTTAAACCTCATAAGTTATAGTAGAATTATGTGACTTATGAAGGACGATGTGGAAAAAAATGGTACAAGAAACAATCGAAGAGAGTCGAAAATAGTCGCAATCATTTTGCACTCGCGTAACATAAATATTTTCCTTACAAATATCTTAGAAATCTTCTCTAAAAAATGCTTTAGAAATCGATTTGATGACACATCCAGCTATCAGCTGAGGAGACTAAAAACCAATTCGAAGAGAGCACATGCTGTTGTCATGGTGTGTAATAACATTTACTGGAGAGGATTGACTAGAATTGGTAAGTGGGAAATCTAAGTAAGAATTCAAGAAATGAATCTTCGTTGACATATTTAGGCTTCTTGAAAAAGTAATGAAATGTAAAACTAATAATAAAAAATTAAATAGAAAAAAATTAAATAGAAATTGTAAAACTCTTATTCAAATTTTCAATAGTTATATTTTAGTTAGGATTTTTTATTTAGTTAGGATTTTTTATTTAGTTAGAATTTTTGTTACTACCAATAAAGAAATTTCCTTAAGCAAATTTTACCAGCTGAATTTTGTGTTCGAAGCTTTATCTGAGCAATGCTGTCGATGAAGTTCCTAGCAACAAAAACATCATCCACACACCATCATTATCACCATCAACAACGCTGTCGCAGCCACATCATCTGTTTAATTGTTGTGATAAATTCTTGCTCGTTCAGCTGAAACCACCCACCGCCCATTGATGTTACTGCCCAGCTGTCCCTATTGCCCAGCGACCGACCCTGACTTGAAGCGATATTGAAGCGTTAGCTACTTCTGAGCCGCAGCTTATGTTTCAGCTGCCATTAAACGTGTATATATGTATATATTTTTAATTATATTTCATGTGTTGCTGTCAGCGCGCTAATAAAACATAATGAGCCACCGCTTAGTATGCTACTCGAACGTTCTTCTCTCCACCGAGTACCGAGTACCCAGCACCCAGTATAATCCATTGTAATTCGATGCAATATCGTGTCGATCACATTGGGCCCATAGTACGCTGGGTCGAATCCGTTCGTTTGGAACGAATCAACGCGAGCAGCACACCTCTGATGCACAAATCGCAGACACCAAGCGATGCCGCTGCCCAACAGTGTGGACGGCCTTGGTTGCAGTGCAGCGGTTTTGGTTCGGTTCGGTTCGGTTCGGTTCGACGACGCAACCGTCACCGCCACCGCCACCGCCACCGCCACCGCCACCACTTGTAACCATCACCGTCACCATCTCCCACTGTCGACAAGTGTTGAAGAACAATAAAGCGCAACGATAATCATCATTCTGCGAAAGTTAATAACTACAATATAAAATTTATATTGAATAAGCGCTTAGAGAAACCTCATTTAACATTAATCATTATAGGTATATAAAAGTAGTACTAATTATCATTGAAACAAAATCGCAGCAGCGGCTTCTGTTTCTACGCGAATTTACATCTTAAAGATCGCCGTGGCGCGATTGGCAAGCGCCAATGGTAGAAACGTTTAATTTATGGAACATATACTTTTTTATAAAAAACAGAAACAAAAACAAAACAAGTCAAAACATCTTCATTTTGTCATTGACAATTTTCTCATACTTAACTTTTTTTTTCCGGTTTCAAACGAATATACATAGTAGTATATCAAATGGCGAAGAGTGATTTGGAAGTAACACCAATCAGCTAAATATCCATGAAGTAAAAGGGTTCATTAAGTAAATGAGTACATACATATATTATAATATATTACAATGTAGGAGTATGTGTAGTTACATTCTTACATTCTACTTCTGATCAGCATCAAGTTCAAATCGACCATAAAATGTATCCATGTTTCTCTATTCTTTCAAAACTCACATAAAGTGAATGATAAACGACACAATGAGTCATTTCATATCGTACTTCATAAGTTTATTATTATACGTTTTGGAATAGGAAATACTTACGCAATATGGCTATGGATATTTACTACTAAAAATATTTTAAAAAAACCAAGATACATGCAAGCTTTAGTTAAATTGAAGCTTGAATACTAAAATATAAAATTAGTCTTTATGCTTCAATTTATAGTTTTATGATCTAAACTAATTTATGTAAAATTATATCAGTTAAAAAAAGTGCATCATGATATACGATATATATAGCCACGTTATTTGTGAGTGTTATAGGCTATATGTTAACCCGAAAAATGAAAAGACTTTTTGGTGGTAGTCGGATTTGCAAAGTAAGTCGGAGAAAAAACGGTCGACCGAAAATGTTTCTTACGACCACTGCCTTAACGAAAAGAGATATATGATTGAGTTCTAGAGAAAAGTTGTAGAGCTTGATAATGCCAACAAAAAAATCAGCGACAGCATATTTCTTTTATATTTAAGTCACAAAAAGTAGTTTTTTATATTTAAAAAATAGTATTAAAATTAATAATAAAATTCATATACGAGTTAAAGGGCATGGGAAGGCATGGGAGGTAGGGGAATGGGAAGGGAAATAAGTAGTATGGAACGAGATGGTAGGGGAAAAGGTGGTAGGGAAAGGGGCTGTGGAAGGAGAGGTAGGGGAAAGAGCAGCAACGCGCCGGGTTATTTTTAAAAAGGAAAAGGAGGTAGGGGAATGGGGAATGGGGAATGGGGAAGGGAAAGGGAAAGGGGAGTGTTGGGAAAGGGGTAGAAGAGGGGCAGGGAAATTAGAATGGGTGCTAGATTAAGGGATCATAGGTAAGGAAGGGTAAAAGTAAAGCAACGCGCTGGGAGCCACTTAAGATAGAGGGATAAAATGTTGTATACATGTTAATGCGATCGAAGGTGGCAGGGAAAAGGGGTGCTAAAGTAAGGATACTTTGGTGAAGCGGGCAGGGGAATGGGGGCAGCGTGAGCGGAGGCTGGAGAAGGGGTGGAAGGGAGAGAAGAAGAGGGGTAGGAGAATTCGAGGTAGAGTAAAGGGGCATGGGGAAGTTGTGGCAGGAAGAAGACGTGACATGGGAAGCGTTAGTGGAGGAGAAGGGGAAGGGCAACAACGTGCCGGGTACCAGCTAGTTGAATATAATATTATTTTTGTTGTGAACAAAATTTTTTAATTTTCAAAATAATTAAAACTAAAAATTTTGTATCTTTAGTTTATATATATTAAAAATGTTAACTCTATCTAAAAGTATTGACTGCTGAGTCAGCAATACTAACGCCATACATCTATTGCTCGGTCTGATTGAAATCTAACAACAGTCTTCAACATTTAATCTGTATGACGCTAGATAAAACCATCTTTGCATAAATGAAATATAGTTTTTTTTTGTTTATAAAACAAAAACTCTTACTTGTTGAGCGTAAAAAAATACTCATACGCCAATACGAACAGATCTCTTGAACGCTAAGCGCTTAGCTATGTGCAGACTTCATTAATATCCTGCGGTTCTCTGCATGTCAGAGTTTAAAATTGAGTTGGTCTGTGACACTCTTTATTTAATTGCCATCAAAATTATACTATACGAGAGAAAGACAACAAGAAAATGTGTGTGTGCTTGTAATGAATGTAAAGCGTGTCTGTATGTGTTTTTTCATACACTGTATCGAATTGATCAAGAGAATGATACAAATTAATGGTACAAGCGGAAGGTTACACTTTAAAGTAAATATATATATATATATATATATATATATATATATATATATATATATATATATATATATATATATATATATATATATATTTACATTTCCATCTGTCTGTTTGATAGTAAGAAACAATAGATATCATAGACTCTAATAGCTAAGTACACCAAATTAGAGAAATACACACTCCTATGTATGATTTTCGACCTTTAACACTAATTTCATTTAGTTAAGATGATTATTCGTCCAACAAAGTGCTTCTGACTAGAACCTTAAACCAGGGTACAGGCGCACTCATAGTTTTCGAGAATAAGTTCATTTACAACCGCATGCGAGTAATATGCGTAAAATCAATTATTGTATTCATTGGAACAAGAATTTGTGCATCTTGAGTCACAATTTGGTTGAGGTGTCACGGTCACGTAGACCACCCAAACACACCATCGAAATCAATCATATAGGTATGCGTAATATATTCATAAGGAAAAATTGGTGACTGTTTATAATTAGTTGCGGTTTTGTAATTTGAAGCTGTTTTTATGCTCGACTGAAATTTGTTAATTGTAGACGAAGTCATTCTATATATAGTATTACAATGAGCTAAAAGCAATTTCTGCCATTTATACCGAACAAAACTTGAGGAGGGGGGAGGCGTTCCACAGTGCCCTATCCCTGGATCTGCCAATGGTTACATTTTATGTATGTGTGTCTGTATTTAATGTATAGCGTATATGTATGTGTGTTTTCATACACTGTATCGAATGGATCAAAGGAATTATACAAAATACAACTGAGTCGATATAGCCAAGTCCATCTATCTTTCTGATAGTAAGAAAGAATACATTTCATAGACTATAAGCGCTAAATACAGCATCAAGTTCGAATCGATATAGCCATATACGTCACCATGAAGGTCAAAATATTTAGAATATAAACGACTGGTCCACCAAATTTGAAAATTTTTACTCTACTAATACTGGAGATGAGAAATATTTCATAGTGATTTCCTAACTTAGATTAACTGCGTCGTTCGTCAAATTATGTTCGAGATATATGTTGCTTGTAATGCACAAAAATGTGATCAGAAATTAATTATTCATAGCTCCAACCTAATAAATACCAAACTAATGGTCGATTTTAGTTTTAAATTGTGTTTCACAACATTTATAAATAATTTTCTCAGATGAAATTTTTAAACAAGAGGTCGATGAGTTAGTTCATTTTTTCACAGTACATTTTGTTTTTGGAAATTAATTAATTTCTCTTTTTCTCATCAACTAAGCTGTTAATCGACTAGGCATGAATACCTTGGTAAAAATATATATTCTTTGGCACGCTCTGTAGCCTAAACGGCTCGATGAAATTTAACATATGAGATCCCGTTAGTTTCGTCTTCATTATGGAAGTATTATACTACATGGATACGAGGTATATCCAGAACGTAAGTGTACTGAGGCTCTCACGGCCGGAGGGATTTTATTTACGTCATGCTGGCAACACTGCAGTGCAACGAGACCGGTTCGAGATCAGTACGTTGAGAACTGTCGACGCCACAACACGTTTCGTGAACAATGTCAATCCAGTCTCCCGCGGCGTCAACCGTTATCTCGTTTGGAAGAGAAAACCTCCGTTTGGGATTTATAATGTGATGAAAACTGCTGTGATAAAGCTATGAATCGTACGAGTGTGTACATATGAGTCTCGGTATCTTAACGATCGTACGTCTATGCATGATGATCAGAGGAGCGAAAGACATTCAATTGTGACTGACGAAATTGTGAAAAAAATCGAAAATGCCACCATCCGTGACGATCGCAGATTGACTGTGGATGAACTTTCTGCGATGTTTCCGCAAATCTCCAAATCTCTATTTCTACTATACGAAACAAACACAGAAACCCTCGGATATCGGAAACTGTCCGCGAGATGGGTCACAAATGGTTGGCGGGAAAGTACTTCGAGGAAGGCATCAACAAATTGATACCCCGCTTCACCACCGGCATAGAGAGGAATGGTGAATATGTCAAAAAAATAGCTTACATTATGTACTAAAGTATAACGTAATTTTTTTGTTTAAATAAAAATCTTTTAAACCTACAAAAATTCAGTACACTTACTTTCTGGACACTCCTCGTATTTACTTTAATGCTTCGATGAATGTGTTGTGAGGTCAAAACATCAAATCGGTTTTTACGCACCGTAGATCGCAAGTAGTAGTTTTTTAGCCGAGGTTACCGTTTATTTGTTATAACACAGCCATCACTTGCAAAATTTTGTGAACGTTTGAGAAACCATTTTCATTGCAGACAGCAGGAGCATCAAGTGCAGTTTCAATATTTTGAACCGAAGTCTATCTACGCCAAATTTTTACTTCATTAATATATACTTTAGATGCAGTTGAATATTTGTCGAATAATTTTTTGCAAGCTTCTTAGTTTAGGGTGCGTAAATATCTGAAGTTCGAAAGAATATCACAGTAAAATATCACAGTGTTTGAGAAAATTATCTTGGAGATGAGTGACAAATAAATCGAAATATGGAATTTAAGTTGAGATTCGAAAATAAACTTCAACAGCAGTGGCCAACACATTATATTATTGACGTGTATAGAGTCTCGGTATCTTAATTTCTATGCTGTCCAATAGTTAGATTTCAATTTCTGTTCACTAGTTCGTCGTTTGTAACATTAGCCAAGTCAGTTTGAAAGACTCGACTCAATGATAGAGCTAAATATTGAGTTGAATGGAGACATGTAGTATTTGGAACTGCAAACTTTGTATTGGCGCCAAGAGCTGAAAAGCAACAATTGATGTTTTCGGGTATGTTCAAGACTTTTGCTATTCCACCCATCTTGTTGAACATATTTGTATCTTCTTGATAAGCTCGAAGAGAGGAGTCGATCTAGCTATGTTCGTCCGTTTGTCCGTTTGTCCGTCTGTCTGTCTGTCTGTCTGTCTGGATGTGGTTGCGTATTATATGGGCACCAAGTTTTAAGATATACGGTTGTAAATCGCCGCATAGACTTATTTTTATTGCAGTTTAATAGAGTATCAATATCGACCCGCAACGCCCTCTTCTTGGGGTAGCTTCCATACAAACACACCGCCTACTTTTGATTTTTTTATGAAAAACTTTTTTATTGTAGTCAATATCAACTTAAAAATCGATATATTGATAGTAGATTCTAATGGACGAACGCTTCACATATACATATACATAAATGGATGGGACCTGCCCACTTTTTGGGGTAGCCCTCATACAAACCCACCGCCCAGTTTTGTGTTTTTGTATAAAAAACTTCTTTATTGAAGTCAATAATAGGTTCAAATTCAATATGGTGCCTTTTTATGGAAACGTGCTTAACATACATAGACAAATGGACGTATTCTGCCCACACATGATGGTTATTGTGCTTATTAACTGCGTCCTGCATGGAACACTTTACCGCACAAATGACGCTAAGTTCAAAATTTGTGCAAATTTCGAGACACCCTTTATTAATATGCATAAAAACATAAAATCAAAATAAAAATAAAAATAAAAATAAAAAGAGAAACTCAGCCAAAACAAATTGTGGCGCACTGACATACTTGATTGTCTAGATTTTTGAATACATTTACAATAAAAAAATAAATTCTATACCTGTTTAACAAGCAACAAGCCATGCTCTTAACTCAACTCCAACTCAATTATCAACATAATTTTTTACGAATCATTAGTAAATCTCGAAATTGAACAATTTTCAATTATGTTCGCTTCAGCTTTCAAAAAAAAAAAAAAAAAAAAAAAAAAACTCATTAAATTATTGAAAAACATCAACAATAACAATGTCTCGTATCAACTCGAAATAATAAAACGTATAAAAAATTGTATAAATTGTCATTTTTACAGCAGTTCTCAAAGCCATTTGTACTTGTGCAGAAACAGTATTTGCAAGAATGTTGACCAGGGCTGATGGCTCCATCTCAACTAGTATCGTACAACCCCAACCCAAATGGCTCAGGTGTTTCATGCAGCTAAACGCATAGAACGTTGATGAGAGAAATCCAATGTCAATGTTCGCATGGGTTCTTAGCCGTTTATTGAAAAACCATTTGCCAGTATACCATACCTGCATATATCAACTGTCTTTATGTCTATATAATTTCTTCACAATTTTTTATTTGTACAACATATAATACGGAGTAGCTACATATACGTAGTATAATCAGTCAACGACGTCAAACCGTAATTGCAAAATTTTTAGATGTTAATTTGCAATGCTTAAAAAATACGTGTATTATCAGCGTCAAAGATAAAACCAAGCGAATTTCAGTAGTGTGTAGTAACGAAGCTCTTATACACTGCAAGGCTTAATTTAGTATTTACATATGAAGGTTGTTATACGATGTGAATCGGTTTAATATAAAATTTTAAACAAATTACCATAATTAAAGAATTATGAACGTATTTGCAGATAAACAAAATCAGATATTTACATAATTGCAAGCACCAACGTTCTGAAACAATACGAAATACACGAGTATACTTATTATATGAAAATATGGCTTTAATGCCAAGTGTATCGATTGCAAATTCGCAAACAGTGTTGATTTGAGAACGTATAGTATAAAAACATTTGTAATATCAAAATTAATATTGTTTCGCGTTGTTTATTTTGTTTTTTTTTTTTTTATTTTTATAAGATATATTTTTTATCTACATAAGATACATAAAATACGTATAAACATTTCAACACTTTCTCTGCACAGTACACAATTTTCTTCCTTATTTTTGTTGTTTATTATTTTTTTTATTTTTTTTTTTTTTTGTTAAATTGTTGCTATTGCCATATAGACTTATATTGTTTGCTTTGATTATATTATTGTATTTCACATTTGGTTTATCTGCATATTTCTATTTCATTCGAATTGGCGCTAATTGCCAAATCGAGTCTTGATTTGTATTGTAAACTGCGGCGTTGCGTCGTTGCGGCGTTGCGGCGTTGCGTCTTGGTCGATTGAACTTTCTGAAACCTGCTAATTGATACAGCGGCGTCTTCGACGGCATTATTGACGGCGACGTCATCACCCACGTCTGGCGACCTCTTGATTGCCAAAACGCTTCTGCAAAGTAGCATCTACGAGATACAAACATACAGAAGTAAACGCGTTTTGAAACATAAAAAATAAACGGCTGACGATATTGCTGAGCGGCATCCGCTTGCAACCGCTAACAACGAGTTTTTTTGAAGTTTCACGTATCACAAAATATTGCCTCCGGCGCACATAAAAAAATAAAAAACAAACACTTTAAATACAATATTATTTTATGGTATACGTCAACATATACGCATATAGTCTATAAGTAATTTGTTTGTACTCTATGGCATTTAATTAACAGCATATTAGTATATTTATGATTCAGTTGGCTTTCAATGCTTCATTGCACAAGGGAAACAAAATTTTGTTGTGTTTTACTTTATACTGAACCGGACTGGTTAAACAAACCAACATTTTTATGCATTTCAATACAAATCTTTATTATCGCCTTCAAATTAGGCTTCTTTTGAGTCACTACAAGCATGCCAACGGTTGATTCAATTTTCCATAGACTTGTTATACGCCTCGGCCGGGATAGGCTTTAGTTCCATCAACGAATTTTTTTTTTTTTTTTTTTTTTGTATGTCCTCAATCGACTCATGACGCGTTCCCCGAAGCGGATATTTAAGCTTCGGAAACAGAAAACAGTCACAGGGTGCCAAATCTGCTGAATACGTTGTTGGTTGTGCGCTGATTTTTGTTTCCTGTTTGACGAAAAACTCCGACACAATGAAGCTGGAATGTGACGGTCCATTGACGTTGGGAAAAATCCATGAATTGTCTGCCCACAAATCCGGTCAATAAGGTGTACAAAGTGCCAATTTGTACTCCTTATTGACCGTTTGACCCTCTATAACGAATTGATGGTTAACCACACTACGGCAAACGAAGAAAACGATCAGAATCACCTTAATTTTCGGCCGACTTAGACATGGTATTTTCGGTTTCGGCTCATTTTTGGTACGCCATTCGGTACATTGTTGGGCAGTCTCGACGTCATAGTATTAATAGACCCACGTCTCGTCACCAGTAACTATGCGCGTTTGATGAATGTATGGTCATCAGCTACGTTGCCAAACATCTCTTGTGCGACCGCTCTACGTTGTTTTTTTTTCAAAAAATTCTGGTCTTTTGGTACGAGTCTAACGACGACACATTTCATACCCAAAACATCAACCAAAATGTGTCGAGTCGATCCATAAGAGATATTAAGTGTCTCTGCTATCTTTCTAATGCCAACACGACGATTTTTAAGCACCGCTTTATATACATATACAAATGGGCGTGCCCCGCCCACTTTTTGAGGTAATCCCATATAAACCAACAGTTCACTTTTATGCATTTGTATGGAAAACGTCAATATCAACTTGAAATTCGATATGGCTGCATCTTACACATCTACTACATCGCTTCATACACATCTACTAGTGAGCGTGTACCACCCCCTATTTGAACCTCCACTTTTATGTATTAACATACTATAAAAATATGATATTAGAGCTTCGGTTCAACCGAAGTTAACGTTTTTTTCAATTTCTTTTATAGAAAGCATATTTCTGACTACTTCTGGAATTGACAATTTCTTTATATTTTTAATTTTTGAGGTTAAGTTAAAATCATTAACTATGAGATCAGCTGTATCCATAACTCGGTAATATAAATCCTTCATAGTTAAAACACGACTACATTTTCTAGTGTACGCAGACTTTTTCGAGCAAGTGTATGTATGTATGTATATATAATTTATAGATATATGTGTATAGTTTAATAATAAATAATAAAACTGTCAAATTCATGTACACAATCAATGAAAGGAAAGAAAACAAAAGAAGTCTCTAACACATCTGCTACAAAATGTGTCAGTAGTAATACTTACCTTATGCAATATAAATAATAATAACATTGTCTAAAAATAATAGTAGCAACAAGTAGCAGCATATTTAAAAATAGAAATATGCACGACTTAAATGGTGTATAAAAATGGTTATTCGAACGGGGAACGGCGGGGAACGACCAATCGGAAAAATGTCTTTATTCAAACACTAAGGAAAGGCTTACGAATAAACTTGTTTTTCATTTAAAAATGTTTAATTTAATGGACAATTTAATACTTAAAATAACTTTTACAACTTATTAAACTTATATTTAATAACTGAAAACATTGAAAATCATACATTTTTAAATAAAGGATCATCCATGTTTGTTTTAAACTACATATTTTGAGCCTTCAAATTGTCGTAAATCCGTTTTCTTTTCATAAGGAGACTTAAAAATTTCATTTAACAGTACTATTATTTATTTAGAAAATATTAGCCTTAAAATTAAATTGAATCTTTAACCTTCAATTTTGTCAAATTTATAAGACTTTCAGACCACTGTGCATTGCGGTAAAACGATTGAGTGTTATGAAATTTCGCGCTATATTTGTAGCAGTGCGGTACCTAGAGAGTCTATATCGTGAATTAGGTTTCTCTAACTCTTCTACTGACAGACGGACGAACGGATAGGCTAGATCAACTCATCTAGTTGTGGTGATCCCGTATATCTATACTTTAAGGGGTGGGATCACCGATGCTTCCTTCGCAATGTTACATACATTTTGACAGTTCAACAAACCCAATATACGCTGCTTACACATATTTTTTGTACAGCAATTAAAAAAGACAAACTAACAAACTTCTCGACATCAACAAGAACATTTCTTCATGCAATTGCTAAATATCTTTGTTTAATGAACAATGAAACAACGAATTACTCTCTGCTTTTGTGCTTGTACGAGTATGTTCCTGACAGGATATCAAATAACCATTTTAATTTGCTTGCAAAATATGAAATCATACACAAATGAACACATACATAAATATGTACGACACGTATATACATTAATGTGTATTTTTTCAAACCAAATAAAAAAATCGCTTGATGTAGTAAAATCCAAGGGACGGAAGCCTAGCTGCAACTAGCAAATTAATCACCTTGCTAACTATATACAATATCATTTATCTTGCGCTTTTCAGATTTGTCATTTTTATCTGGTCGCTAATTTAAGCAAAATCATAAAATGAAAAACGTAAATATACCGTTATCTAGGGTAGTAGTCCAAATGAAAGGAAGTGTATGTTTTCGGTATTCGACGCACCCAAATTACTCTAAAAAATATTAGTAATTAGTAATTCCAAATGATCTATATATAATAGACAAGTGAAAATCATGCACACCATTTTTAACGCTCTTAAACACAACATATTCGTTCCTTTTTTTTATGGTGGGAAGAATGTGAAGAGGAGCATGACGAATGTAATTCTTTTTCGAAAGTGTTGCGTCTAAGATAGGTAAAAACCTCTCCCTCTCTCTATCTCTCTCTCTTTATCTCTCTATCTCTATCTGTGCTATCTTTTTAGGTTCTTTCGGTTCCTTTGGTTTCAGTTGGAAGAATACCGAAGAAATATTCTCTATCTCTCTCGTGCTCAAAACAAATTTCAAATACAAGTTAAACTTAGTTAATTTATTAGTGCAAGCTTGTATCCTGTATCGCTTGCGACAAGAAGAAGAAGTGTTGATAACTGCTGTTAATAACAAGAAAATAAATATAATAAATGCGACCAAAAAGGCGTGGCTGGGGTACTATAAAAAATGTTGTCGCGAGATATGCTTTGGGATGGAAAAGAAGAAAAAAATGGAATGAAGGACGTGTATATACTGTAATAATAACAATAAGAAAATAAAGATAATCCAAGACTTCAATTGTACAATAAGAAAACAGAAGCACCGAGTAGTGTCACATAATAAGAGCTCAACCACACAGACAGACACACACACACACACACACACTCATGCATATATGCAATAAGTGAACAAAGGACCCCAGGGAACATGAACATACACACACACACACACACGCTGACGCACATGCACACGCACAGAGTGAATGGCTGAAAGCGTTAACAAAATAACTGCTGCTGATAAAATCATAAAAAAAATGGTCAAAAATCAACAAGATGGCATGACAAAGAAATGAGAGAGAGTGACAGATATATAGAAAGAGTGAAAAGGATAAAGAGGGCGAAGCAGAGCAGCTTCCATTGTCCACCGAAATAAAGATGATAATGTCGTTTTTGTTGTTGTTGTTAATGTTGACAGCTTCATCATAAAGCACCGAAATTTACGTAAGAAATTACGTAGCATTACATACTATCGTACATAGTACGTTACGTATAAGACAAACGTAATGTGACCATTACTTTTACCGTTATACGTACTACGTACTCATATGTGCCGATTTGGGGTGGCTGGCAATATTTTGCTGCTGTTGTTGTTTTTCTTATTGTCTTGTACAATAACATAAGTGCCTGCTTATATTCAAGCGTTGAAAGTAAAGTGTGAGAATTATTGGTTTGGAGGTTGGATTGAAATTGGAATTGGAATTGGAATTGGAAGGAGGTGTTGATAAGAGTAGAAAATGCTGCAGAAAGGATAAATATAATAAGCACTCAAGGGACTACTTGAAGCTTTCTTTGCGGTTGTTTTTTTTTTTTTTTTTTTTTGTCAAACTTTTTACGATATCTTCTTCTTTGCCATAATGTTTTTGGCATTTTTTTCTCTTTTTACATACATATGTATCTATCATACACTGCAAACAATGAAAGTCTTTTGAAGCACTTGAAAGAGTCTTCTTTCGCCCTTATGCTCTCACTAGATTCGAACTCTATGTTAAGTCATGTGTACTTGTACACCTATCGATTTAAAGTATCAAGGTTTTATATAGAAAATAAACTCTACAAAAAAGTGTTTAACTCCTTTGGGGCCACTGTGCGTCATCGCAAAGCAAGCATTCTGTTCAAGCCACAGTGTGGTGTGGAATTTGGAGTGGCGGCGTGATTGGAACATTTTTCTTCGACAATGAAGCTGGCCGCGACTTTACGATCAATGGTGACCGCTATCAAGACATGGTAACTCACTTTTTGTGACAAAAATTGGAAGATATCGATTTCAAAAGACGGTGTCATTTGTCACACCGCCCCGCGCACTATAAATTTATTATTATTATTTACTAGTTAGTACCTGGCGCGTTGCTGCCCTTCTCACTGCCCCATTTCGCCCTTCTTCCTGACACCTCGGGTAATAAAACTGTTCATGCAAAAATGCTAAAATCGCTATTAACAAATAGGAGGTGGGGGTAGGAGGTTGAAAAATACTTAACGACCTATTCTGTATATTGTAAACATAAATGTTAGTATGTAGGGTCATATATTGTATTAGAGTTAAGCATGAATATTGTATTAGGGTTAATATAACCGATAAGATGGAAAACCGATCGAGAATGATCAGAACGGGTAAAGATGGTAACCGATCGAGTGTGATCAGAACGGCAAACACATGAAAGCTAGACGATTTTGCAGCTATCAGCTTTTTGTCGTCTACACAGAGCAGCAGACGTGGTTAAAATGTTTGCGCTTTGTTTGTTTTAAACTAATTAAATAAAAGCATTAATTTAATCTTCAAAAATAGCCTATGTGTTATTCTGATATATAAGCTATATTATTGTAAAGTTTCATTAAAATCCATTTAAGAGTTTTTGCGTGATGGAATAACAAACATTTACACATCCACACTTCTACACATCCATACAAACTTTCGCTTGTTTTTATAAGTCCTGATTGTTATAATTTTAATTTTTGTTCAAATTGCGTGGCACTTCGAATAGTTTTAAGTTCAGGTGATAATTGATTTCAAAGGCGAACAGCGTATACAAAAAAAATGTCTGCCTGAAGTTGCAAAATTGAATTTTGTAGAGACGATGTTATTTGTTCTTATTGAAGAAGCAAATGTAAGCTTTTGGTACTTGTTCTTGTGTAGAAATTATACTGTGTAGTTGAACTAAAACTTTAAAATCTATACATGCTTTGTCCAAGAATTTCACATGCAGGATGTGAAACATGGTCAAAACGATTTAAAGCAAAAACAAATCTAATTATCCTATTAAATACAACTTTCAATCTTTGTTGGCTCACTGAATCGCAATTAGCACACAATTTCAACTACGTAAAAAAGTGTTGGTATTAAATATGTTTTTCCAATAAGAAGCCTGCATTTGAATGACAAATATTGTTGTGGTATGAATAGTGATGGTAGAATACCAAATGTTCTTCCTGTTGCTTTGATAATCTGGTTATTCCAAGATAAGGTTCTATTGAACTCAATACCTAGATTGTTTGCTCTATCTATATATTCAATGTTCGAATCTTGTAAGTTTGAAAGTTTTTGCAAGTGAGCTAGTTTTATAAATTTTTTGTAAATAACAATACATTTTGATTTAGCTGGATTAAGGCGCAATCCATTTTGCCTCGCCCAGTCACATATTGCCTTGAGTTCATTATTGCACACTCTAACAGCTTCGTCTATTAACTTCAAAGGACGACTAACATGCATTTGGACATCATCAGCGTACATATGGATGTACAAATAGCCAAAATGGACGGTAGATCGTTAACATATATGGCGAACAATAATGGACCAAGTACTGAAACTTGAGGGACGCCACAATTTATTGGTAAAAACGATGACATGGCTATAGGAGTAACAACCGCCTGTCGTCGCATATTACTCTGATACGAGCGATAAAGTTTTATTGCTGTACATGTAAAATTAAATTGGATCCCGAGTTTAGCACAAATAATATCATGATTAACAGTGTCGAACGCTTTACTGTAGTCAAGTAGAGTTAAAAAAGTTACTTTGTTTTTAACCAATTCAATTCGAGAGAATGTCATCAGTAACATTTAATAGCGCAGTTGTACAGCTTCTACTCTTTCTAAAACCAGACTGTTTATTGTTCAGAAGCGAATTTTGATCAAGAACCTGAGCCATTTGCTTTATCATCAGTCGTTCAAAGACTTTTGATAAATAACTTAAGATTGATATTGGCCAGTAATAACTATTTGTCTTCGTTATGGGGATAACCTTAGGCGCATAAAGTTTAACCATAAGAGCTGCAATTTAACATCACTCGATTTCTTTGGGACGCATTGCAGCATAAAGTTTATCCTCAAACAATTGAACATATGAAACAAAACATTCAACTTTCAATTGCTCAAATAGTGCAGTTAACTGTTTTTAAAGTACTCTAAAATTAGAGTTCCCGGATGGACCACTGCCGAGCCAGCTGAGATGGTCACTTCAATGAAAACATTTCTCATACTTAATCAGAAAAAAACGTTGTATCCAATAAAGCAAATTTAAAGCTTTTCATGACTCCAAATTAATTTTAAATTGATTAGCATTTTGGAATTGTTTTTCATTTTCTTATCAATTGAAGCTGTAGCAGCTCAGAGAAAATTGATATACTATATATGTATGTATATTCTTTTAAACTCATTGTAATATTATGTAAAGTATGACTTCGTCTACAATTAACAAATTTCAACCGAGCATGAAAACAGCTTCACATTGCAATAGCGAAACTAATTATAAACAGTCACCTATTTTTCCTTATGCATACCTATATGATGCATACCTAAACATATGATTGATTTTGATGATGTGTTTGGGTGGTCTACGTGACTGCAGCAGTGCCAGCACACCTCGGCCAAATTGTGCCTCAAGATGCACAAATTCTTGCTCCAATGAGTACAGTAACTTTTTCATGCATATTAAGTGTTAATTATTATTTTAAAATGCAGTTCAGAAACAAAAGAAAAACTTTGAGTGGACCTGTAAGCTTGAAGTATATCGGAATCCCAATTGAGACTACTAAGAGCAAAGAGAAGAAACTGTTCTTGAACTGACTCAATACGATACTCGTAAATAGCATAGATTGGGTTCCAACTACAGGAGCCAAACTCTAAAATCGAACGAACAAGCGAAGTATAGAGGAGTTTAGTGGTATAAGGGTCATTAAATTCCTTAGACCAACGCTTAACAAAGCCAAGAACACCCTTTGCTTTATTTACTACTAGTTACACATTGCAGCCCTTCTCCCTGCCCCACTTCTCCACTTCGCCCTTCTTCATGTACTCCATCAAGAGATTAAAAAAGTCGCACGATAAAGCATCACCCTGCCTGAAATCTCTATTGGTTTCAAAGGGTTCGGAGAGATCCTTTCCCACTCTGACGACGCTTTGGGTGTGTGATAGCGTCATCATGCAAAGACGAACGCTCTATGCTGGGATACCAAGTTCAGATAGGGTGTTGAAAAATTTCGTTCTTATCGGCGTGTCGAAAGCGGTCTTATAATCGACAAATAGGTGGTGTGTGTCTTTATTGTACTCATGGGTATTTTCCAAGATTTGTCGTAGAGTGAAAATTTGATCACTGGTAGACGTCTTTGGTCTAAAGCCACACTGATACTGGCCTATCAGTGCATTCGTGTATGGCTCCAGCCGTTTACACAGCACACGGGACCGAATTTTGTATCCTATTGCAAGGATACTTAATCCCCGGTATTTCGCGCAGACAGCGGGGTCTCCTTTCTTGAAGATAGGACAAAGAGCACTGAGATTCCAATAGTTGGGCATGCATTCATCGGACCATATTTGGCATAAGAGTTGGTGCATACGCCTTCCCAACTTTTCGGCACCGGTCTTGAATAACTCAGCTGGCAGCTCATCGGAGCCTGCTGCTTTGTTATTCTTCAGCTTTTTAAGTACTGAGTCGACCTCGTTATAATCCGGTGGCTCTACAAGCGATCCATCATCAATTGGTGGTTCTAGGTATGCTTCTCCATCGGCGGTATTATTCTCCTCATCGCCGCCAAGTAGGTTAGAGAAGTAACTTCTCCATAGTCCCAGTGATTGCTGTGCATCTGTAACCAGACTTTCATTATTGTCCTTGCAAAAAGAAACTCCGGGCTTCAAACCTTCGATCAGACGCTTGACTTTTTAATAAAACTTTCGAGATTCATTTCTTTAGCATAACACCTCAACATCCTCAAGCTCACACCTTTCTTGTTCCTTTTTTTTTGCGTCTGAAAAGGCGTTTCTACGGACTTATTCCATTTAGTTGAAAAGCAGCTCTTAGATCCAAACACTATTCGACCATCAGTGCATAATGGTCAAACTCTATGGCATTTGAAGCAGTATTGTTTTAGAAAACTCTGTTTCGTTCTATCAGCCTTTTAGATCTATTTAAATTAATTATTGTCATTCGCATATATTGCCTGAAAGTATGCTACACGTTATGTACTAAAAAACATGAAAAGCAGTGAAAAATCAAACGATGTGTATGTGTGCGTGTGCGTGTGTGTGTGTGTGTATATACATTTATGAAAATATTCTGTGAGTGAATCAGTGATAATGAAAATAGCAACGGGAAATTGAAAAACGAAAACGAACTGCAAATAAAATATATAAAAATCTATAAACGAAAAAAGAAGAAGATTGGAAAAATCTTCATAAATTCCATTACTGATTTCTTTTCGATTACGTTACACACAAACACATATTTAAGAAGCTTTTGGCCGTTTGTCATCCAACGGTTTATTTTCTTTCATGCTGACGCTGTTGACTTTATGCGTCCCCAACTTCACGCAAAACACCCACCCGCCCCTCTGCTTAACTCCGCTCATTGATATTCATTTGACATACGCTGCCCCATGAAACGTTCCGCGCCAATTTGTTGCCGCCGCCTCCAAGTGGCAAATAATGATTATAGCTCAGTACATATTTCAGAAACTTCTTGCTGTGCATCTACAATTTCGATTATCCAAACGTTCTCAATCTTTTGCCCACCCAATTCGATGACTACTTAGCATTTATCACCGGAAAACCTTTCGTTTTGCAGACAGATTTTTTTTTTTCAATTTTTTCTGCACGTATCAATAAATTGCTTATGATTGCCTTTCAGTGAGCAGCACCAGCAGCAGAAATAGCTCCGCTTTAAAATTTATCTAAATTTATATTTCAATCGACACCTCAGTGGTATAATCTGAGCCATGTTATATACCGTTAAAAAGAGGTCGACTTCAGAATTTTAAACATACCAAGAAATTAAAACTGTTGAAATGGTTTTACGACTTCAATTTTTTATATTTCAGTAAAATCTATCGGCATAAATCTGTTGCCACTACCAACGCAACAAGAAATTCTATATGCAATTCTTTACTGCTTTCGGCGTCAACTCAAACCAGTCCAAAATTTCCATTGAATACCAAACTGGAAACAAATTTCAGACTGGACATTTTTCGGTAGAGAACGTAGAGCCTCGAGAAGATCGGCCAAAATCTTCGACTGACGAGAGAAATGTGGTCCTGGCATAAGCTACAGTTGACGGAAAACTACGATTAATACAAGAAATGATTGCTGAGAAACTGCGAATAAATGCCATGGAAATCTGTTCGATGGCTTTCCCGAGTTTCGAATGATGTTCAGAAAGAGGCTCAAGTTCGTTTTGTCTAAATTTTGCATATTGTAACAGGTGATGAAGCTTGGTTTTATAAATACGAGCGGGAAATTAAGCAATAAATCATGATACAATGTCTGTAGCAAAAGAAACAGGACTTTTTAAAAATAGCTGTTTCCGGTGGCGCCACCTATTGATAGATACATGCATGGAATGTTTCGGTGAATGTTTAACCAAGTTTAAAACAGAACTTAATATTTGCTCTTTGTTCGAGATTCATTTTTCGACCGATGCCCAAAAGATACTATCACTTTTAGCGCGATAACTTCGCTTGTAGTGGTCCGATTGTCATAAAATTGTTACAAGATGCCAGTGATGGATGTACCTTTCCAACACATATACCTACCAATAGCTGGCGCCACCAGAAACAGCTATTTTTAAAAGTCCTGTTTCTTATGCGACACACCCTGTATAGAACAGAAAAAAAGCAAATCCACGAATTAAAGCAAGACCATAAAAGTCAGCAACTAAAGTGATGATGTAAATGAATTGATCCATATGTGGAGTACGGATTTTCTTAAAGGGAGTACAAAATTCTTGGTTCTTGGTTCAAGAATTTTTGGTTCAAACCCGCAATTCTTAAATTTAGCCATCTTCAAGCTCCACTGAGCTTGATTTTAAGAAAAAATTGGATTGATTTGAGTACAAAAGGTCTCAATAAAATAAAAAAATATTTTTTGTTATTTTCTTTTTCTTTTGTTTACTTTTTTAAGTTTTTTAAGTGTTTTTTGTATTTTTGTTCCATTTTTAGAAAATTCTAATCTAATTTTGTTGTACTTGCACTGCTTATAAAAATGTTCTTTGATGGAAGAACCTGGCATCGAATCATGACACATGCGAAGACGCTGAGAAGCGCCTTCATCTTAACTACATCGTATGGACTTGCCGAATGACAACACATTGCTTTTCGCATTTACTGTCTCTGCGAAGAAATTAGAATACTTAGGTGAGACAGTAAATTGTATTTTGCTCTTAGGTTTTTTCTCCTCTCAGAGATTGACTTAAGAATTTTCAACTTCCGGTCAAAAAAGACTTATTTAACATTCTGTGACTTTTATACTTGACTTCAGTAGAGATTGGTTCTTATAATTCGATTTTTATACCTATATTTCAAGAATTTTACACTTATTCGAAGTATTTCCGCGCTTAATTTATAAATCGATGCCATTTTGTACATGATTCAAGAAATTTAAGTACGAATTGTATTGAAAATTTTTAAGTACGCTACGTACGGATAAAAACAAGAATTTCAAACCTATTTTTATAATGGTTTTTTTTTCTATGTATATTTACTTCATAGAAAATTGTAGCTGCTATTCCTCTGAATACTGGTCAGACAGTAACTGCAAAATGCAATACTGAAGATTGCTTTCCAAAAGTTTTCGAACATTTTTTGGATGCGCCACCTTACACTACTCCTAGTGACTTTATCGAGGTCTGCATATAGGATTTTTGTTATGAAATACTACACGGAAGCACAATGCAAGTCGATGGTAAACGTACAAAACTGTGTATACTGGGTCTTTCTAGCTACACGAAGGATACAATCTATAATAAAGATTTATAAAAACGATTTCATGCTTGAAACGGCAAATTAGATCGGTTATTCGGGCCATTCCGGTCATAATACACCTTCACACATTCAGAACAATCGCGTTAAACTTATTCGAGAAACAATTTTCCCTAAATAATCATATAGTATGGCCTTTCGAATGCAATAAAGTGTTTAGAAAAAAATTCGTGCACGTTGAGTTTTTTTTTTTTAAACAAAATGGAATACCCTTTTTATATATCTCTCTGTAAATGAGCTGCTAACTGAGAGTCTAGTAGCATTAGAATTTTTTTCACGAAGTTTGGAACGCATTGAAGAACGTTTCCGCGAACCTATAAAGATCAAATTATACACAAAACACTGTTTTATTGCTTATGTAGCGCATATAAATTTCTGCTATGCCATTCACTTTATCTTCAGCTGCAGCATATTTTATACTTATTGAATTATCGACGCAATTCGAACCAATCTCATTCGAGGAAGTATGAGGCGACATATGAGCTGTGAAGTCACAAGTTACTCATAAAATAATTGAAATTGCGCTTTGGGATTTTTGTATTATCCTTTTCGTTTCAATGCGCTTCACAATATTGAATATTCATGTATGTATGTACTATGTATGCGAGTTGATATTTTCTCTCTTGTTTGAAATTAAGTTTATCTATCGTATGGAATTGTGTGGAAAGGCATTTTAAGCGTATCGATTGCAGTTGTTGCAACTTCTAACAACTTTTTGTACGCTTCACACATAGTCGGAAATGAGTATTATTAATTTGTCTAAAAGTTTGTAACGCATAGAATGAGCCATCATCCCACAAAGTATGTATATACTTATATTCTAAATCAGCTCGCCGGGAAGAGTGCGTCTGTCCGTTTGTCTGAATGTTCTTACGCATTTTTGTAACTTTTTTAAAAAGATTTTTTTTTTTTTGTAAAGTCTGTGCAAATGTATATAGCAACCAAACGGAGAAGTAGCAGACCCCATATTGTATATATGTTCCTGATCAGCATCAATAGTCGAGTCTATATGGACCTGTCCGTCTGTCCGCCTATCTATCTGTATGAATGAAGTGCTCTCGAAGACTGTAAGAGTTAGAGCTTTCAAACTTCGCTATCAGCATCAATAGTCGAGTCTATATGGACCTGTCCGTCTGTCCGCCTATCCATCTGTATGAATGAAGTGCTCTCGAAGACTGTAAGAATTAGAGCTTTCAAACTTCGCTATCAGCATCAATAGTCGAGTCTATATGGACCTGTCCGTATGTCCGCCTATCCATCTGTATGAATGAAGTGCTCTCGAAGACTGTAAGAGTTAGAGCTTTCAAACTTCGCTATCAGCATCAATAGTCGAGTCTATATGGACCTGTCCGTCTGTCCGCCTATCCATCTGTATGAATGAAGTGCTCTCGAAGACTGTAAGAGTTAGAGCCTTCAAATTTGGCTATTTAGTTTCTACTTTCTAAAAGATTATTTCAATGCTGCGGCCATGCCTGTATAAAATCGAATGGAAAGCTTAAGGTTTTTTCACTACTTCTAAAGAACACTGCTCGAGGTAAATTTTTCATGCTGTTAGGTCCGACCGTGTTCCTATATTATACATTAGAAACCACTCAAAGCTAGAGTTTTTTCTTGTTATATTTGCAGTGTTGTACTTGTACACTTCTAGTTAGGTCCGTACTGGTATTTAAACACAAAAAATATAATAAACCATAAATAACACTCTAAAAATATGAAGCTCGAATTCGTTAAGGTAACAACCTTTCTGCTTTGGAAAAAAATGATGCTGGAAAAAGTGTTTATATATTCGAGAAAAATCGATAAATCGATGATATAACGATACATCAACAATATATCGGCAGCGAAAATATATCAGTGCTCTTTGATACTTCGCATTCCATATATCAATATATTTTTTGTACATTCCTAGTTCAAATAACGAGCCTTAGACAAGGTACAGCATATATCGAAGTTGAGCGCATTCCATTCTAGCATGCTTTCTTGTTTCCATTCCATTGGTTAGAATATCTAAATGCTATTTGATTCGAAATGTCTGGTAAAGAGTATTAAAGCTTTGGTTCCACCGAATTTTTCTTATAAAATAATTTTTCTTATTTTGTTTTGCATTTGTCTTGAGCTGCTCTCTGTAAGTTAGTTCTATATACTATACAGAAATAAATGCAGACATCACGTACAACTTGCTTGCTTTAGAGTTTGTTTGTTAGTTAGCTCAAAGCTAGTACATATTCATGGCTTACGTAGTTTCAATATATTTTCTTCTGTCCCCTTCTAAATTGTTAAATCTTTTCATTTAACTAAACTGCAACTAAAAGCCAATACACACAATAAAATACATAAAAATTGACTTTGATTCTGTTCATAAAAGTTCAATAACTTCGCTGAAATGCTGGAAATGCTGGAAATATTTAAGTGCGGTTTTTGGACAACCGAAATTGAAAAAATTCAAAACCACTAACAAACGTAGCAAATCGGATTTAGATAATGTTGCACCAAAACTAGCATCTCCACATAGACAAGAATCATTGATAAGTAATGCCGCAGATTGATAATGAAGAGAAGAAGTCTGGACGGCAGTAAAAATCAGTATGAAATTAGCGTATTAGAGAAGAAATTTTAAAGATTATTTGAGCACATACTCTAACACTGAGTATAACGATGCACCTTCTCGATCTGATGAGTGCTGCTGACGCTTCTATTTTCAACTGGTTCGCTGTACTTCATGTAGCTGTTAATGTTGGTGATGTTCAGCTTCGCTGATAATTTGTATATTTTCGTAAAAAGAATCAGTTTGGTTTCAGTATTTCAGTATTTTCAGTGAAGACCTGTACAACTGATATACTCTACAACATATAGATGCAGTCCATGAGCAGCTTGTTGGCTATAAAATTAAATAGGAGTTCTCTGATAAGCAATACTTAAAAGAATTCTGAAAAAAGCTTTGCTTCCAAAAAATCAAAAGGATTTCATGTAATTCACATTTCGCTATTCTCGCCTAATTTCAATTATCACTGATTGAAAAGAAAAATTTTCGAATTAAGATTTTAAATTTCAAATCGTTAAATCATGCAGAAAATATCTGCACGCAACATACGAAAAGCTCATTGAAATTCAATGCCACAAAATTCTGAAACGAAATTGTACATCAACAGCTAAAATCTCACAATACACATATGTATCTCTACAACACATACCCACCCGTCCCACTCTACACACAACATACACACATATACAAATTCCAACTTATCCATCCACTCGCACACATTACCCAAAAATAATAATACATATTTAACAATGAAAATAATAATAATAATAATAATGAACATCATTGGAGAAAACCAATACAATTGCAAAAATTGAAATGAAAAAAGAAACTCAAGACACATAAGTAAAAACGTGTAAGAAAATTCCTACGAGGTTTGTCAAAAAATAAGCCATATGCAAATATTATTATTGCTAGAGTTCTCCCAGTGGTCGAGATTCGACCTTTTATTTTTAAAGTATTGTAATAATACAAATATCCATAATACAGAACTGTCGAGGAAATGCTTTCTACTCTAAATCAATGATGTACAGCCATAGCTCCATGGAGACGAACACCTTCGAAGTCGGCTGCTCGACCCTAAAGGGAAACAAAAATTTGAATTAGTTACGTTGCATAGGTGTTGTAATTTGGCACACTGTACAAATTAAACTGATGCTCGACAGCATGTTTGCAAGTGCGCCCACAACAGTTTCGAACATAACGTCGACCTGCTCGATCGACATGCGATCGACAACTTAGATAATTTTTTTTTCTCTCTTCTTCCAAGTGAAACCAAAAGAACCGAAAGAAACAAAAAAAAATTAGCAGCTACAGCAAATTGAGAGAGCTTTGTGAGATAGAGTCTTTGTGATTGGCCAAGAGCATTACCTGGTTTGTACTTACTTTAGACGCAATATTTCAGAAAAAAAAAAAAAAAAAAACATATTACATTCGTCCGTGATCCTCTTCACATTCTTCCTAAAAAAGAATTGAAGCGAATGTGTTGTATTTAAGACGGTTAAAAAGAGTGTGCATGATTTGTGCTTGCCTATTATTATATTTTTTGTTCTTTTTTTTTTTTTTTTGTGGAAAAGGTTTTTTTTAATTAAACAATTAAACAAACTTGACGATCTGTTTTGTGCCATCGAAAGAGTTTAAAATGTGCAGCCGAAAGAAAGTTTTCATCGAACAACAAAACTATCTACGGACACGGAGGATAGCCTTTGATTCAGCGGACACGGAGGATAGCCTATGATTCAGCCGACCTGATGTATTTGTACAATAAAAATTAGACACTCATTTGAATGTTCCAAAATTATTGTCTTCTGCTCACAAAATATGGTAAGAAAAAGTAATCGGCTGCTTCGGTCAGGATACGAGAAAAAAATACTATATACATTTGACCTGCGGATCACTAAGCAGCAGACTGGAAAAAATACTTGACTGACTACTTAGTTTTGATTTTGCATGGCTGCCTTGTATAATCTGCGCTTTGGCAACCCTAAGCGTTGCTAGGTACCAGATGGCAATACCATTGGAAAGTTTGACATTTTTCAGCACAAACGTACTCATAACATTTCGATGTACGAGCACTAATTTTGTTCTTGTTCAATGTTCAGTGTTCACAGTTGAAAAGTTCAAAAGTTGAGCAGCAAAATGTGATCAACTCGTGAAAATATTCGTACAAAAATTTATTACGACTTTCGATGAGAATTATGCAGACAAGAGTGCATCGAAAAACTTATTTTCAGTTTTGGCGATTTAGCCTCATATTTTTTGTGACGAATTATCAAATGTCATCTAAAAACAGTTGTTAGGCCCAGAGCCGTCAAATGAAAATCAGGGCCCGAAGCTCTAAAATTACGTGTCCCGATTTTTGCATTGAAATATGAAAAGCGCTTCAACAAAACTAACAAACAAATGCGAATCCATTGATACCGGGCTCATAAAAAAGCTTGGGCACGGGAGACCGCTTCACCCCCACCTCTCCTTTCTCACGACAGTCCTGGTTATGTCGTCAAGAAGATTTTTTGCGTTGAATACCGCATAATTTGACAAACGTCCACAAAAAGGCTCTTATACATTGGTGCAAAGAAATGATGAAGAAATACAGCCTCGATGGAGTCAAAACCAACAAAAGTGGTTCACGAACCAAGTTCTTCGACATGTTCATGTTGCAACTGTTACATTATAGCAACGTAGAACCGTCATTTTTAAAGGGTACACAAGCATTTGTTTACCAGAAGTTTTCGCATAATTAAGTGCCCCAATAGTGCAATACGAGCTTTCACACATCGATTCACACAAGAGAGTTTTTGAGCACTCAAATATCGAATTGTTGGGTTATTTACCTAAAAGACTCCAATAACCTCTTTTCGTTCCTGCATATCAAAAATAAATTGCAAGATCAACGTTCTTCAACGCCTGAAGTACATCAAAGCGTTTTGCGTACGTTTATGCAATAAAATGTCAAACTTTCGAATGGAAATGGCAGCTGGCACCTAAAAACACTTTGGGTTGACATGGCGCACAATATTCAAAGCGTTCCTAGGAGCAAGTTTTAACTAAAAAATAAGTTCTAAATGTTCTAATCAAGTAAAGAAAGTAACTATAGAAAATAAAAAGAAAACAAGAACTGGTTTAACAAACCTCGTTAAAGACAAACAACATTGAATGGGGAGGCAAAGGAATGGAGAACGCTTATTTTGGAACATCATAAAGCAAATAAAAACGCATCGAACGAAAGTAAAATGTTTTCTTGTGGTTTTTGTAATGTTTACTTATACATACTCGTACACATCTAAATACGATATATACATATGTACATACAAGTGTATCTGTAGATATGTAAGTTTGAGCGGGTGTATTGAAGAATAGAATTTATGGAAAGCCGTGACAGGATGAAACGATGACGTACTCTGAAATATACCAGCTCTGTACTGGTCCCAAAGCGAATCACGTATTCATAAAAGCAAACAACAGCAGCAGCAACCAAATCGGCGAATGCCTAAAGTGAATGTATGTATGTAGGAATGTATGAAGTGAAGTATAGGATGGATGAATGGATGAATGGAGAACTCCGATAAAGCGGTAGTTGGTATGTGCTGAGGGAGCCAAGCAGCAGCAAAAAACAGCGACGCACGTCAGACACATCATTAAAATCAACCAAAAACGAAAAGTGCGCTACGCGAACCTAATTTGTACAATCCTTTGCAGCGCCGCCATTGCCGAACATCCTATGAGTAAAAGAATATTAAGCCAAAGGTCAAACGATGGGTACCGTGATGAGTAGCAGTAGTAGCAGCAGTGGAGTAGCAGTAATGGCAGGTATGGAAAGTTGGAAAAGTGAAATTCACAATACAATTTTCCGAAGGCATTCATCAATATTCGAAACATGCTCGCTTATCATCATCATCATGGAGTGCTTCATTTGCACGTACCGCACAGATAGACTGACGGATAGAATAGTGTTCGGTAGTATGCCGACCGGATTGAAGTTCCGTACAAACAGCATACAGCATACAGACAGTCGACAAACGACTGCCACTTGCTTACTACTATATCGTTATGTATTTTACTTCTCTATATATAGACACATACGCTGACAGCAACTTCAATGGTCAGCCGAAATTAAGAACTATGGAAAACTTATATTGAAATTCTACAATGGCATACACAAATACAATATATATGAGTATATTTTAGTTCTCGAAATGTAAATTCTTTATTATTTATGCTATTTATAAACTTTTTACTTGAATTTGAAAGAAAAAAGAAGAAACTCAAAAAAGTTAAGTTTGATATTTCAAAAGCTAGCATACATACTACGTTTCACACACTCTTAAATATTACATGACGTGTTTTAAGTCGTTAGTTCAACAAAGAAAAAAGTTTTACTTACTGATGGTTTTGATTTGTGTATCGTAGGTTTGAAGGTTGCACCTAAAAGTGGACAGAACCAACCATGGGTAAGGAATCACCATTATCGAGTCAGTCCCGGATGACCTATATATGAAATATAGGCAACAGCATATGTACCAGATGCCACCTGTAGGCCCCGAGGCATGTGAGACAAATAAGTCAATTTTACACTAGTTACTTGTTTCAAGCTTCTAATGTAGATACATACCATCCTTTCGCAATGGTTAAATTTAATTACAGAACGCATACCAAATTAACTTCATGCTGTTTCATTAATTAGGTTAATAAGTAATCAGTACTGCCAGCCGGGTACCGGGTGCTATAGTTGGAAAAATTAATTACTCATTGTTTGTTTCACACGAAAAACAATGCGCGGGTGTTCCTCGATTTGCTCGAATATGTTGAATCATAGAACCATAAAGTGTTCAGATCTAAGCCTATATGAAATATTTTGTAAGAGCTGACGTTAGATTTGACAAATTTGACAAAGGGTGAGCAGATTTGCATGGATCTACCTCTTATAGAGGATGTATCTATACTTATGCGACATATTTTATTACGATACATAAGATACTCCAAAATTTAACATTTATTAACAACAAAAACAATAAAAACTTAAAAATGGTGACCAGGGCACTACCCCGTACAGTGGTTTTGGCATCACCAAATTTTGAAGAAATGGGTCAAGATTTTTTAGCTTAAGTTTGAAATTTTCTATAACGTAACTAGCTGGTACCCGGCGCGTTACTACCCTTGTCCTTGCCTCTCCTTTCCCCTGCCACTCCTTCACCCTGCCCCTTTCCATAGCACCTCTTCCCCTATAATATACTTCACGACCTATTCTCATACCTACTAAATATACAAAAACAAATTTCATAAAAATTCGTAGCGCCGTTTCGGAGGAGTGCGACCGCAAACACCGTGACACGAAGTCGAGTATACTCGACTACGGAATTCCCTAAATGAGAAATTTGTATGTTGGCTATTTTCGAAAGTTATCCGAACTGAATCTAGGCGGCATAACTAAGGAGATGTCTTAGAATAATCTAAATATATACATTTGAAGGTTATCTTTTCTATACAATCGTTGTGATAATGGCGTTTAGACTGACGAACAGACAGACATGACTATATCGATTCGACTATATACATATGTATATATTGGTATACTTGTTTGTCTGGTTTGGCATATAAGCTCTTGCTCGTTACATACTTACATTTACATAGATCATACATTAACTTAATATACCCTTTGGGTACAGCGTATTAAAATAGTTCATTCAATGCAAAACGGATTTCCGAAACTGTCAAAAACAGGAAATTCAATTCCGGTAACTAATTAAAATTTCAGCGAAATTTGTTTGTCCAACATTGCAGTTGAACTAAGCAGCATAATGAAAATTAATGGCTTGTTTTTATTCTAAACAAGACCAAAAATCAAATTAGGTACACAGGTACAAGTGTTAGTTTTTATTGTCCGTTGCGGCGGTGAACTTCATATGTGTAGGTATATATTTGGTTGATGCATGTGTTGCACTTGAATGGTTTATAAAATAGTCTATAGTTTAGGTAAGAATAGAACATCTTAGCGTCAGATTACGTAATATTTATTTTGGCAGAAAGTTCTCCATTTTAACAGCTGTTGTATGCGAAACCATACTTTATAATTATAAATACATATATACCTATCCATTGTAGACAAGCTGCCCTCCGCGACGTTGTTTTCGCCGGCTCACAAAATAACGAAGAGACGAAGGGTCAGTGGAGCTGATTTCTCCAGCTACCCGTTGCATACAAGATGTACCAAATCCCATAAATTTGCGTCAAGTATTGTAGATGCTGAGATATAACAAATTATGATTTTCTCTTTTATAGGAACGTGGCTCCGCTCAATTTTTCAGTTTAAAAAAAAAATTATTATTGATATCTGAAAAGTTATCTAACGACAGGCAAACAGACAGACAGAAAATAATTCTACTACATCAACCAATGTCAGAGTTATCTGGCATGTGATAAGTTTCGATATCGATCGAACTTCGAGAACATTTCGAGTTTTTGGAGAAACAAATTCGAAAGTGTTTCGACCAAAATCAATTCCACAACAATTTGTCAGTGAATTACAATTGGATTTTTGTTAATTACAATAACTCTTATACACTACAAGACTAATTGATATCATATGTAATTTTAAAGTGTTAGTGTTTCTCTCCCATCTCTAACGGCATCTTTAGACTCAGCCACTTCCCTGACCACAAGTCATGTTCCTATCGTTCCGATCGTTCGATTAGTTTACTGACAATACTGTCCAAAATGTTCGAGTACTGCCACTGCCGGACGAAGATCACATGATTCCGGACCACCAGTTCGGGTTTAGAAAATGCAACGGGACACCAGAGCAATGTCATTGCGTTGTACAACAGATACAACAGATACCCTAGAAAATCCATTCCGGCATTCCGGACTTTCGCAAAAGCTCAAATCTCTGCTGACGGCACCATAGTATTTGGTATTAAGGGCCTATCTTGACAACAAGACTTTTTACGTAAGCTGCGATGGTGGGGAATCTGATTTAAAATCCGTCCGAGCTGGAGTTCAAGAGTGCAGCATGTTAAGCTCTGTCCTATACACGATTTTACTGCAGATCCCCCTTTAGTGAATGACGATAAGCTAATGGTAGCTGCGTATGCTGACGACACTGCTCTCTTGGCAACGGACGCCGATGCGGTTTGGTCCGACTACCGACGCAGTTTTCACACAAAATTAAAATCCAAAGAATCAACTATTTGACTGATTCTTTTGATTTTTAAATTTGATTTTAGTAGGGTTGCCTACATCACTAGCAGAAAATATAGTAACTGTGGTCTTTGTTTAAATTTTCTTTGCTCAAAATAATGCCGAAGAAGTATGTACAATCTAATTTGATAATTAATTAGGAGAAGAACTGCTCGGTGTTTGCATTTTTTGCAGACATGCAAGCAAGTGAACTTGCAATTGAAAGGGAAAAACATAGTTGGAAGGAAGATAAATGATAACCGCTTCGGACAATACTAACAGCAGTCAACGAAATAATCAAAGTAATCAAATTTGTGAAATCGGTGCCTTCCCTCAATTACGTAAGAAAGAATCAGTTTACGAAATTTAATCAATTGAGGGAATACCACTGTTAGCGCCACCTCACATCACATAATTAATTTTAAAAAAAAATCATTTGTAACGTTCTTTTGTACATGGGGCACGGCACCCTGTAAGGTAGTCCCCATACCATAGTCTTGGTTAGGACTAAGTTTTTGAACGAATAACAAAAGGTCGGTAAAAACCGGCATTGTACTGTAATATTCTCTGTCACTTATAAATTCATATTGAACACGAACGGACGCTTATGTTGTTGCATCGTCAATTTCTTACTTAAACTCATTTTTTATGATCAAACAGTTTTGCTTTACAAAGTGCTTTTCGTCACAATAAATCATAACGTTTAACAAAACTAATTGCGTTTTATTGTGATTTGAAATATTTGCATCATCAGTATTGCAGACTGAAGCACGGCTGACTAAGACGACTGAGACACACGGTAGCATTCTACAGCTCCATCAAGTAGAGTAAATCTTCTGCCTTCAGTTTTATTACTCCTACTAACACTATCGGCTGCACACTTAATTGTGCTAGCCGCATATAATCAACTTAAGCGCTTCTCAGGTGTTTAAACTGTATACTCTTTCTTTTACCTTGCACTGACACTTTTAACTTTATCAGTGCTTTGGTTATGTATATTTGCTAGTTACTATTATAGCTACAAATATATTCGTATATGCCCTAAATATGAACTCGTTCAACCACTAACTTCATCTTTATAGTGAAGTGTTTCAAAATAGAGTTCCAAGATTTGAAAATGACATACAAACAATCAAACAAAATAATTTAATACTGTTTTTCAAAGTATTCAGTATAAAAAGTTTTTATTTTTAAATTCAAATAAAACGTGTGTTCTGTATTTTTAGTACATTTTTACGAAGTTTGGTATTTTGAACATATGTTTGGTTTTTTTGTTCTTCAACCGGTCTTTTTTTTTTTGGCATACCGTACAGTGTTTCCCCGCGGCTGATGTACCATTAGCTGAAAAATTTGCAGGAAAATTGCAGCAAGAGCGGACGGTAAGTTTTCATCATTTCGAATATCTACATTATTATCAAAACTAAGCAATTTTATTTCGCAACAGTTTGCAATACATACAAATTGAATTGTGCGCATTAAACAAAACGAAAGGAACAATACGCTAAAATAGCCGAAACAGGCACCACATATATTTTTTTAAAAATGGCTAATGTTCTTATGGATTTTGCTTCGCTGTCGCTGTCGCTGGATGATGTTAACGCTAGACACCGACGCGAAAAGAAGGAACTGCAGGCAAAGATTCAAGCACTCAAGAAAAATGCACCGAAAAACGATAAGAAGAAGCGCAAGGATGCAATGGAGGAAGTGGCGCGTCTCGAGAATGAGCTCGATGAGCGTCACAAAAACGAGCTGAAGGCAGCCGCAGTGGCAGAGTTGACAGATATTGCTAGTCAGCAATTTTCCGAACCTGGGGAAAAGCCGGATGTTACAGCTGATGCAGCAGCAGTTGGTAACAGTGAGGAGCACGACTCTGCTTCGTCGGAGACAAGAACAACAACAACAACAACAACCGCAACGCATTTCGAAGGCGCAACGACGCCGTGACAAAAAGGCACGTGAAGCGCGTAAACGCGACGCTGAGCTGCGCGCCGAACTCAATTCAACCGATTTATCTAATGCGCCAAAATCCATCGAAACAATGCAAATCCATGCCAAACTCACTGAACGTGGTCTCAAATTGGAAAATATTATGTCCGATGGTAATTGCCTATATAATGCTGTGCGTCATCAATTGGCGCTCCATGGTTTGCCCATGCACAGCGTCGAAGAGTTGCGTATCGAAACAGCCAACTATATACAGGCACACAAGGATATGCTCATCTGCTATATGACAAATAACAAAACTGGTGACCTACTTAACGACTCTGAATTCGATGATTATTGTAATGCAGTGCGTAATACAGCCGCTTGGGGTGGACACGTTGAATTGAAGGCGCTCTCGTCTATCTTGAAGGTACCCATTGAGGTGCTGCAGGCTGTTGGCACACCAACAGTGCTCGGCGCAGATGAATTTAGTGAACCAAGGCTGATAATAACCTACCATCGTTATATGTATCAACTGGGCGAACATTATAATTCGACACAAATAATGGACGCCGATGAGGCCTCCAACGAGTTGTTCACTTAAGTAATCCGTTCCAGCACAGGTCAACTAAATGCTATACTACACTGAATACAAACACACACACATATTCATATACATACATATTAAGAATATATTTTATATGAATTGTTTATTTGCTATATTTTGTAAGTTAATTGTTGCTACAAGCTGCACTATTTTTAATACCCAGCTATATGCTATACTATGATAAAAAACAAAAAATACACCACACACACACACATATGCGTTGCATTCGACATTAACACTTAAAAATTATATTTATATGAATTCAAACTAAAATTGTATATGTTATATTGTATAAGCTACTTGTTGCTCCTGGTTGCACTAACTTAAAACCCAATGAAAATAAAAATGTTTGTGCGTGCTAATCTTCACAGAGAACATTTGCGATTTTACATTCAGTGATTAATCTGTACCATACAGCTCCCGTCAAATAAATGCTATGCATGTAAAACAACAACAACAATTTTTGTAAGTTTCTAAACTATAATTTGGCACACATTTTCAGAAGGCTTACAGCTTCCTTTTGAAATTATATTAAATCAAGAATTTTGTAAATTAAATTTCATACGTTTTTTGTAATCAGTGGCGCCAGCGTTCTTGCTTATGACTTTGAAAATCCAGTCTTAGAATATAGGATGTTTACACATTTTATTTATAATTCTATTTCTCCAGAAAATCACAATTCAATACTGAGTCTAGTGGTATTACAACAGCTATAAAATTGACAAGCAGGATCAAAAGCTTTAAATTTTGTGAAAAGCTGCTTATCCAACAGAAATATCCTATCAAATATCCATAGGTTTTAGTCTCTACCACTTTCCGTTGGTATACGCCAAAGAATAAACAACAGAGGAAGTAACTATTAAGCTAATACCTGATTGATGCTAATACCAGATGCTTGTTCCATTTTAATTAATATTTATTTGCAGAATTTATTAAATTGTTTCAATGCTCGCAATCTCAAGTTTTCAATGCGGAAGTCATCCGCCTCCATTCTCACCTCCTGGACTAAGGAAGTGAGGATGGAACTAGCTGTCTTTGTTGGTGGTTTAAGGATTCCGACAGTTCAGTACCCGACGTTACTTGGGACAACATTTGATCTGTTACTTAGATTCTCGGCTTATGCCACCAAGACAAACAATCGTCTGAAGTCGAGAAATAAAGTGCTGAAAGCGCTTGCCTGGGTCTGATTGGGGTAAGGACAAAGAGACAATAATTATCACCTACAAAGCTAAAACCCAAAAGTCCACTTTTTTGTTTCTGTATGAAAAACTTCTTCAATATTAGGTTGATGTGCGATGTGGTGCCTTTTTGTAGGGAAAACTTATTTATTTAAATCAATATTAGCTTGAAAACGATTTGATGGATTTTGGTGATGAAGTCGTTTAACATACATAGACTAACGGGCGTGACCCGCCCACTTTTTGGGGTACTCCCCATACAAACCCAACATGCAATTCTTTGTTTTTTTATGAAAAAATTCTTCATTTAAATCAATATTAGCTTGAAACATGATTTGGTGTATTTTAGTAGACAACCGCTTCATAAACATATACCACTTTTTGAGGTAGTCTCATACAAACCCACAGCGCACTTTTATGCATTTGTATGGAAAACGTTAATATCAACTTGAAATTCGAGATGGTCGCTTCATACACATTTACTGTCCACTTTTTGGGGTAGCCCCAATTTAAATCCACACATTTATGTTTTATATACGATTTAAAACTTCGTGTGAATGGTATTAGAGGCTCGGTTCAACCGAAGTTAACGTTTTTTCTTGTTTTATTTACGATCTGGCATGCTTAACAATTGAAAACGATGACTGTTTAAACAAAAACTCATTTCCAACGGTTAAAACGAATTTCTTGAACTCTTATGTTTATAGACCGAATTGTCAGTGTCTCGCCATTGGTTGACAAAGATTTGTCTTGGAAACATCTTTCAAACGTCAAAAATTCTTGATAAAATCGTATACCCTGTTTATCAAGAATGTATGAATGTACGAAGCTTATTTGGAAAGAAATCAAAAAGACAAATAGGCTTGGACGAATTCATCTAGCATCTTTACGTAAACGAAGCTTCATTGGTTTTCCAAATAGTTGTGGCAGAAAGAAGTAAAACTTATTCATGCCAAACTTATCCAATTGGATGAATATTTTCAAATAGATGTTTTCCAAAATTTTAGTTCAATAAATACTACTGTTTATTAAATAACTGGAAAAAGAAGAATGTGTATGTATTCCGTTCTATGGCACATACAAAATTACTGTTTCTTTATCTAATTTACATTTCTTAGGTAGTATGCCAGACCAAAAGTAGTAAAATCTAACTAAAACTTTTCTCTGCTTTAGTTTTCTCAAATTTTTCTGTTCATTTTATTGGAGTTGTTTATAAAAATTCAAGAAGCCGAAACTTATTTATTTATTTCCGTTTTTAGAGCGTACTTCACAGATTGTATTCAATGCTTTCAGTAAGGCTGAATACAATGATAAAGACTATGATTTGTTATCACATTTTTCTATAACTTTAAAATTCGCAGTAAGTATTTCAAACTTGGGCTGTGTATAATAAAAAATTAGAAAGAAAAGAAAAACAACAAACACATTTTAGATTATTAGTGTATATACAAAATATTTTATTAGTTTTTAAAAATATTAACTACAATATTTGCTTGAACAACGACAGACTGAAGGCACAGGCTCGACACAAAATGGAATCATCACGGTTAGCCAAATTGTGGCGAGCCCTGTGAAGCGTAGTCTGTGGGGATATATTGATAAAATTATACAATAAAAATATGAATAATTTATATTATTTGCTTTGTTTTGTTTTGTTTTGTTTGGTTTTGTCTTTTTTGTTTTTATTTATTTATTTGCCATCAAATTCAACTAGTTAATTAATTAAGCTAAATTGCACTTGTTTTTCACTTTCAAACTTCACTCCGACATATTTTCATGCTTGCAGAGGGGTTCAACGATTCGCGAATAGTAATAATATTTAGTAGTACATAGTATTGTTGTAATAATCGTCTGGAAGATTTGAATTATTGTCAAAAATCACGTAGAGTGGTGATATTCATAGCACATACATTTAAGTATGTATGTAAATATATCAATTTTTCTATAAGTATCTTCTAATTAATCTGAAAATGCGCACGAAGCATTTTGAGTTATTTCAACTGGTTTTGTTTCGGTTTTTTTTTTCCAATTTGTTCTTGCATAAAGCAGTAATTTGTTTATATAGAAAAAAGTTTAAATGGATTTAACAATAATAATGAAAAAAAAAAACAAAAAATAACAACGAAATTGAAGTAGTCGAAAAATTAATATTTTTGTTTTTGTTTTTTTGTTTTTTTTTTTTAAAGCTTAATCTTGTTTCTTGCTGGCCGCTTGCTTCTGTGGACTTTTTGTTGGTGATTTCTTTGCACTGGACGGTCCATCATTCGTATTTGGATAGAGTGCAAACATCAACAATTGTATTGAGCTCAATGAACAGAGCAACAAATTTTGATACTGTGAAAATAGTATAAAGAGATACATTACAATTGATTATAATTTGTTAACTTGTGTTCTAAAATTACTCACAATCATAACATCGTTTTTGATTGAGATACCGTAGAGTAGCCAGCTTAATGATACAACGCTGCCGGATAATATTAATGGGAATGGCATACCCTGTGTGCTCTTGCTTTCGATAATCTTAGGTAGATTCAATAAAGGTGAACCGACCAGTGCCACTAATAAGCCCGTTATAAGCATGCCAAGACGAACTTCCAATTTAGCGGGATCCTCGAAATTGCTATAGGCCAGACAAGCCATTGAAAATAATGTTGCCTTGCCGATTTTCGACCAGATTTCTGTGCGTCTAGTACTCGATGAATAATAGTAGAAGATAACCATGAAGACAACATTAATTGCAAAGCCGATAACGTTCACTTTGATGGTAGCATCATCGCCCATGACGGTGCCAAGTTTGAGACCCAGTATGGAGCTGAAAGAGACAAGGAAAGCATTAGCAAATATTTTTGTTTTGCGACAATTGAGTGTAGACGACTACGAGATGCCCTGTATGTACTATATAGACTGTATTTTGTATAGTTTGTTGTTTTATTAAGATTTATGTAAGACACTTTAAATTTGGTGTTTCTAAACTTGACTTTCACGACTTCGATCTGTCTACGGCTAAGAGGTTTTTTGAACTATAGATTTTGTATATAGGCTCTACATTGTATAGTGGTATGATCTGCACCTATGTATGTATGCTATAATATTAAGATTTATAGCTTAATTTACAAGAAAAATAATTTTCTTATTGTTCCACACAATGAACGTAGCCAAGGTTCTCTCAATACATTATTTTACCCCATTATTGTACACCCATAAATTCAATAATACAATCAAATAAATGCTCCTTAGGCTATTACAACCTACGCATATTTGAAAGCTTCATACATGCAGATCCATCCAGAGAAAAGGTGTACTGGAAAAATCTGTTCATTCGAATCGAAACGGAGTGTACGTTTTTTTACAACGACTTAACATACTATTCATTATTGAAGTACGCTTTGTATCTATTAACCGCATTAGGCACATAGCACAAAATAATATTAATCATTTAAATAGCCTAAATTAGTTTATCTGGCTATTAAAATATACATATGTAGTAACCGAGATATAGGCTTTCATACAGACGGTCAGATGGGCATGGCATATCGATTTGGCTTTCGTTGATGATACAGAATATATATATGCAAATCAATATGTTTAACGATATTCAACAACAAAATTTCCTTTGCAAAAAATTTTATTTAAGAAAGTGAGATGCGTGTTGCAGACTCCGCAACGTGTCCATCACCAGTCACACACGGTATAAAGTACTACTTATGTATATCACAACACTTAACAAAACCCATATGTAAATTATGGTATAAAACCGAAATCGGAACCGTTAACCGAAATTAGCCGATTTAAATTGAGAACCGGAACTGATATTTTAATTTTTTTTTTTAAACCGAAACCTTTTATAGAAAAAAATAAAATTAAAGAACTCTCCCGGAACCAAAACATTTGTACCGGCATAGTTTCGGTTCACACTTTTATTATTTTTTTTTTTTTCCAAGTTATGGTTAGAAAATTCCCCAACTTTTTCAGAACTATTGGAATTGTCAGAAAATACTCTGGCAGTTGCAGCTACGCAACATAGCGTAGAAGATTTGTTTTCAGGTGTCAAGTATATTATGAATTTTCTTAGGAATCGGCTGAACGGAAGAAGATTTCATACAAAATACGAAAAGTATATGGTGGGTTTGTATGGTGGCTACCGCAAAAAGTGTGCGTGGCATGCTAGCTAGGACATATGTTCAGTCTAGGAACATAGAAAGTATACATACCCGATTTCAGATCGACAAATGGTGAAAGATTAGTTTTGATTCATACAGGCAGGGGACAACAGACGGACATGGGTAGTTCGATTCGTCTCGTCGTGCTGATCCAGAATCTACATACTACTTTATGGGGTCTACGATGCTTCGTTTAATGCGTTGCAAACTTCGTGACAAAATTATAGTACCATGTACACTATGTGCGAAGTGTGATATACTATTTATGAGATCAACGATTTTATTTTCGCTACATACATTTTGGCATATCAACAAAACCAATATTTAATGTGGTCCCACAAGTATATATACGTTGAATTCTTTAAATGTGTTAAAAACTTACAGTATAAAAACAAAAGTTACATAGTACTAAATATGGTTCCTGAAAATTAGGCAACAAATCAGTGGTTATATCACAGTAAGTATTATTGCGGAATACTACTACTATCTTATACAACATGAATCCGAACCTGGCATATGTACGATATATAAACTTTTTGGACAATTACTCGAGTTGTCAGTAAACAATCCCGCCCATCGCCTCTGCTGCTTCTAAAGAATATCTACAAGTAGCTTTCGCTACACTTGTGACCTCGTCTCTTGAGCTTAATTGCCAACAAACATGCAAAGTGACACAAGGCGCTAAGCAACAAGTTTTAGTCTTGACTAGCATCTAGTCTAATCTAGTATATAGTCTATTCTTGACGATACACGTGTGCTACAACTGAGGTGGTTGTGCCCTGTGTGTCGGTGTTCTAGTAGCATTGCACTTGAGTTGAACGCTTCAAGTAATCAAACTAAGAACATATGTATGTACATACATTGCATGCAAATGGCCATTTATTGTTGTCGCCACTCTCGGTGTACAAGCTAAAGACCTCTCTTGTTGCTAATTGAAGCGGCATTAAAATATATAGTGTATATTTATGTATGTACCTGCTGAACTAAAAATATCCGGAATTTCTAAATTAAACGAACTGAAAGCATTGTGGGAAATGAATCTCTTCTTGTGGTTGATACAACGGTATTTCATGTGCTGAAGCTTTAATAATTATAAGAAAGCCTACGGAGAATTAAGAATGCAAAAACTACAGGCATACGAGTGGTACTAACTATTCACCTCTTCGACTGAGCAAAACGTCCAAAAAATAAAAATAAAAAATAAAAATATACTACTTGAAAATTGTCAGGGAGTTAGCAGCCGACCTTGGAGTCTCGTTTGTTTTGATGCACTGCATTATGCATGATATTTTGGACATGAGATAAATTTTAATTGCTAAATTTTTAACAGATATCCTCATCTGCTACGCGACAATTTGACCAAAAAGTACGTTGTCACACCGTAAGCTCCGTATTGAATTGACATAGTGTGACTCTTTTCTCTTTTCTGCTGTCATGACTCAAGTTATCACTCCGCATTGTGACGCGCCTGCATACAGAACTAAAATAAGCGAATGGCTCTGAAAGTTATATAAAAAATCGGCCTATAGTGTTTCGAAGATTGAAAGAAGCTTTGTAATATTTCATCTAATGGGAATTACTTTAAAGAAGACAAAATAAATATCCAAGACTAATTAAACCGTTTTCGTTTTATGCACAATTTCCTGATATTTTTTGATCAGTAGGTATACTATATGTATGTATATTATATTCTAACTTGCTTAATTGGTATGAGAACCAACGCTGGATGCATGGATGTGCTACTGTTTTGCGTCGTCTATTCAATTTGTATGCAAAAGTTCTAAGATAAGATAATACCGGTTACTAAAATAAATTATGCCTGCACAGTATATGGCGAAATTTCATCAGAATTTGCTACTTCGATTTCGCCAATTCGTTGATATTGTACGCATAATGTAATAATAATAATAATAATAATAATCATCATTAACATTATTATCATTTACACTTGGTCAGGTAGACACTTGGCGTCGTCTGATAAGGTTCAAACATATGAAAAACGCGATCCACGGAAAACAACGTATGTAGACAAAATTATCCAGCTGACTATCGCTTATCAGTTTGCTAAGTGATTAGAAGGAATTATCAACAAACTTGATTTTCATGAGTTGGCAAAATTGTTTTAAGTATGAAACTTGAAGTCAAAAAGCAGCACCACTGAACTATAATACGAGTACATCTGTACACAAAAGTTTTAATATAACGAGCAACAACAATGTAGTCAAGTATACACGACTGTAAACTGCGCTATACATACTTAAAGTAAGTGTCTTTAATATGTTTGTATGGTAGCAGCTGTTCTTGTGATGCAAACTATGGGTAAAAATAAAATAGCAGTATTGCTAAAAATTCTCCAAATGCATTTTTAAAATTACCTATTTATGGCATACCAAACAAATTTACGTCATTTTTTGGAAGGCTTCGTAACTGCCGTTACTCAATTGCGAAGTTGAAGTGAATTTCTTTAAAAACTCTGTTGAAGATTTACATGCATTTCAGTGATTTCTGTTATCACTACTGAAATTGTAACATTGACATTTAATTTTTCAAATAGTGAAAATTAGGCCTGCAAACGCCCAGTGGAATAAAGAGTTAAATTGACATTCCAGCAAAATAACGATCCCAAACACATGAGCAAAACTATGATTTTCACAGGCATTGGACTTAAATCCGAATGAAAACTTGAGAACCGATGTTAACAAAGCAGTTTATAAGTTATAGACCTGCTTCTGTTTGAATGATTTGGTGAAGCATACTCGAAGAAATGTGCTCAATGCTTTGTATAGCAGTATATGTATTCGGAGAAGTTAAAAAAATCATACACAAATTAAGTGTTCCAAATTTCAAATAACAAAAAGTCTGCAGTCAAGTGTGCTCGACTTCTAGATATTCTGTACAATATCTCAAGAACTTTATTTGAACAATAAATTTCAATGGAGACTATAATATATAGTGATTCGATCTTAGGTTTTGGGGTCGTTTGCTGTCCAAATTAGTGGCTAAAGTTATTGATTGTCATACACTTGGGCATGGTCAAAAACGATTCTTTTGCAAACGGTACAAGCAGCTCACAAATGTACGTATACAATGTATATATAACGTATACCCTGCGTACCATCTGAAAATCCGTTCCGGGGTAAGTAAGTTGTGAGAAGGCAAGCGCCCTTAATTAAAGCAACTTTTACCAGTGAAGACACAGAGGAAGCCTAAAATGATGACAAACAACGGGACAACGTTTGAGAGGGCGTCTAAAACGACATGCCCAAACTTGAGCTTAACAACAACTGGCAACAGCGAGCACTATATAATATAAACTATATAATATAAACGCTTCTAGCGTTACATAAGTAATCAAATAAGTAAGTCCGATATGGAACTATGTAGGCTATATTATTTGAATTGATGTAATGTAACGTTTCTAGTCTAATTAATAACAAAAAACAAAAACTACAAAATGGGATGGTGGTTTGTATTGGAACAGCCCATTTTATACACTTTATCTGTAGCGGGAAGAGGAGCGTCTAAATATTCAAATTTGAACACATATTTCTTATAGTCTCAAAGATCTGGGCATTCATACGAACGGACAGAAGGATAAACAAACGGAGGGACATGTGTACATCGACTAGAATTTTAATGCTGATCAAGAATGAATATCAATATACTTTGCAGAGTGTTCTACACTTACATATGTTTTTTTGATTGTTACATATATAGTCACAAACTTAGTATACCTGCTCTGTTTCGCTATTTGTATAGGGTATAGTTGTGACATCACATTTCAAGATCAAATTTCAGAAGTCGCACCAATTAAATATTTGGAAAAAGTGAAAATTTGTTTAGAAAAATGAGTTGAATTTAGAGAATCCATTTTGTATACTACCGTTGTAAACCGTTGTTTAAGGTTTTTTGCCTTCTAACTAATTAAACAAACAAAAAAATAAAATAAAAAAAGGTATTGAAAATTTAACTTTTCAGCTTTTCTCAACAGTTTGATATATCTATTCTCTCCATTGTCTTTTGCTTAGTAATTTACATACATACATATATATACCTACATATACTATCTATAAGTTGATGATACCATGCGCAGCTAAATGGGATATAATTGACTGCTTTTGTGATTACGTGCAAGACAATATACGCCATGTGCATTCAAGCATTGATAATAATGATGTTTAGAATTGATGACGTTAATTGTATAATGTACTAAGGAGTGTCCGTATTTTAATGATGTTGGTATTGTCAAAAAAAAAAAAAAAAAAAAAACAAAGAATTTATAACACTATATAAGTAGATTTAATCAATAACATCTATAATAACTTACAGCACATTACCACCAAGAAACGGTTCCACAGGATACTTGTCGCTGTTCTTCAGCTTGTGTATATCATACATCATGAACAGACCAGATAAAAACTGCATGCAGGTAATTGTACCGGCGACTTTGGCAATGAGTTCGCTATACGGCGCTAAGATATCACCAAGTGCATCCATTTTGCTGTATAATTTACTATAACTGCTGCGACTGCACTTGATTTATTATGTTTCTCAAGTGGGTTTTTTTATTTCTGATTTTTAAGTGGTTGAATACAAGTTAGAATATAATTGATTTTTGCACTTTTCCTTCTTTTTTTTTTTAGTATTATAGTATATGCATAGAAATATTTTTTTTATACAGAGAACGTTTGTTGTTTATTGTTGTTGTTGTTATTGTTATTGTGAACAGACTGGTTTGCTTGTTTTCATCGGGTTGTGTGGTGTGTTGTTGTAGCAACAAAATACACGCGATGTAGACGTCGTACGTACTTTCAGTTGAAATATTTTAATAATAACAAGCAAACAAAACAAAAAATAAGAATTTTTGTTTATAAGCTTAACAAAAACAAAACAAAACAACAATTTAAGGAACAATAGTATGAAATAAAAAATCTACACGGAAAAATCAACAAAACAAGTGGTTAAAATCCAAATAATTAGAGAGTACTTTGCGACGTGCTATGTCCGATGCGAATTACGACACAACTAGAATAACTAGCAATGCCAGAGTTGTCATTGCTTTATAAACCAAAAGAAAAAACCGATCCGATGATAAACTTTTGCCGAACAATGTCGTCGAATTTGTGCCGTTATCTTCGGTTAAATGTCTGACGAAAGAACATTAAATTATAACATTAAATTATAAAAATACATTTTTATTATTAAAAATAGTTTCTATATGATTACAAATAATAGTTAAGTAATATTAAGCATTTACATCGAAATCAAACATGACCAAAAAAAAAAAAAAAAAATGAAATGAAAAACTTCGCGCACTCCACTCAAACCTCTTCACGTAGCACCGGTTTCTGTTTCTCTGCCACAAACGGCACTGTGCCCGGCTTTGAGTGTTTACGTATATTAGCCTCCTTGCGTTTCTCCTTATCCTTAACCGTACGCATTTTGTTCTGTGCCTTGAGCACGTGTCTGGGCACCTGTCTGTGACGTGCAATACGTTTGATTTGTGGATGTGCTGCATACTTCTCCTTCAATTTTTCCTGATAGTTGAATGCAACACGTTCACGTGGCCGCACTACACCCAGCTTTTCAGCAGCACGTGCCTTCCACATACGCACATTCATTTCATCTGAACCCGAGAAGATATAGCGATTGTCGTAGGACCATGAAACACAAACAACACGTTGCATGCGCTTTGTATGATAGATATCACGCGAATGACTGTGATGTACATCATATAGACGTATGGTTTTATCATAGCCACCGGAAACAAATTCCTTGCCCGTTGGTGCATAGTCAACATCCGTTACAGCTGAAACATGATCAAAGTGTATCTTGATTGGATTCTTTAGCTGACGTGTATCGAACGTATAAAGACTGTAAAGCATTAAATAGAAATTATATCAAACACTTATTAAAGAAAAACAAAACATCACTTCAACAACTTACTTATAATCCTCATTGGCTACAGTAAAATTAAAGGCCTCCATGGGATTCCAGGCCAACTTGTTGCTGTTCAACGATAGCACAACTTTACGCACTGGCTGTGCTTCACGCTGATCATAGAACATAATGCTGCGATCATCTGCACAGCATGCCAATAATGTGCTCTCAACCGGATTGTATGCGATGGCGCGCATTGTATCGATGCCCCATTTGAATGTCTTTAAGGGATCATTACGACTTTCATCGTAAATGGCGCAAACCTCACCACAAACAGCAAACTTTGTTTCTTTGCGATGATGTGAAATGCCAGTGACACTGTGGCGACTCAGTATGGTATTGATCGGTTCATTGTAATCGTCGGTTTCCGATTCATCGGATAGCCAACATTTAATGGTTTTATCGTCGCCCACCGTAAAGAAACGATCGCCCTGCAAATTGTATGCAATGCCACGCACAAAACCATCATGCGCAACAAAATTGCGCATGCTAGTACGATTGGCCAGATCCCAGACATGTACTTCGCCATCGTATGCACCGGTGGCCAGCAGCGAAAGCTTCTTTGGATGCTTGCCGAAGCAATTGACGCCGTCACGATGCCCGCTTAGATTACCAACAAACGGCTTTGCAAAAACACGTTCCAATTTGGTGGCATTCAAGGCACGCACATATTCGCGTGGACCTTCGAGCAGATGCAACGAAGGATCATAGTTGCGCGGCACTGTAATACGGTGTAGAGCAATTGTTAGAATTGCATTAGCACAGCGTGTAGTGAATTAACTTACTTTTGTGATTCTGTAGCTTAGTCTCGCGTACATAGCTATCCGGATTACGGCTTATCATCTTCACCTTCATCTTGTGCGCTTTTTATTTACCACAATTCGCTATATAATTTAATATTTGCAGATAAAAAAAAATAATCAAAACAAAACACACGTGAAATGCTATGCGACGATGTATACGAGTTTTGTTTTTCCGTTTTTTTTTTGTTTTTTTGCAATGTACTGGATTTTTTTAGTACATTGTGTGACAACCGTGCGCGACTACACTGCACCAGACACTTTTCTTCCTCTTCCATAGTAGCAGAAAAATTTGCACATCCATTGGCTGAACATGAATTGGCTGAACATGAATTGGATGCGTTGAACTTTTAGTTAAGTACGAATTGTCGTTGTCGTTGTCGTCGTTGTTGTTATAAAGTGGCAGTGCGGCTCGGCTATTAAAATTGCAAGAACGCAACGCCCGTGGACGTACGGTGAAAAACGTCAGCGTCGTACTACACCGCCGGCCACAATTGCTGTTGACTCCAATACTAAAATGAATAATCTGGTAAGTTAAAATTTTTCGTTTTTTATTATTATTTCTTTTGTTTTTGGGCATGCAGCAACGTTCTCTCTAATTATTATAGGATCACGTGAAGAACTTCTATCCGGATAACTATAAATTGGATCTCTCCGAGACAATGAAGGCTGCGCTGTCTAAGGTACCGAATGCGGCAGCCGCTAGCGCTGCTGCTGGTGGTGTGGGTGGCGTCGGCGCTAGCGCAGCTGCCATGGGTGCACCACACGCTGATATGCTGTCGCAGGGCAATGCAAATATGCCCGGCGAAGGCTATGTCACTGAAAAGTTATATATGCTATTGCAGCTATATCTGCAGAATAAGGGCTGGAATCCCAGTGCAGAGCTGCTGCAATGCTTTACCGACTTAAAGGATAATGCTATGTTGCCCAGCGCCGCATATTTGCAGTGAGTACAAAAAAGAGTGCAAGTCACTAAATAATTTTTATTTAATTTTATATTTTGTGTTCCAAAAAAATTCTTAGAGTGCTTGCCAATCGTCTAACATTGGACACACAAGGACGCCTAATCTTACGTGACAATGGCAAAATAGTGTTGCCCTTTGAGCACTTTGCTAATGCTGTCATGCTTAAGCATATGTCGGGGCCACATGGTCTACATCTAAGTGTCGATGCGACGGTGCGTGCTGTCATTGAATCATATACCATTGGACGCGATCAATTCGGCATGGAGAAAGAGTTTATCATTGAGGTGGTACAATCGTGTCCAAGTCCAGCCTGCCGTTATTACAAGAATCATATGGGCATATCACCGCTGCCGTTTATGGACCAACAATTTCCCAGTGTCAATACATCCGACTTCTTGCAGCACTTGCAGCATTTGCCCCACTTACCACCACCGCCGCCACCACCAACACATCAAATTGTGGGCAGCAACAGCAGTAGTGGTACAAGTGGCTCAAGCGCTGCAACGAATGTCAGCACCGGTGTTGTTGGTGTTGGTGCATCAGGCGGCAGCGGTGCCGTAACCTCTAGTAATAGCAGCACTTCGAACAGCGTTGGCGGTGGCGGCAGTGGCCCAATTGAAATTGATCTCTCGAAAACGTCACAATCAAAGGTGCCGCCACAATTGCAACATTTGACTAAACAGCAACAAAATAGCATACAAACACAATTATCGCAAATAAGTGCTGCTGCTGCTGCACATCATCAACAACAATTGCAGCAACAACAACAGCAGCAACAACAACAACAACAGCAGCAGCAACAACAACAGCAACATCATCAGGCTGCTGCAGCTAAGCAACATCAACAGCAACTAACTGCTGCTATTATACAGCAACAAAATCGCGTACTAGCACAACAAAGTCTCGAAAAATTTAGTAATCTAAGCACACTGGAAAAACAACGTATTCTAGCACAACTTGATCCAAAACATTTTGATCCCATGGCAGTTGCCGCTGCTGCAGCCAATTTACAAATTCAAGGACTTATGCAATCACAAGCTGCTGCTGCTGCAGCTGTGGCCAATCCGCCACCAACCACAGCAACGTCTTCCTCAGTTGCAGCAGCAGTGGGCGCTTCTAGTACAATATCCGCTGCCGCCGCTGCTGTTGCTGCTGCTGCTGCTACAACAGCAGCTGCAGCCGCCAACAACAACAGTGCACATCATGTTGCACATGTTGCCCATCAACTACCGCCGCCATCACAATCACCGCACTCATCCTCATCGTCTTCCTCGCATTCGTCAATGGAACAGTTGGCACATAAGAATGTTGATGCTTTGCGGTATGCAAACAAACAAACAAAAAAAAAAAAAAAAATCTAAATTTTACTATTTCAATGCAATTTTCGTTTTATACAGCTCCAATCTAGACTCACTTGAATCGAATAAGGATCTGCTGGCATTGCACAATGGTGCCTGGGGCTCTGCACAAGATGCCAACCGCGCAGCTAACAACGTTGCAGCAGCAACAGCGGCTGATCTAATGCCCGTCGGGCAGGATAAAATTGTGCGCGTTTTTGCCGAATTGATGCGGAATATGGCACGCATGAAGACCTATATAAGACCATCGATGTGCAAACCTTATGGCAAACAAAGCGAAAGCTTGCAGAAAAGTATTTCGAAAGCTATTTTCATTGTCATATGATATATAAACATTTTTCTTCATGTGTATATACAGCACTCATGGACACCATACAGATTGTACAGACGCTGCGTAATTGTTTACCGGCACCGCATATTCCTGTAACTTCATGGAAAAGCGAAAGCGAAGGTGGCAGCGGTATGAGCGTTGGCGTTGGCAATGCAGGTTTGGCACTGGCAGCCAACGGAGCAGGATTGACGCTGGGCAATGCTGTGCCCACACTCGGTCTACAGGCAGCTCGTGTGGATAATTTGCATTGAAGACGAAGGTAATATGATAAGGTAATCAAAAAGTAATAATAACTCGCAATACAGGCCATAATATATACAGAAACAAACAAACAAACAAACAAATATCTATTTGGCTTCAGTTCAAGTCTCTTCTTGGTCAAGTAATATAATAACTAACCAGCTTTAATACATATATCTCACACACTTTGCCCCTCTAGTAAACTAGCTTACTTAACTTTACAGGCGTATCTATTACACGTAAATAATAATAATGAATGTTTATAATTCGGATACACATTTATTTCGTCGTTCAACTATGTTGAACACAAACGCAATTAAATAGATTAGGTTGATAGTATAGGCATAGTTGAGTAGTGTGTTTTTTAATCGAAAAACTGTTTAGTTTAATATCAAGAAACCAGTGTGCAATGTTTTGGTTTTTTGCTAGTTTTTTTTTTTTGTTTTTTTTTTTTTTTTTTTTTTTTTTTTTTGTTTTGCTCAAGACTACTATAGTCCACTACAGTCATAATAAGTAAAATAACTACAAACCCAGCATTAATTTGTAACTCAAATTTTTTTGCTTTTCGCGCAATTGTTAGAGGAAGCAACAAAATTTCAGACAAATACGTCACGGGTGGGTGGAGCTTCCCCTCACGATTATATAAATCTGGTTAATTTTTGACAATTGACAATATCGAATTTTTGTTTTAGCGAAAAAGAAAGCTCGAGATATTTACTAAAAAAAGATAATGTAATATTTTGTTGTATGTGGTACCATTTGCGAGAAAATAGCCGCTAGAATTTTTAGAAAATTTCATTTTATAATCCTTTATAGCTTAAAAGTTAACAGAATTGTAGTATTTTTGAAAGTTTGGTAGTGAAACTTAAATTATTTTGTAGATATCTTCGTCCATTTTTGGCCAAATGTAAAGAACTAAAAACCAGAATAATATAAATAATATCGCAGCTTTAGTTTTTGCATTCACTTTTCGCAGATCTCTGGTTGAAGCATTAAACGAATAAAGCTGAACAATAGCAGGACAATCAATAGTAGCCAAAACCAGATCATTTATGAACAGCACAACTTCAATTGATCTTCTATCTTCAAGAGTATAAAGATGCAATAAACGATATCTAATATTGGTTGAAGGCATTGGTTCAAAAATATTTAGTGACAAGTGAGGAAATTTCGTTTAAATCTTCTTACTGCGTTTAATTCTGTTGTGAACCCCAGCTAAGGAAATATATAAGTATACAGTTACAGGAAGTAGCAACATTATTTTAATCGGTTTGTAAGCTAATGCAGTCCAAAAAATATTTTATAGTTTTGAAGATCTTCGCATATAAAAGATAATTCGATTTAAAAAAAAGATAAAGAAAAAAATGTATGTCATTAATTCAAAGGTTAAACAGTATGTGGCCTAAAATACTTCCATGTGGAATTCCATTTAGACACGAGCAGACAACATTTTAATTAGAGCACAAAATTATGTTTACATTGTAACGTATATGCTGTCTCGTGCACGAAGTTCGCTCGTCGGATGTTCAGGTTTCGCTACAGAATATTTATTTGCTTGGGACTGGCTTCGGAAGGAAATCAATAGAGTATTTGTGTTTTAAGTTTAAATGGCGATTTATATTTGAGTAATCTTAAACTACGAGTATTTAAAACTAACTAGTAGGGTCAGTGAATGAGGCTGTATACATGCATCCCGTGAGGATGTACCGGTCTTTGTTTGATGTGCTGGTGGACAAGTCTGTAAACCATGCGTGTGTGGGTGAGTGTGTATCGTATGAGTATATGAAGGTGTGTAAATGGTACGGCAGGTATGAAATGTGTTAAATGCAAACTACATATAAAGTTGACCCAACTCTAATCGCTAATCGAACGATTTGCGCGAAATAATAGTTTTAAATATCGGCGTCGTTAACACTCGTGGGGAAAACACTGAAATGCTAGGCTTAACAGAGACTCTGGTAAGCCGTAAAAACACGCGACCCGTAGTGTATCACGAAAACTAGGCTTAATAGAAAATCTACAAGCCGTACCGCGTAAGGGAACACTAAAACACTTTGCCCCCCCCCCAAGGGAATTTACATTTCATCACAACATTTATGTATGTATATGTATGTTTTTCGTCATATTTCAATATTGGTCTGCTAACTTTTTCTAAAGTTAGCAGACCAAGCTGTTTCAGTGATTTATAGTGGAGCACAAAATTTAGAAACATTTCGTTTGCTCACCTTGGTCTGCTAAACTTTATTTACATAGAATTTTCTAACTTAAAGCCACAAAACATTTCAAAATTCATTAAAATAAATACATTATCTTTTTTTTTTTTAAATTTAGTAAATTTCTCATTATTTTTTGCGAAGACAAATAGAAATTAGAGCCTGTATCTGTATAGCCGTGATGAAAGAGAGGAAAGCTCAACGGATTTTTCAGAATTACTACAATAAAAAATTAGAGTTATAAATTTTGCATAGGTATTTTCGTCCTATTATGACTGTCCTACGCTTTCAAAGTGACTACTGTGCCATTTTATTCAAGACTTAATTACAGTATATAAATTTAAAAAATAAAAAATAAAATAAAATAGGAACCGATTTAGTGGGGAATCTTTTATTAGATGACCTATCTCGTATGCATTTCTGTGAAACATTTTGACTGAAACTAATTTATTTTAACTTTTGCTTAAGGAAAGAAGTTTTCGTTAACTTAGAAAAACTAAAATTTTGCTAGAATTTGGAAATATTTTGTTTGTTTTTTTTTTTTTATATATATATACATAGTATGTGTGTGTATGTAAAGCGAACTAGACATAAATAGTAAAAAATTGGCAAAAATCTGTGATATTACGAATTATTTAAACTGTTTGAATTTTTTTTTTTTTTTTTTTTGGTTTATTTTTTCATTTTATAATTTTCCGTTCTCAAAAATGTGATTTCCGGTTTAAATTTAATTTTTGCCTATCGTTTTATTTTTTTTTTTTTCGTACTTGTTATACATACTATTATTATTATACTTCCCGATTATATATATTTCCAAATGCAAAAAAAAAAAATGTCAAATGGGTAACTATGCTGACATATAGAAGGGATTGATTGGTATTGATGAAAAAACAAAAAAAAAAAAAAATCGAATCTATCATAAAAAACAAGAAAGAAAAATAAGTTTCACTCATATCAAAAATAACGTATTTTATTATTATTAAAAACAAACAAAAAAGAAAAATATTAAATTAAATATAATACTTATATATTAGCTTAGCCGTATGAAAGAAAAATTTAATTCACATTAAATAAAAATATTAATACACTTTAGCTTCTTCACTGTGTGTCGAAAGCTGCTTCAGTTTTAGATGTTTCAATGAAAAAGAGAAAAACACAAATATTTAAAACGTAGTTTTAACGCACCACAAAACTCACAAAAGTTTTAAGATAAAAAAAAAAAAAGAAAAGTATTAAACCTATACGTACGTACATATATAACAAGAATCGTAAGAGTCTATTTCAATTTGAAAGCTTATAATGCTTAAATGTAGTAGAATTCATACGCATTAACAAGAATTACATAAAAAATTTGAATTACTTGACGTATTTTAGTATAAAATAAAGCACTGCATGACTAAATTCAAAACTTTTTCAAACTTTTACTTTGGCCATCGAGTAAACGAACGGGCCAGCTACTTTTTCAAACCAACTGACTTATTAGTCAGTCCGTTCCCCAGCTTAGCTTGTTCTGTTCAATTGTCGTTTTCTGACAAAACGAATTTCAACTAACATCAAATGAATTTCAATCAAACCAAACAGTGACTAGCTTTTGCAAACAGCTTGATATCATGCGAAGCCGAAAGGAGTGCAAGATGGACACGCAAGTTGTTTGTGTTGTTATAGACACATATACATATACAATGTTGCATTTATACACATGCATACACTTGCTCGAAAAAATCTGCATACACCACAAATTAAATTTTTAATTTTAACTTTAAGCGCAAATATCTGAGCTAATATTTTATTATACAATATAGTTTAGCGGAACGTTAATCGATTAGCGGAACGTTAATAGGCAATGGCGCAGTTTATAGTTTATATTCTGTAACACAGAAGAATGAAAGAGACCACCGCACTTGCATGAATGCAACAGAACATGAAAAACAAGAAAAGTTTACGCGTTTCCAGTGTCATTATCACTCTTGATCAGAAAAATCGTATAATACACAAAGCGCTTTTCAATTAAGCATTGTATATAAGCAATCATTAGCAATGTACGGCCTGTCCGACTGATGAAGGGTTTGGCAAACCCTGAAACACGTGTATCGGAAGCCGATCATTTTTTCTGTGTTAACAAAATGTTATTCATTATTCTTTCTTTCGCATTGAGGAAATATGTATATATATAATTATATCCCAATGCAAAAATGACCTCGGGCCAGCTAAATTCATATATTTACACATTATAGTTCGCCAATAATAACAATTACGTTTATTAATTTCTCTTAACTAAAATAGTATTTTTGCTGCATTTTAATACTTAGAATTATAGTTTTTATTCGTTTTATGCTACAACATGTCAGAAAAGCACCTCCGCAAAAGTCTGCGTACAGCTGCATACGAGACGCGTGAAATGTGCGAATATGCGATTACCGCTATCAAAAAATATTCTTAGAAATGCTTATTTCACTTTGGGCTTTTTGTTCATTCTTTTTGAAGCTATTGCAGTGTCAAAAAAATGTTAATAGCGCCAAGTGCAACAACGGAAATCAAATTGGTGCGAATGGGTGAAAAATTATTTTAAAGCTATATCTTGTGGGAAAATCCAATAGGAAAATTGGAAAAGTAGTTGGCAGAGCTCACACATCAATACAAAGACTTGTAACTAACTACATTTCAACGGGGTCCATCCTGCCAAAACCCTGACCAGGTCGTTCATGTCTCTGTACAAAATGAAAGAAAACAAAACCGGACATTTAGATAGTGGGACAGAATCCAAGCTCACCAACTGAAACTAGAAGTAGCAGCAAGATATTCAAAAATAATTTCCGATATTACAGCCCTGCTGAAATTGAAAAACAAAAAAAAAACTGTGTATCATGATCGAGTTGCCCGTAAGAAACCCCATATCTCAGCTGTAAATAAGCAGAAGTGCATGGAGTTTGCAAATGAGTACGTTGCCCAGCCTTCAGAATGCTGGTATGAAGAAAGAGCAGTACTGCCATTGAAAAGGGAAATTTGTTGCCAATCAATAAAACATGGTGGAGAAGGAAGGAGTTGTGGTTTGGGGTGTACATATAGCAGCCAATGGTGTTGGCAAACTAATATTTATTGAATCAATAATGAAACAAACTAGTTATATATGCAAGTTTTGAAGGATAATTTGCTGCAAAGTTCGCAGAAGTTGGGGCTGCAAGAAGAGTTTTGCTTTCAGCAAGACAACGACCCCAAGCACAGTGCGCATAAAGTAAAGCTCTGGATCCTTTATAATTTAAAAAAAAAAACCCCTAATGTCCGAAATTTATTCCCTTAGAGTATTTGTGGGACTTACTCGAACGCATAATCCGTCAACACACTATTACCTCCATAATGAAGGAATGGGAAAAAATTACAACTGAAGAAACTGAAAACAAATGTTGTGGATTCCATGCCAAGACGCCTTACGGTGTTACTGACGAGAAAGCGTTATCCTAAAAGTTATTAACACAAAATTTGCTTCAAAAAAAAAAAAAAAGAAGTCTGTACGCAGACTTTTGAGGAGGTGCTTTTCTGACATGTTGTAGCATAAAATATATTAAAACTACAATTTTAAGTATTAAAATGCAGCACAAAAATACTATTAGTTAAGAGAAATTAATAAACTATATTGTATAATAAAACATTAGCTCAGATATTTGCGATTAAAGTTAAAATTTCAAATTTTTTTGTGGTGTACGCAGATTTTTTCAAGCAAGTGCATGTATATACAAATTAACGTTACCGTTATTGGATTTAATAAAAAAAAATTAATTTAGCAATTGATCTCTTGATCAATTGCAATTTAATATTAAAAAAAAATATTTATTTTTTTATTAAGTGCCAAATGGCAACTTTAATTGGCGCCCCACGTTGGGCGCCAATTAACGTCACCGTTATTAGATTTAATAAAAAAATTAATTTAGCAATTGACCTCTTGATCAATTGCAATTTAATATTAAAAAAAAAATATTTTTTTTTTATTAAGTGCCAAATGGCAACTTTATTCATTGAGTTCTGATTAGAAACTAAACTTATTTTCTATTTATCTTAACAGCTAGGCTCGGTTTCAGAGAGTTTGTTTATTCTCGAGAAGCGAGCGATCTTATGCTAAGGTCTTATGCTCTGAGCGAGCTAAGTGGCTTAAGTAGCCAAATGACAAAAATATCTTTGGTCCGGTGGTGTCAAAGATATTTTTGACATTTATGTTTTTGTTTATATTGAAGCCAAAGTGGCTTGGCTAGCTGTCTTTGGTGACAAAGATATGCCGTTCTTTGCGTTTAGCATTTTGTGCCCGATGGGCTAGACGCTGTTGCGTAAACAATTCCTTATTTATTGTTTTATTGTTTATGTTTGCCGTAAAGGCGCAATGGGTAGTGTATTGTTAACTTACATATATTGTAAACCGGAGATAATCAAAATAAATTCTGTTACTAGATTTTTTCGCAATCATTTTATTCATCGGAGCCGCATTTAAGTCAGTTTGGTTGGTTTTGAAAGCACTGATAAAATGCTTAATCAAATCGAAAACATTGAACACATACGAAAGCGTTCACTGACTAATTTTGAGTCTTAAAACGAGTTTGATTGAGCAAGAAATTGTTCAGCGAGTTAGTCATGCAGGACTTTAGTATAAAAAAAAAATAAATATATATTGTATTGATTTTTAGTATATGCCGATTTGTAAGCCATATTTTATCATAATTATAATTATATAAATACAATTTTTTATTTATGTTTACTAAGTAAAGAGTAGCAGCAATAGTTTTGCCACGTGTGCAACGCTCAGCGTATTGCAATGGAAAGGTTGTATCCCAAAAAAAAAAAAAAATAATTAAAATAAATATACTATAAAACACACATGTCCTTGAACACAAAACAGCTGCTGTTGTATTTTAATGATATTATTATTATTATTACACATTTTTTATATAAGCATAAGATTATAAAAACAGTATTATTCAGTTCGACTGGTGTTTTTCTTTTTATAAACAATTGTTTTCTAAGATATTCTTTTTTTTTTTTTTTAAGGTGCAAAAAGCAAGCACAAAAATATACTATACCGTACATATACAAGTATATTAAAACTATGCAATATTCAATTCCCAAAATAATTAAAACAAAATCTTGGAATCAAATAAATATGTATGCTTACAATTTTAACTCTTAATATGCGAAATAAATCAAATAAATTTTACGCTAAAAATGATGTCTTCAAATTTAATTGCATTTTATAGTCAAATATTTACATATAATAATAATAATAAGGACGGACGTTTGGGTAGCATGCTACCAACAAGTGGTCCATCGACGCCAGAACTAGTCCTGTTCCACAGCTACAACCCTACGTCATCAGCTGCTTTATTTTTTATTTAAATAAAAAAACAACACAAAATCGTACAATAAAATATAAAATTAATGTTAACAAGAAAAAACGTTAACTTCGGTTGAACCGAAGCTCTAATATCATTCCCACGAAACTTTAAATAGTATTGTAATACATAAAAGTGGCGGTTTAAATAGGGGGTGGTACACGCTCACTAGTAGATGTGTTTGAAGCGATGTAGTAGATGTGTAAGTTGCCGCCATATCGAATTTCAAATTGATATTGACATTTGCCATACGAATGCATAAAAGTGAACTGTGGGTTTATATGGGACTACCTCAAAAAGTGGGCGGGACACGCCCATTTGTATATGTATATAAAGCGGTTGTCCATTAAAATCCACAAAATCAAATTTCAAGCTAATATTGATCTAAATGAAGGATTTTTTTAAGTTTCATAAAAAACAAAAAATTGCACGGTGGGTTTGTATGGAGGCTACCTCAAAAAAAAGGGCGGTCCACGCCCATTTGTTTATGCATGTTAAGCGGCTGTCGATGAAAAGCCACCATAGCGCATTTCAACCTTATATTGACTAATAAAGAAATTTTCATAGAAAAAGTCAAAATTGCGCAGTAGGTTTGTATGGGAGCTACCCCAAATAGTGGGCGGGGAGCTACCCCATTAATGTATATGTCAAGCATCCGTCTACTTTAAGTTACTATATAAATTATTAAGTTGATATTGACTACAATAAAAATGTTTTTCATACAAAAAGTCAAAAGTGGGCGGTGAGTTTGTATGGGGGCTACCCCAAAAAGTGGGCGTGGCGACACTATTAAACTGCAATAAAAAGAAGTGTACGTGCAAAATTTCAACTGGATAGCATAAAAATTGATACACAAAAAATGCGCAACAACATACAGACGGACAGACAGAAGGACATGGCTAGATCGATTCGTCTCGTCGAGCTGATTAAGAATATATATACTTTATGGGGTCTACGATGGCTCCTTTAATGCGTTACAAACTTTCAGACAAACTGATAATACCATTTCACGCTATGTGTGAATGGCATAAAAATATAAAATAGTACAAATTACAAAGTCAAACTTTGAGAACTGATAGAATGTTTTTTTTTTATAAGTATAATTGCTAGCACACAGTAAAAAGCATGAACTGAGCTTATTAAATTCGGCGCATATTACTCTAAAGGGGTTAAACAGTGCAAAGTTTGAAATACAAATATTTAGTTTGAGAGGCACAAAATGCCTGTTTGGTCTCTGTGGGCAATATTAAACAAAATATTATTTAAAATGTGGGCAGAGTTAGTTTCACCGGATATAACTTAATGCAGAAACATTACACTTAACATTGAACGGCGGATTTTTATCGAAGGCAAACCAAGTAGCTTAAGACGACTCAATAGGGGGATCCCAATTTAAGCTTCGCAAAGCAAAAATTCGGAACTTTTTCTGCACCGATTCAATTTTTATAGAATGAACTTCATACTGAGGATTCCACACAATACAACCTTAATCAAGGATGGGGCGTACTAAAGCAGTGAAGTTAGTTATACACGGGTTGGCAAACCCTTTTGACCAATTTTTGACAAAGCCCAGCATCGACGACGCTTTATTTACCATAATGTCTATATGGGCATTAAAGTTCAACTTAGGATCCATTAATTTGAAGATCGTTGAAGGTTTCGACTTTTTCAAGAGCGTTGCCGCAAATACAATAAAACGATTCAATATTGGGTTATGTCTATGAACATTTACACTTTTTGTCATTTAAATAAAGTTTATTTGTGTTGCACCATACAACCATGCGATCCAAATCATCTTGTAGCATTGAGAATTGAGCTTCAATTTGAAATGTAGGAAAAGTTTAACATCGTCCGCGTACATTACTATTTTCGCATTGAGAATGAGAGACGAGAGGTCGTTTAGCAACAGCAAAAATATTGCTGGGCCCAAATAACTACCCTGTGGAACATCAGAAGAGACGTTGATCATTTTAGAAGTTGCTGATCTAAAAATTACACACTGTTTCCGCGCACAAAGCTAAGATTTTATAACTTAAAAAGCAATATTTTATGATTTACACTATCAAATGCTTTACTAAAATCTGTAAAATGCTTTACTAAAATCTGCATGCCATCAGAAAAAGCACTGATGGTTCTCGAAGTAAACTCCAAAACACTTGTATTAACAGAACGACCCCTGAGAAAGCCATGCTGAAAAGGAGAAATGATTGGAGCAATATAATGAAGAAGATGATTTGTAATAATTTTTTCGAACAATTTAGGGACCGCAGATAATTTTCCAATACCACGATAGTTACATATGTTCGATTTATCTCCTTTCTTATGAAATGGAATGATGAAAGAATCCTTCCAACAATCCGGATAGGAACCACTTTTTAACGACAGGTTAAATAAGATTGTAAGAGGCTGGCACAAAGTATCCGGACAAAGTTTCAATACAGAATTCGGGATGTTCGGGATGATGAAAAAGAATAATGTTTGATTCAGGAATATTATACGGATAATTTAAGTCACGTTCATCAGAGGGACAATAATTTGAACTGAAAAAGTCCGCAAACAAGTTGCTGATATATTGATCATTATCAGCAAAATGTTCGCAGAAGTTAATGCATGATGCAAATGTCCGGGTATTACGTTTAGTATTAACGAAGTCGAAAAATGATTTTGGGTCCGATTTAATATTACACTGAACACTACACAAATAATTAGCGTAAGCAACTTGGTTACTTTTAAGACAATCACTACGTGCGCAAGCATAGCGGAAGTAGTCCGAGGCCTTTCCCGAGATTTTGAATTTTTTAAAAAAGTCGATTTTTCGTATTTCTTTTATATTGAAGTGATTTTGACCAACAAGGCGACTGACTTATTTGACTTTTCACTGGTAACTGCAGACGGAACAAAATGTTCAAAGACATTATAAAGAAGTTTGTTAAATATAGTATCAACAGCTGTATTGATATTGGTTGCAGTATAAATATATATTTAAAAATTGACTGTTTAGAATAGAATAGGAGGAGTTATGGTTTATAGGCTGAATTCTCTATCAAATGGACCTTAAGTCAAATAAAATCGAACAAAAACTAGCGAAGTTACTAAACTTTTTCCAATAGAAGTAATTTTTGTAATCTACTTTTGTAATAAAACACATACATAATTTTTTGTGAACTGGGCACATCCGTATGAAATGTCTTACAAGTGTAGCGACTAATAATAAACAATACAATTTGAATAGGGAGGACAAATATTATTGTATTGTTTTGAAAACTTTAATTATGTTTTATTCCTTTGTGTAAAGAACTTTTTGACAAACAAGGGAAGAACTGCTCCTTTCGTTTTGGTGCTAAATGAATTTCTGAAGTTTTACGAACAAATGGGATCGAAATGGGATATCTATAAAAATTCATTTGTGTTTGTCTTTTAGACATTAAGTAATTATTATAATGTTGGAGTGGAATACAGAAATTGACTAGAATTGCCTGTAGACCAATCGTTTGTTTTGTTGTCCTTCTGTGTGCCATATATTCCTGAAGTTGTTATTTCCGTGTGTGGAAAGTCGGCTACTGTATAATTTCAATATTAGATTTGCTGGCTGTGCCCAAAATTTCTGCACCGTATTTGTATATTGGGATGAACATAGCCACTTATATATTCGAATTTTGTTGTAAAGCTTTAGTTTTGATTGTCTACCCAAAAGCCAATAGAGTTGTTCAAAATTAAATCGCATTTGGATGGTCGGGTAGGAGGAGGTGTATTTTCACCGGATCTGGGGATTAGAGAATCCTTTAGACTGCCCGACCATTGTATCGTTTGTCAGGCGGAAATGCTAGCTATTTAGGAAGCTACGCATCTCCTAAGTTCATACTCACATAATCAAGAGCATGTGTTTATCTTCTCGGACAGTTAGGCTGCCCTGAAAGCGCTGAACTCGTTCAGCTCCAATTCCAAAAACACAACGGAGTGCCAGGAAATCTCTTAACGAGATTGCCGAGCACTTTGTTATACATCTCATCTGGGTGCCTGGTCACCAAAATATAGAGTGAAATTGTGAAGCGTATAAACTAGCCAGAGAGGGCATCCTTCCACAGTAGGCATACCCATGGCTACATGTAAACTACAGATTTCAACAAATATGATCGGTATTGCAACCAATAGTTGAGGCAACCTTGGCACGTGTAGAATCTCTAGACTCACCTGGCCAAAATATAATCTTAAAAAAACAATAGCACTACTTCAGCACAAGAGAGATAAGTTAGCTGTTATTGTGGGAGCCGTCACAGGCCACTGTATAATAGGAAGGCATGCCAAAAGGCTAGGGATAAACTCCTGGGAGGAGACGGTAGAGCACTTGCTATGTCACTGTCCGGCCCACAGTATGAAGATACTGACGTTATTAGGACGTCCCTTCCTGAGATTAAACATATCTCGACGTTCCTGACACTGACAAAGTGGTTCTCAGAGTAGCTGCGGTTGAAATGGGAAATATATATGGTATCACAGACAATGTGGGTTCAATCATGTTGGCCATCTTAACCTAACCTATATCTCATTTCGTTTCGGTTTTTAATTATGTGGTCTTTCCAGATGAATTTAATGTCGATATTGAAGCCCAGACATCTGGCGTAGTTGGAAAGGTTGATTTGGATGCCATTATTTGTCATGCCGTTATATGATAGGACGTCTATTAGAGTATACAACATTTACTGTCTTCTCGTTGTTCACCTGAATGCCCCATTTTTTAAACCAGTCCATTGTTCTGTTTATATTATTTTGTAGATCAGTTGTGGCTAGATTGACATCCTTATTGGATGATGAAAGCACTGCATCATCTGCGAAAGTTCCAATCATGCTGCAGTCAGATGGTGAAGTACGAATATCCGCCGCGTTAAGTAAATAGAGTAGGGGGCCTAGCACGCTACCCTGCGGAACTCCTGCTGTCATTGGCATCATTTGCGAGCATTCATCTTTTTATTTAATGAAAAACTTACGATCTTTTAGGTAGCTTTTAGTGAGACAGTAAAAGCTATTTGGTAGTATACCTTGAAGTTTATGCAGTAGCGCAGTATGCCACACGCTATCAAAAGCTCTTGCAACTTCAAGAAATGCGGCCGCACATACTTTTCTGTTATCAATATTAGAAGATATTTTATTAATAATTCGGTGAGCTTGCTGAACCATGGAGTGTTTCCGTCTAAATCCGATTTGGTGGCTTGGTATTGCTCCCTGTTGGTATATTATTTTAATTATTCGATCGTATAAAAGTCTTTCGTATATTTTTGAGAGTAGAGCCAATAAACTGATCGGTCTGTTAGATGTTGGCTGAGTGGCGCCCTGATTGGGTTTTGAGATTGCAATTATTTGAGCTACTTTCCATGCTCGAGGAAAATATTTAAGTCGCTTTGTCAGTGTTATTTCTTGCCCAAGAACATTTATACTCTGCATTGTAATTTAGAATTAATCCCAAAAAATCTCGAACAACTCAGCGACAAATAGTAGGGTAAATGATATCTACAAGAAATATCTACAGTAGAAAAGCGCTTCAAAGAAAAGAGCCAAGTCAGCATGCTAGCTAATTACTGAGTATTGAGTATTTGTTTTAAAAATGTTTGTTTATGTTTTTAATTAAGCAAAAACGGTGCATCTTGTTAATTATAATATAATAACCCAATGCTCGAAATTCGTCGTGTTGGCATTAGAAAGATATCAGAGATACTCAACATCTCTTATGGATCGACTCAACACATTTTGGTTGTTGTTTTCGGTATGAAACGCGTCGCGGTCAGACTTGTACCAAAAGACCTGAACTTTTTGCATTTTTTGTATATTCCACCTTGATTGTGACGGAGTTTTTGACCAATTATGAAACAAAAGTCATCGCACAACCACCGTATTCACCAGATTTGGCACCCTGTGACTTTTTTCTGTTTTAAATATCCGCTCCGGGGAACGCGTCATGAGTCGATTGAGGAATTGAAAAAAAAATTCGCTGAAAGAGCTAAAGGCTATCCCGGCCGAAGCGTATAACAAGTGTATGGAAAATTGGATTATGAATTGGAGCCTATTTTGAAGGCGATAATAAAGATTTTTATTAAAATTAATAAAAATGTTATGTTATGTATGTGGGGTATCTATCCAGAGTTAGACACCATATTCATTTTTGAATACAAAATAGGACAGGGCTGCTTAAAAAAGTCATCCTGTGACATATATTATAGTTGCCATGCGAGGAAGCACGAATTTGAAAGCGGTTTCGTGATTAATAGGATATTACGCTGTCTTGTCTTTAGTATCATATCTGTGGATGATACGTATCAAGCACGATACTTCAACATGTAATGTAAACTAAAAAATTCGTGCTTGGCGATTTCAACGCAATGGTCAGGAAGGAAGGAAGGAACATGGTAATTAGTGGCACCAGATTTCCACACCTCAAAATACACAAGACTACTTGGCGCAGTCCAAATCAAAACACACGCAATCAAATTGATCATGTTGTGATCGACGGATGGCACGCATCGAGCGTGTTGGATGCTGCATGGCTCAACATGGTGCACTCCGCACGTCCCAACACTCAACGAAAGCTAGACGTCGGAGATCTGAATCACAACAGACCGTCGAAGCCTTTTCAGCCAGATTCTCCCAACTGTTCCGGGAGTCCTCTCCGGCTTCTAACGATATAGGAGAACAGTGGAGAAATAACTTCCACTCCATAAAGACGCTGGTCATAGAAGAACTCTGCAGTCGGGAGCAACGCGAGCTGTTAGAGAGCAATATCGTGAGAAACGGAGAGGGGAGAAACGCCTTTTCAGACGCAAAAAAAGGAACAAGAAAGGCGGATCTTGAGGATCAAGATCTTACTAAAGGTTTTGAACTCAATGTGTCTTTCTGCAAGGACAATAATGGAAGTCTTACAGATGCACAGCAATCACTGGGACTATGGAGATGTCACTTCTCCAACATACTTGTGGGCGATGAAGAGAACAATACCGCAGGTAGAGAAGCATTTATAGAATCACCAATTGATGCTGGCTCTCTTGTAGAGCCATCAAATTATAATGAGGTCGACTCAGTAATTAAAAATCTGAAGAATAAAAAAGGGGCAGGCTCCAATGAGATGCCAGCTAAGTTATTCAAGCTGTATGCACCAACTCTTATGCAAAATATGGTCTGATGAATGCATACCCAACGATTGGAATGTCAGTGTTCTTCAAGAAAGGAAACTCCGCTGTCTGCGCGACCTACGGTGGTATAAGTCTCCTTTCAATTGTATACAAAATTCTGTCCCGCGTACTGTGTAAACGTATTAGTGTGGTTTCAGACCAAAGAGGTCTACCAGTTCAATCTACGACAAATCCTGGAGAAGACCCGTGATTACAACAAAGACACACACCACCTATTTGTCCATTATAAGGCCGCTTTGCATACGCCGATAAGAACGAAGTTCTTCAACGCCCTATCTGAACTTGGTATCCCAGCAAAGATCGTTCGTCTTTGCATGATGACGCTATCGCACACCCAAAGCGTCGTCAGAGTATGAAAGATCCTCTCCGAACCATTTGATACCAAGAGAAGTGATGCTTTATTGTGCGACATTTTTAATCTCTTGATAGAACGGTAGGTCACGTATGCGTTTGCTGATGACATGGACATTATCGGCAAAAACGAACGGCGAATTGAGAAACAGTCACGTCTCCTTGGACTAGCGGTGAACGGTGATAAGACGAAGTACATGGTTTCCACTCGCACACCAAATCCATGGTCTGTGAGTATAGAGAATTTCAACTTCAATGTTGTAGAAAACTTTGAAAACCTATCTGGGAACAGAAATTACCAGCGACAACAACGGCAGCCTAGAGATCAGACGTAGAATCCAGCTTGCTAATCGCTACTACTTTTGGCTCAGCAAACAAATTACAAGTAGAGCCCTCTCTCGAATTAAGAAGATAAAAATCTATGACACTGATAATCCCGTTCCTGCTGTATGGCGCAAAAGCATAGACCCTGACATCAACGGATACGGTGTCTTTAGGATTGTTCGACAGAGATTCTCCTTCAGATTTTTGTTCGCCTTCGAGTTGGCGTCGAGTTTAGGATCCGTATAAACCACGAGCTGTATAAGCTGTATAATGAGGTTGAGATAGTCCAGCGCATTAAATTCCAGCGGCTGCACTGAGCTGGTCACCTCATTCGGATGAATCACGAAACTCCAGCACTAAAGTGAAAAATACAATTTAACATTTTTAAATTTAAATATTTTCAAATCATGTTTTTTTTTTCGTACTGGCAAAAAATTTCAGGAGTAAAATTTAGTAAGAGTTGAGTTCGCTCTCAAACATGCAATCTCTCTCTTTCTCTTATTACTGCGACTGCTGTAGTCAACGAATGCTATGCAGTAAAATTTGTTACAATATTGTAAAAAATTGTATAAAAAATATTTATACGTGATTAGTTCTATATAGTACGAATTATTATGCCATGATTGCTGTTAAACAAATTAAAGTTGGCAGTTACGACAATAACAATAAAAATTAGCAATACAAATAACAACAGAGAGAAGAGAGAGAGAGAGAGAGAGAGAGCTAGCGAAAGAATAAGAGAAACAGCGTATAGAGAGAGAACATATGTATGTGTATGCAAAAAGTTGCTGCATGCATTGAAGCGTTGCGATGCGACGCATTACTTTCAATGTGTTTAACTATACATATTTCTATATGAGTTAAAGCAAACGAAGCGTTGTTACGTTTACAACGTTGGATTGGTTGTATAGAGCCGGGAGTCACATTGATGAGAATTCAGTTATTTTACGATTTTTGAGTGTGTTGCAACAAAAGATATTCTTGAGAGTAAAGTAGAGTCGTTTTTTTTTTTGTATTCAGTTGTTGTTGTATTGTCTTCGCTTTCATTCGTCAACTTTTCGCTGGTCGTCGCTAGAATTTTTTGTGTTGTTTCAAACAGTTTCGTCATTGTCTCATTTGTATATAGACAGCGTCTGCATTCGCGTCGAGTGTGCTAAGATACATATTGTGTGTATATGTACATATATACTGCTTGAATACATTTATATATATTTATACAAAAAACAAAAATAAAACAACTAAAAAGCAGGAAAGAATAGTGCAATCTACTAATTTGCTTTTTATGCTCATAAACATTAACTGTTAGTACATATATATATACATTAGTATATACATACATATATCGAATTTGCTATTGTTATTGTTGTTCGTCGTCGTCGTCGCTACCGTAACGGGTTATTTATGTTGTTGTTCTTGCTATACATACATATGTGCATATATACTAAGTGCTTTAAGCCAAAAAAACTAAATTGAAAAACGCGTTTATTTTTTTGTGTGTTTAAAAAAAGACGTAGTCGTCAACGTAATATTTGCAAAATCAATGTAATGCATTTTGAAATCCTTATAATTTTGTTTTTCGTTTTTTTTTTTTGCAATGAATAACGCCGTCATTGCATTTTCTCAACTAGCTACGCTGTTATCCTTCGCGGACGCCGCTGTGTATCTATTTTTTTGTTTTGTTTTTTTTTTTTTTTTTTGACTGGCTACCTAAGTTTTGTAGCTGTCTGACTTGACTCTCTCTCTATGTGTATGTGTGCGTGTGGACGTTTTGTGGGTGTAAATGCCGGGGAAGCCAGGGCTTAAATGTCAGACAAAAATATCCTTGACAAAAAAACAAAAAAAGAAGAACTATAGAGTAAACTGTGCTGTTCTTCTTCTTCTGCTTTTACTACAAATTCGTAGAAATACTAATTAAATATTATAAATATCTTTGCACATATGTATGTACATATTTAAAACTCGTACATACATACATATGTATATACAACACTTTATATATTTATGTACATACATACTTACATATTTTACGACGCAATTGAATGCCATCGAAGGCCAAACAACTTTGTCCATTTTTTGCTGCTGCTGATTTGCTTTCGATTTTTTTTTTTGTTGGCGCGAAATACGTAGAAACATATTTACTTACATATGTATTACATATATTATATATATGCATGTATATATATAGAAAAAATGTTAAATACATATGTACATCCATATGTATGTATATACAATATGAGCTACATTTACAGCATTAAATTAGCATAATAGGCATAATTAAAGTTTATTGCTATCAAAAATCACACCAAAAAACAACAGAAAAAACGAATGACATTTGTTATTATTTATTTATTATATGTATGTAGTAAGAGACAAGGCCTAATCAATTCAATGTTAGTTTATTTGTCTGGCAACTACGCATTTAAATTCGAGCATGTGGTTGAAAACTCCACGCGGAGATCGCACATGATTTGCTCAATTTTTCTCACTTGCGCTTAAAAAAAAAATCTCACGATTTATAGCGGCATTGTTTTGGTTTTTGCTAAAAAACAAAAAAAAAAGAGTTGCCATCTTGATAAAAAAAAAAAATGAAATGAGTACCCACCCACTATTAGGGCTTTTGTCTGCTACACAGTGTGCTAAAGGGTTTTCCATTAAGCGTGCTTGTATTTTAAAATTTAATAAAAAGAGTTGTGTGTAAGATTCAACAGACACACACACAAACTAGCTATTTCATTAACTCATCAAAAATTTCAAAAAACTGCATATCTTTTGAACGGTTGGACCGATTTGCTTGATCTTCTCATGTCGCTGCCAAGAAATAATATAAATAATCCGATTTTATATGTTTTAATATTTTCTAAATATAAGTTTTTAGACCTTTTTAATGCTATATTACACGTCTCGATCTGACTTATCAGTAAATCCTTTTATATTGCGCGTATGATATAGCGCTTGTGCTGCAGCCACACCGAGGTGGGCTTTCGTCACTTGCGTGGACTAATGTTCATAGTGATACCATTATATTTTGATAATGATTGAAATTTCCTACATGGCTTCATTTATAGGCCACGTTCAAAGTGATTCACTATTGTATGATTCTTTTGCATAAGACGCTCTGTAGCTCAGCAATAGTTTCAATTATGTTTTTCTACATTTGGTTTGTTGCCATAAATGAGCGACCTAACATAGCCCCAGAGATAAAGTCTAAGTGCATTAAATCGCACGATCTTGCGCGTTATGGGAGCTCTTGTTGTAACAACTCCAAAGTAACGCCCGAATTGTAACACGTTACGTCGTACTGTAATTCTGACTAAGAAAAAAAAGTCAGTTATCATGGCCCGATACCGTTCGACATTGACAGTCAATCTTATTGATGGCCATTCTCGTTTCGGAAGATATATGGCATAATGACATCGTCTGACTAAAATCCACAACAAACAGTAACTTTCTTCGGCTGTAATGGAAATTCTTGATGCGACTGTGTATTACTCTCGCTAAATGCTACAAATTTATTTGTTCCCAAAGTCGTATAAACAAAAATGTGCTGTGTGACTTAATGAAGATGAGTTGTTCGCAAAAATTTGGATCCTGCAATGTAAAATTTTTAAAATTGTGCCTATGACAGAATACAAATCTCGAAGAATGAAAGCTGTGTCACCTGAAACGGCAGTGTAATAATCTATCAAATTTCGAACCTTTATACGATAAAATCTAATTAGGTAACCAAAATTTTACTTTATTGATTTTTCTACCAACCTTAACACACATAGTAAACGAAAAAGAATATTATAAATGCTTCGGAAAGTTGAATAATGCATTAAATTGATGAGTTATGTCGATATGTTTGGTGTAATGCATTTTGCTCTTATATCTATTCTTGCATCTATATTAACTTAAAAATGTAAGAATTTTCTACAGATTAATGATTCCAATCATAGCACACACATGAACCTCCCTACCTAGTCGTATGCACGATTTGTAGCTTTCATCAGGGCTGAAAAAATGTACGACATTGTATACTATATACTATATATATACTAACTTTAGCACACAGTTTCTTAATAAACCGATCATTGATTGTTTTTATTATTTGCTGCATCCATAGTAAACATAAATTTTCAATGAGATATATACAAGTGTGTACATATTGTGCAGTAATAGTATATCTAAAGGGTGTTCCTTTGTTTTTAACTAAAACACGCAAACGGCTACAAATTGAAATCTCCTTTTCTTTGTGGATTTTTTCCAATTCTAACCCGTTAACGCATAAATAGGTTATCAATCTCTTTAGCAAAGAAAAAGTACGTACAGCTGTTACTGAAGTGACTGAATTTGTTGAAAATAATTGCAATAGTATAACAACGTTTGGGAAAAAATGTTTCAATTAGTATGTGCTTCGATTTTGTGGTCTGCAAAGCCACGAGTGCATGTAAGATTTTCCAATCGTCGTTTGGACAATTTTTGTGCCACAAAATAATTTCTTGTTTCGCTATAACCGTTCAAATCATTATAATAAATTTATGGAACTTCACAATTTTTTCGACGAATGTTAAGCTGGAATTAAACTCTGCAAATCTAGAACGTCCGAAAATATTTCCATGAATCTTAAGATCAAAAAAGAAATCATGAAATTCGAAAAAAATGTTATAATTGGTGACATTGGTGACCACTGGTTGGGAACCAGTGCTATAAACGAAGAAGTTTCAACGAGTTGCTAATGTAGTCAAATTTCAGAAATAGTTTTTCATTCGATTCCTAACGATTGTATGCAATACTATGTACTATTGACTTATATTTTGCATATTATTTCGCTTTTTTCTGCATTTTTGAGCAACATAAAAATAAATCGTGACTTGAATGAAAGGAAAAAGTGTTGCCATACTTAAAGACTTCAACAGTAAGAAAGAGTGTGTTAAGCGTGAGAGAATCGCATGTGTTGCTCTGCCGCTATTGTTTTTTTTTTTTTTTTTTTTTGTTATTCGTATTTCACTTGTCGGTCTACGCCACCAGCTGAGCCAGGCCATGCCGTGCCCCCTATCTATATATACATATGTATACCCGCCTTCGCGACGTAGCATCTTATTTGCTTCCTATATATATATATATATATATATATATATATATATATATATATATGTATATGCACACACACACACACACACAGAGACAATTGAATGAATTTATTTACATTTATTTGAAATCTAACGCAAAATCGCAATTAATAAACAAAACAAAAAACTTGTGACTCGGCGTCGTCGTCGCCGTCGTCGTTGACTGTTATCAGGTGGAAAGTGACGACAGCTGCGGCCTTTGTTATAGTCTATATAATACATAAATATATACATATGTATATATGTATGTATGTACATGATATGCATATAATACAACCACTCATTAGGCCTCTCTTGTCCCCAATAGAACCTAAAACTTTCGTCCCATATCCAATGCGCATTTCTTTGCCTTTAAATGAAAAAAAAAAAAATAAAAAGGAAAATTATCTACGCAATTTATTTTGTTTTCGTTAGATGATTTAAAAAAAAAAAAAAAACATTTATAATAATACTAAAAAAAAAGCAATTTTTACGTTTTGACTTTTTGTTTAATAACAAAATATGTATTTGAAATACACATACGTATTAAAATAATTACGATCTGCTCTAGATCTTCTATTTTCGCATTTCGTGTTTATTGAAATGTGTTTTTATTTTATTTAAATTTTTTTTTTTTTCGTTCAGTTCTTTCTTTTTGGGTTTTTGCGTTTTTGGTAAAATGCCATCAAAAGTATTCTTCCTTTGTGGCGTTTTCTTCGTTATGTATTCTACTTCTTGTTGGTGTTCTTTTTCTGTTAAAAATGAAAATAAATATAAGTAAAGCATCATTGACAACGACAACTACAACAGCAACAAAAAACAACAACAAGAAGAAAAACATTGCCGTCAATGACAGTACAAAAACAATAAATAAGAACAACAACAACAACAACAAATGAAACTTAAACAGGGTGTTTCAAATTTAATAATTAATTAAGAAATAAGCAAAATATCGGTACAAAAATCTGCTGTGCAGAACAGTAACATACAAAACAGGCCACCAGTTTCGTAACCAGCCATGAAAACTTCTCAGTAACTCTATAAATTACATACAGAATGATCTAACAAATAGTTTCTGAGATATGACGAATTTAATTTATTTCTTATTGCTTCGCAATCGTGATATCCCTAGCAATACTGCTATTACTTCGTGCACTACTGCTAATACTCGGAGCACAAAACAGTAGCATAGCAGCACAATTTACGTTTTGTGCTACTGGTACTGCTACGTTTAAATTAAAGCCGTAGCTTGTGCAGAAATGAAAACTGTAAAAGAGCATAAGATTTTACTGTATATATTCTTAAAGAATATGAAAAGTCGAGTCGATATAGATATAGATATGTACGACTGTTTATCAGTCCTTCCAATTGTGGAGACTATAAAAGATATACTCTTCTTTAGGCTCTTCAGAAAAGGTAAATTAAAAAAAAAAAACAATACCAACCTAACTAAAAGCCTTACACCCATTTTTGAGTTTTTGTTTGATATTTTTGTTGTTATTATGCTATAAACTTCAAATTTAGTGTATCTTAGATCAATCATAATAAAATATACCACATAGGCACAGACCGGACTAGTATAAGCCATAATCGCCATACAAATCTGCCCTCCATTTTTGAATTTTTGCTTCAAATAACGAACCTTAGCAAACGTACAGTGAACGAAGTCGAGCACAATCGACTACAGCGTTAGATCTTATTTCGTTTCTAAATATTTATTTTTTATACCCCACACACATATGTACTTGTATATTCACGAAGGATGTATCGTATACCACTTAAACTACATAAATATTTATATATATTCCTTATCAGTTAGCTATTTCCATTCGAACTCAGTACCTTGAGTTACATTGACTCAGAATTTTACGTCTTTGATTTAGTTTTTAATTAGTTTTCCCCTATTTTGCAGAAAATTAAGAAATTAGAAAGTACTTATTTAGGGTTCCGTACCAAAGGGTAAAACGGGACCCTATTACTAAGACCCCGCCGTCCGTCCGTCTGTCTGGCTGTCTGTCACCACTCTGTATTTCATGAACCGTGATAGTTAGACAGTTGGAATTTTCACAGATGATGTATTTCTGTTGCCGCTATAACAACAAATACTAAAAAACAGAATAAAATAAATATCTAAGGAGGCTCCCACACAACAAACTTGATTTATTTTATAGATAATGGAACGGAACCCTAGGTGCGCGAGTCCGACTCGCACTTGGCCGGTTTTTAAAAAATTCATACTGTTTTTAAGTTATTGCTTTCGAATATTGCTGCTACTCAAAAATGACCTACTGGCTCAAGATTTATTTAATATGCTGAATTCATTTGTACAGAGAAAAAATTATATGTGCTTATCTTTGAACTTTGTTATAAATGTTTTTGTTGTATACGGCTTATATTGCTCAAATTGTTGACGCATTAAGTTCGATTCACACAACGCAGTATTTTCCTAACGCAGTATTTGTCTAACGCAAAATGCAAAACCATCATTCGCAGTATAATGTGCTTAAGCCTTAACTCTTAAATCTAGTAATTTGGCAATGTAGGGCCCTCACCCGACAGTCTAGCTTCATAAGTTGATCAATACATTTATAAATATGTATGTATGTACAATATAATACAAACGAGTATGTAGGTCATACGATTAGATATCTCCAGAAAAAAAAAAACAGCAAACAGGAAAAACAATTTCAATACGCTTATCTTTGAAAATATTCCCATAAAAAAAAATCTAATAAACAAACTAGAAGCTGTCACCTCTAATCGGCAGTTAGTTGACATCACTTTTATTATTAATATTTATCAATAACTTAAATAGTTAAAGCTACACATACTGCGCTGCGGATCATATAGTAATTTGAGCCAGCAGTATTTTGTTTTTAAAAAGCCTATACTGTGAATATGTTTTAATTTCTAGACAGCAACTTTACTTATGCTAGTCACTCTTGCTTGCTTGCACTCTCTTTAGAATTCTTTAGAAAGCAGAAAATGTCTAGATACATTTTTTGACACCCTTTAGATACTTTTTCTGCGCTTTGGTCTGATTACTTATTACAAACATATGGTATAATATACTCGTATGTATACCTACATATATAAATTTTGTGAAATTCTTTTACGACTTTTTAGTATTTGTGCAGTGGCAAGGCAGGCCCACTCAAGTCGACGCAGTAGGAGACCGGCTTCGGTTGATCTATTATATCGTTCGTTTCCCCTTAATGTATTGTACGTAATATATACGTAAATATACATATATAAATAGTATGTATATATATATATAAATAGGGTGTTTTTTTTTTTTTTTTTTTTTTGTTAAAGGTGTAAAACTTTGAATTGAATTTATACTGAATACTGTGTTTATATAATTTCAAACTGAAAATTGGTTTTATTAGAAAGCTAATTTAATGACATTAATATTTAGATGTGGCGCATTTTGGAAGTTCAATTTTCGACCACATTTTATTGAGAGTAGCCATGGCAAATCGAATTAGTCGATTATGTCGACCATAAAATGCACGTAGCGCAGTTTATGGTCGATAATAAATTTGCACAATTTGTGGTTTCGGCGTTAGTTCATTCATGATAAAAAAGGCAAACCCAACATAGCACAAATGACAATAGCGTTGCCAGCTCTGAGCGAACTTTGACAGTTTAATAACTGTTAGAAAATGCTACCCCTAAAAAAACACCCTACATATATATATATATATATGTATATGCACTTCGTCTAAAGGTGTGCAAGTGTGTATTTATGGTAAGTGCTTAGCACTAAATCGGTCGGTCGCGAGTGTCACGCGTTGTTACAAGTGCTGCATGAATCACGCGTGAAAGGCATCGTTTTTTTTTTATTTTTTAGTACGACAACGATTACAACAGCGACAACAATAACAATAACAGCTACTACGTTTTAGTTGAAGTAGTAGGAACTAATAACGTAAATAAAAAAATAAAAATATTTTCTAAAAAAACAAACTAACAGGCACTTCTCAAATAAATAAATAAATAAATAAAGAAAATCAAATAAGCGAAGAAAAATAAAAAAAAAATGCTCAACTTATCGATGCCAAATCGAACGATTCTACAATGCGGCTTAGCAGCGCTTGCCTCGGTGCTTCTGATGTCATGGTAAGTTTCGAATATATTTCTATATACTCGTTTGTACATATACTATATAATAAAAATAACTTTGACCCAAGTTCCATTCCATATAGAACCCTCACATCAAACGTGTATAACTAAGCGCACTGGCATTGACATTAAAGTCAATCGAATCGTCCGAATAATACCGCAGTACATTGCCCTTTGGCGATAAGCCATCCGTCAATTATTATTTATATGCGGTTTCTTACAACCGATTGGGAACTAAAACTATATTTAAATGGCTTCTATTTATTTTACTATAAACAAAGTATACTTTGTATAGTTTTTGCATGTGCAGTATTATAATTATATGATGAAGTTTGCATGCCAGTACATTAGAAAAGAGTTCCAGGCATGGTTTATTTAACATGTGGCTCATACGGTTCATTCCGTCTTGAAATTCTGTGAAACATATCTCTCTCGAACACGCCGAAAGACGCTATATCTTATGATGCCAGGGCCTACGCTACTGCGCTATACAATACAATCGGGATTATCAGCGTCTTATATATTTTTATTCTCGTACTTTGAGATTGGGCTCTGCTTCTAATTTATTTCCTGTGCCCAAAGCAACATCGATTAGCAAGCGTGATTCTTCGCTTTCGCTGTTTAACTCAGTTCCCAGGTACACAAAATTTTCTACAACATTGAAGTTGAAATTTTCCAACCTCACAGACCGTACAAGTCGCGACGATGGTTTGGCAGTAGACACAACTAGACCCATGAGCCGTGACTGTTTCTCAATCTCCAAGAACGCTTTGCCAATTCACCTCGCTATACGTGCCGATGTTGTCAATGTCAGAGTAGCATCATTTTCTTATGGAAAATCGTGCCCGCATGTTTTACGTAGGGCATCCGACGTATGATGAACTCCATCAGGAGATTAAACAATAAAGAACGCTAAAACCCGGAATATTTGTTTGGAATTGACGAAAGATACACAAAATTTGGCGTTTCTAGCGTAATTAAAAACAAAAAGCAGACAGTTTTGTACAAAAACTTTAAATGTGGGAGGCAGGTTTGTATGGTGGCTACCACACACAGTGAAGTGAACGTGTTAATTTAATACACTTTATATGAAAAGGGAAATGGAGCATCTAAATAGCCAAACTTGAACTCTCTATCTTTTATAGTCTGCAAAACTTGGAATATTGGAAATAATTGTTGTTGAAAAAGTGTACACTCAAATGAGAAAAATTTATGAGATTCGTTAAAATATTGCATGAAGTTTGAACTTTCAACAGTTTTAACTTAGTTATTTTTTATACAATCGAATTGGATACCATTAGACGTGTAATTTAATCACCTTTCTAGCAATTAATGACTCATTTCCATCATTCAAAGTGGACTGGCTGGTTTTTGTAATATCAATGCATCAAAAAACACAAATATACCTAAAGTCGTGTAAACAAAAGTAACTCTCTTATTAATATTGAAATTTGTAAACTAATGTGTTATAGATCGTATTCAATTGTACAATAAAAAATTTCAAAATTGCATATATTCAGATCCTAGCCATCGAAACAAATTTTATTTCGTATTTAATTGACTCTCAACCTTATTAGAAAACATCTAAAAACGTTACATTTTAGCTTGCCCTAGAGTTGAAAATCCTGTATCAAATCACGTGTGATTCTTTTGTTCATATTTTAAATATATTTTATTTGCGTAGGTTAAAATCGTAAAACATTTTAAAAGCGATTTTTATTCCATGTAATAAGTTAAAGGCAACAATTTTTGCTTTAAGAAAATTCATATAAATTCTGTACTCATACTTACATAATATATTTTTAACTTTTTCATGATGAAGTATTTATGTGTCTATACTACATATTCTTCGTATACATATGTACCTATATAAAAATATTTTCTTTTACTTAAAATCTGGGTCAAAGAACTCGGCAATTAAGTCAACCAAAGTGCTATAAAAAGCGCTATATTCAAAAAAAAAAAAAAAGTTGCACCAACGGTTACAACAACAACTCAATGACATTTTGCCCGAGAGTGCTTTATGTGATAGCACTTTCCGACAAAATGGAACAACGTCTAACTAGACCTGCTGGGGGTGAGTGCGGTGTATGGACTGTACCGGACCAAAAGATTGGGCGCGGCAAGGTAGAGTGCTGCTGCATTGCTCAAGCGAAATAGCGAAATAAAGTTGCAATATTTTATTTTTAAACATTTCGTTGCTGCTGGTGCTGCTGATGCTTTGAACGGCTCGCTTAAGAAAGTGTCAGCGCGAGGGGGGGGGGATGCTGTACGAGGGTGCTATTTATATTTCGGGAACTGGCAACACTAATGTCAAAAGCTAAAATCTGGCAACACCCTAGTAAAGTTTGGCATAAACGTACTCACAAAGTTTTGATGTACAATTGCTATTTGTTTTGTTTACAATGAGTTAAGAAAAGCAATTTGGCCAAAAAAATGGAAATTTCAAGAGAAGGTTTTCGTTGGATTATTTTTCACAACTTTCGACGTGGATTATCTTAACAAGAATGTGTCAATGAACTCAGTTCTTTGTATGGCGATAAAGCACCATTAAAAACCACAGTATATCGCTGGTATAATGAATTCAAACGTGGTCTTAGTTCGGTCGCCGACGAATTTCGTGAAGGTTGTCCAAAATCGGTTGTTGTGCCCAAAAACATCGATGCAGTGCTTGAACTGATAATGCAAGATCATCGTGTGGCATATCGTGAGATATAGGCATCCTTGCACATTAGTTCCACTTCAATATATTCGATTTTGCATGAACACTTAACTGTACAACAAATTTGCTCTCGTTGGATACCCCATAATTTATCAATCGCTGAAATAAGGCTCGCGTCGTTTGGTGGTAGGAAATCCGCTTGAGCAACGTAGGACGGTCAATTCTGAGTGGTACACGACCATTTGTTTGCCGGAAGTCTTCGGAGAAATTCGTAAAACCAACCGCCAAAGATGAATCATTCTCCATCCTGACAATGAGAGCTCTCACACATCTCGTCAAACAAGTGCATTTTTGAGCATTCAAAACATGGAATTAATGACTCATCCTCCGTACAGTCCTGATTTGGCACCCAATGACTTCTTCTTGTTCCCGAGTACAAAAGGTAAACTGCGTGGTCAACGATTTACGAGCGCCGAAGAAGCAGTTGAAGCGTTCAAAAACCATGTTTTGGAGATGTCTCAAGAGGAATGGAAAAACTGCTATGACAAATGGTTTGAACGAATGCAAAAGTGTATTGATCATCAAGGGGAATATTTTGAAATACAATAAAACCATTTTCATTTAAAAATGTTTGTTATTATTTGCTATTCCCGAAATATAAATAGTACCCCTCGTACTAGCAGTAGTACAAGTGCAGTAGATACTATTTTGTATTTGCATCTACAAGATAATGTGTTATTTTTATAAAAATATAATACACAAAATAGAAACATTTTTTCATGTTGTTCAATTCTTGGAATTTATGGAAATAGTTTTTGATCGAAAATTTTTTCTGCAAATTAACAAATCATTAATTTTGAGTTTACAACTCTATAAATAAGTATATTGAATTCCAAACATTTTTAGGCATATAAAATATTTCTATTTCTGCTGAAATTTATACTCCGCATTTATTACACAGCAATGAAATTTTACTGTGTCTCGTAAAAGTACTACATACTTATTTTTAATAAGTAGAAATTACACTTTGTGCTCTACCTATAGACGGTACATACACAACTAATTATCCATGCAATTATACTTTTTCGTGCTCTATTTTCTACATAAAATAAACTTTACAAGTTTAATATCATAGCTTCAAGTCTCTCCTTAAACTTCATACGTAAAACTATTCTATATTCAAATCTGTAACAGTTTTACCTTTTGTTATATATATTTTAAGCAGTAGCTTTATTATTTATTATACCATATACTAATTGGGTAAGAGGCGTTTTATGGTTCCCATAAAGTATATACATATATTCTTAATCAGCTACGTAAGCTGAAACGATATAGCCATTTCCATCAGACCGCAGAGAGATTTGCAGGCATCGAAGGCGTTGCGTAGTCGTTCAACTGAATGTCCTTTAAATTTTTGGTGCAAGCCTCTTTGATGTTGTCGACCGGATTTTTTCAAACGCGGAAACAAAATGTAGTCTGGGGCAGGCAAGTCAGGACTAGATAACCCTTGGCACATCTGCATTGGCCAGGAAGCTGGTTACTACAAAACGTGTTCGTTGACGATTTAACCTGTTGCAATGCCGGACGCGTTGAACACCCCGTTTGAGTCTCTTGACAACTTCCAGGTAGAAATTATCATTCACGATTGTAACCTGCGGTACGTACATACTTGCGGTGGACAAGCCCGCTGCTGTTTTGCGTGTTTTTACGAGCATAGACATGACTTTTGATTAGCTCATTCTGGAATTCGAACACCCAAGAGTTGTCTCCTATGATCACGTTGTCAAGAAAGTGGACGTCTTCTTTAAACAGGTCCAAGCCAATCTCCAAATTGTTTGTCACAATATGTATGCAATGAAACAAAACATCAAAGTGCATAATACCTTTCACACGAGTGACAGTTTCGTTGATGGCACTCCAGCTCTGGGTTCATCGCTCACCTCCTTGCGGCTGGACTCGTATCGATTCGAAAGGCATTTATTGTCAGATCCCGTATTCATTATTGAAACAGTTTCCGCTGCGGTCTTGCCAAGCATAACTTGATCGCTTTCTGTTGTTTTAGCAAACGCTGGATTTTAGCTTGCATATTCTGACCGAAACGATTTTAGAGATAAATCCTATCCGAAACACCCTGCTATCCTGTTCGGAGGCTTACTTATGTGTGCAGTCGTTTCTTGATATTCCCCATCACTCATCCCCAAACTGCAGAACCCTCTGAAAACAAACCCTGTGCCGTCCAACATTTTTTTTTTCTTCTAAACTTGCTCTGCGTAGTTATCAGTTGAACATAAAAATTCAAATTTGATATCAATCCAATCCAAGATATCAATGTTCATACATACGAAAAACAGATAGTCAGACAGACTGGTGTATGTACATATCTATATCGACTCAACTTTTGATGTTCCTCAAGAATACGCATATTTACTTTTTGGAATATACTCGTATTACGCCTGCTTCCGCCCGCCAGTTACATACATTAGTATACACTTGACCCTCCATGCTAAAGTATAAAAACTACGCACGTAGACAAAGTTTTACAAAATACTAGATACTCGTATATTATTTCCAATTAAGTCACGTAAATGTGCCAAAGGATGTTCATTGCATGCGGATATGTAATAATATTCAGTGTACCCGTAGATATTATTCAAGTATAATTCCGCTACATTGTACATTACATAAAATTTTAAATACATTTCTAAATTTTCCATCATAAGAAAACAAATTTCTCGATTCAGTTCAAATCGTACTAAAAAGTATTCTCGCTTCTGAAGATGTTTTTCAAACGCAAAGCACACATTTTCTTTTTGAGATTTTATTGAAAAAGGAAGCTATGCATTCATATAAACACATGCGAGTAACTACCTCTATACGAATATGTATAATATGTATGATTTTATTGTAGATAAATGCCTTTTAATTTGTGTACTTTTTAAAGTGGAACATATTTGCAGCGTAGTCGTAGACGTATGAATCTTTGGTTAGTCAGCTAGAAATGTTCCTCGAATGCGGCGCATTTTGTGTGGCGTAATTAAACGAATTTGTTGTTGTGATTTACAATTTTTGTTGTTCGTTGTTACGACTGTTTCACATGTTATTTTTCATCAAGTCTTTAACTGCACGAAAAAAATGGATAGTTTTTGTTATTTGATAATATGGTTTCATTTTTGTGGTTTCTGGCGTCGATTCATTATTATATATATATATATATATATATATATATATATATATATATATATATATATATATATATATTATATATATATATATATATATATATATATATATATATATATATATATATATATATATATATATATATATATATATATATATATATATATATATATATATATATATATATATATATATATATATATATATATATATATATATATATATATATATATATATATATATATATATATATATATATATATATATATATATATATATATATATATATATATATATATATATATAAATATATAAGCCGCAATAGGTTTTTAGTATTTTGTACAATGTAACGGATGATTTATTTTTTGGTACACAATGTTAAATTTGAATAATTTCATTAAAACTCCATAGATTCGTTCAGTTTGTAAATTTGGTATAAATTTGAACCTACTATACGCCATCTGTTGTAGCTACAAATATGTAAATCGTCTCGTTTCTGTTTTTTTCCATTAATATGTTTCTGTTGAAGTTCTTACGTTTTCGTTGCATCTGTTACAGGTTTGTTGGCATGACTCTTGTCTTTTAAAATATCCTGACAAGTAAAATGCATTCATAAAACTCTTTTCTAGCATACAACATACCAGACAGTCACTTATATTGAATATACAATACAAGTATATGCGCCTCGTGAAATAATTGTGTATTTTGAATGCCCTAATAACGAATGTTTTTGCGAATTACAAACTTCGCACAACGTCAAATGGATTACGTTAGTTATGAACACACTACTCCGCCAATTAGTAACTTAACTTATTCAAAACCTATCAAATAAGAAAAGCACATGATAAGTACAATTGCTAGTTTTAATATAAATATGTAGCGGCTTGCAGGTTGCCACCACTGCTGTATTTCGACATTCTAGCAGTGTCATAAACTAAACTAACAATTAAAACAACGTCTAAACATAATGGTCACTTTTAATCAACTTCTGAAAAATTAAAATTATATTTTTGTTCAGTTTTTAGTTAATCTGCTTCGGTGTTTACACTTGTCCGAATTGTTATGCTGATGATGATTTTGAACGATTTGATTTTTTCATGCAAATTTGCACTCATTATTTATGTTTAAATAAAATTCAATAATATTTTTTGTAAATCAGGTGTATTTACTTGAGTTTTCCGCATATCGGAAGTATACTAATAATATGCAACTCAACAAACGACTAAATACCGAGTTTCAAAGAGAATAAATGACTTTTTCCAAAATTTGTTCACCATTTTGGGTACGCCATTTTGTTTTCGGAAAATTTTACATCAGATTCGTAATCAGCGACCCAAAACACATACATGCATATAGTATAACCCATCAAAGTCGAATTTTTGGCCAGCTTTTTGTATTGTGGAGTACTGGGCGACAATCAGAGCGACGGATCAAGAATATATACCTTATGTGGTCTGCCACGCCTTCTTCTGTCTTTTTAATACCTTTTATATTTTGCGCCTAATAATGAAAAAGAAAAAAAAAACGGTAATTTAGCATTGAAAATGGTTTTACTGTTTCTGAAAATGTTTCTCCATGAAGATTAATACACTTTTACAGCGTTTGTACAATTTTCAAATTACTGCAACAACTTTTTTCAAAGAGCACGAAGAACAGTGACCTCGCCATTTATTTTTGATGTGCGGGAACAAAAAGAAGTCGTTGGGTGACAAGTCAGAGCTGTAGGGCGAATGAACCATCAATTTGATATTTTGTGTGGTGGAGAATGATCTTACTTTGGCGCTTGGGTTTCCTCAATTCTCCTTGCCCATAGGTACAGAGTATAAAGATCATTGGGACGAGCTTTTTAAATTACAAATGATATGGGTATGGATTTTTATTTTGAAATTCATATGTGAAATACAAGCATTTTTCTTTCTACATATTATTTTATCATTTTGGTTTCGTACAGTGTAGATACATTTTAAATTTCACCGACGTTTCGTATGAGTAATCTTTTGTGACTGCTTAAACTTCTTTTGCATGAATATTTTCTGCATTTTTATTGCAATTTAAGCTTTTCGATTGCGGCAGTCAAATATTTACAATCAAAAACATTGACTGCAATGCAATGAATGAGCACGTTCATCGTTTTTCGTTGTAATCGGAGCACGTTTCGATGCGAGACAGCAAGCTGTATTCTACATTGGTTTGTATTTATCTTTGTATGTGTACAGAGATAGAGATCACAGCTTGAATTGTCTCGGTGCATGAACGATATTCGGTTGTATAAGCAGAATTGAAGCACTATCGACTTCATAAACCAAACACCATTTAGCGTATAATGGTCACTCTGCTTGATAAATTATTCGTTTCTTTTTTTTTTTTTCATTGATCTTCTAGACAATTTGCTTGAATTTGAGACACATGCTCAAGACACCATCGTCCGAATATTTCTTTAGTTCTATGTATCTTTTGCTCTCTGATTTTATCTTGTATCTTGTTTTATTTTTTTGAATCGCAAGACATATACAGCTTTTTTCGGTATTAAACATTATTTATAGATACATATGTAGATACTGCATTTACGATATATATATGTACTTTTTTATATACTTGCACATGTCTGTTTTGTGAATGAATTTGTTGTTGACTTTTGCTTCTTTAATTGTTCTCCCGGTTGCTGCCCATTGCTTCCTTTGCATCAATCAATTTGTTCGTTTTTCCGATCTGATATAATTAACATTTTGAATGCAATTCTTTTAAATAATGTTTTCAAATATATTATATCATCCGATGACGATGATTATATTGACGAATAGTAATACTAGTTTAGCTTTTTTTTTCTATATAATGTACATATATGTAAGGTTATGGCCGATCGATAGCAGTTTGGCATTCAAATCATTTATTGCATCACTTCTTTGTTCTTGCGCATTGCTTGTGATTTAGCATTCGATTTTTATTTATTGACTTAAATAAACAAAACAAAAAAATTGTTTATACAATTGTTTATCATCAATATTGAATTTCAGATCAACATTATAATAATAACTTTAAATTTTAAAGCTAAAATGATACAACTTCAGAAAATTTGTTTATATATTCTTCAATTTCAACAGAATCAACTTTTCGATATGAGATACTTTTGTTTTTTAGTTTTATAATAATAAACAATTGATTCAGTTCGTTTAAGAAGCAAACTAGACGGCGTCAAATAGCATGATTTCGGCGTCCCATTGGCGTCGCCAAAACGTGAGAAACTTCTCGCGCAACAAAGCCAAAATCAGTCATGTTGTGTGGCATGTGGCGCCATTTTGTATGAGTCAAAATCTTCAATTACAAACGAAAAAAGCTCGATTACCATATAACCATAGCGCTCCCCACTGACCCCAGTAAATACTTTCAAACCAATAGTAGAAAAATAAAAGAAAATAGTAGAAAAATATAGAGACAGACGGACATGGCTAAATCCAGTCGGGGCATCCGGTGCTTTCTTTAAGGCGTTGTAAGCATTGTAACTAAATTATAATGCTCAATCTATTCACATTCCATGTAAAGAGTATAAACAACTACAAACTGTTCCACAAATTTATAACCAGTTGAATATTATAATATATTTATAAGTTTTAATGCCCTGACAAGCCAGTTCGATATAAAGATTCTAGCAATTTTAATGGCATTATACAATGTACATTTTTTACTGAATTAGGGTGATGCTGTAGATACTTTCTTAGTTCTTCGATTGTGAAAGCCAATGTGCAGAGCACAAATATATATATATACATATATATATATATATATATATATATATATATATATATATATATATATATATATATATATATATATATATATATTATAAAAAATGATTTGTAGAGTACTACTATATACAAATGTACATATATACATACGGTACATACTTGTGTATAATGATCTAACAAGCCGTATCTATTTATCTAATTATCTATTTATCAGTTGTCTATACGATGCATTCATACGTTGTTTGTTTGTTCGCTGCTATTAGTCTATTTGAGCAATTACTATTGTATTCTTTTATATATATTTTTAATAGTTCTTACGTATCTACTTAGTACATATGTATAAACATTTGTATGTATATAAGCAGAGTCGAATTTAGTGTGAGGCCAGTAAGGCCCGGACCTCTATCACATTCATGGCAAATAACTTGCAGTGATTCTAGTGGCCGAAAAAAAGCAAAAACTGAAGAGCGCTACAGTTTATTATGGAAATCAACAGCTGTTTAGCTGTCACTAGCAATTAAATGTCACATTGAAGTTTTTCTACCACAATTTTGAACTTTACAATCCTGTCGCTATCACAACGAATCTCAGCACATATAGTCAACAGATCAAAATATTACGCCCGACTACTATAGAGGGTCGTCTTACCGGTTTGATAATTTTTAGTATTGAAAGCGAGAAAGTCTATGCGATTTATTGTTTGAAGGACTTATTAATATGTATCCTTTACAAAAAAAAAAAAAAAAAAAAAGTGAAATGTTCTTTTATCTTCATATTCTATTTAATATATGAAAAAAAAGTTAAGAGTCACGGGACAGCCGACAATAGCGTAGCTATTTATGCAATATTTGCTTTTTCAGTTGAAAGTTTTCAATTTGACATGATCAATTGGCAAAATGTACAAATCTCTTCACATACGGGTGTATACCATTGAAAAAGTCTGAACTTTAAAATGAACTCTCTTACCAATACATAAGTACATGCTCATTTTGTGTGAATATAGCAACATAACACAATTGACATGCATACATACACATACTACGAAATAATCGCAATAATCAAGCAGCAATGTATGCTGCTATTCTCTCATTCCCTTTCTCTCCTCAGCATCGTTTATGTCACGCACTAATGTGAATATAGCAACATAACACAATTGACATGCATACATACACATACTACGAAATAATCGCAATAATCAAGCAGCAATGTATGCTGCTATTCTCTCATTCCCTTTCTCTCCTCAGCATCGTTTATGTCACGCACTAATCTAACAACGGCACATGATGCTGCCTGCGCGAAATCTCTTCCATGCAAGGCAAGAGACAGACAAAGAGAATCATGCAAACGGCACTTTATTGATATGTCTGACGTGTCCACTCTTTTCCTTTCTCTCCTCATTATCACTTTTAAAAGCATTAGCAGAGCTGCTAACCTCTTAAAAGTTGGCCTTTCTTCACATAATTAGCATGTCCCACCCTCTTTTAGAGGTAACCTATACAAGCCTACCACGACGTTTAGTTTAGGTTTTACAATTATGCAAAATATATAAATTAAAAAAAAAAAACAATAAAATTAAAAAAAAAAATATTGAATCGGTTCGAATTTAATCGCTCAAATGGTTTGTTGGTAGAAAACTATTTTTTTGGGCCGAATTGGTTCGATTCACGGTCCGGAGTAAACATTCAAAAAGTGCTGCGGTTCGGTTTATAACTGTTTCGACTCAAACCCGGTTTGCAGCCCGGGGGATTACAAAAACATTCACTTAAAACATCATAGCACATATAATACATAAATTATTTTTACGCATTCTGTACGATTTTCTATACTCACTACTCAATGTTACGCTATAATAAAAACAAAAGAAGGGCCCCTTCTACCGACATTCGACACTGTATGTAAGCGTGTGAGTTGATACGAGTATGTATAGCAAGCGGCAAAATAAACAGCCAGTGTGTTGTCACATAACTTTATCTAAAAATGCGCAGCTTGATTTGTTTGCAAGTGACAAAAACAAATATTGAAAACTACATATGATATTAGAAGCAGGGTGTTTCAACCAAGCGTACGACATCATTTGAAAATGTCCAGCAGAACTTTAAAACAAGCACAATGATTTAGAGATGTATTCCTTATTTTCTAGATCTCGAATCGAATAAAATGGGGCCGTCTTTCACTTTCAGATTGATGAATGATCAAATCGATTCTGTATCGAAATCTTGAACCAGAGGGATTAACTTGAAGTTCGAAGAAAATCTAGATAATTATTATATGGACATTTTCTAAAATCCTGTGCAGTAAATAAGAGATACAAACATCACATGACATCATATATCTTGGCATTTGATTAAATATTTTTTGGGAACACTATATTTCACATGCTAAAAGTTCAAAAATGTTTAAATAAAAAGAACAAAAAATAAGAAGAACGCTGTTTTAATATTTATAAATAAATATGTACATATGTATGTATCGTATATATACGATATTTTACGCTGATGACTGCACGAGCGCGTTAGCTTAAACTGCTTCCTGTTTTTAGAACTTGTCTAATCGACTTTACCGCTACGTAATACGTAATACATACAGACGACTTGTCTGTCTCTCTGCCGTTTATTTGTGAACTACCAGTTTTTAATTATTTGTATTTATTTAATTTTTTTATTATGAGATATTTTGACTTTGAAGATGTTTACCTCTGATCATAGTCTTGGTTAACCTTTATTCAGTTATGCGACACAACTGCTTAGCTGCAGACGACACAACATTAACTAACATCAGATCAACGAACTAATTAAATTTTTATTTAATGCTACTCGGCCATTAAAAGTGCGCACCTAATACAACAACAACAACAACAAAATGTGCATAGAATTTTATTAATTACATTCAATTCTAATTAATCATTACAGGCTGCGCATACGTCCACTTGGTGTTTTCTTTCTGACATTCTTGGGCATTTGGCTTTATTGGACACGCTGTAATTTCCGCATTGTACCACCACCGGAGCTTCAACAAAAGTACGCACAACTGCAGCAGCGCATTACCCAATTTCGTCTCAACAGACCGACCATGTTTTGTGCCATTGCAACCGGTTGCCTGGGTGTGCTAGCTGTGCTGGGTCATTTAATATCTGGCTCAACTGTGGTGCTTGTGGGACTTGTACTGGCCGCACTCTTATCGACCAAATACAATTTCAAGCTAGTCAAAATCGATCCCAAAGGTAATTTTTAAGCCAGTAGATTTTCGACAAATAATAGAGTCATTCTAATTGGCTGCATTAAACTAATTGCAGATTTCGCTTGGTCCGAGAAATTAAATCACAATGAGAATGAGTTTGACGATGAATTTATGCCCGATGTAAACGAATCGAATCTATTTGTACTGGAACGCGCCAGCGATTTAGCTACCATCAGTTCACCTACTGAAATTGATGACGATGAGGAGAAGAGCGATGAAATACCATCGGAATTGCTGATACCTGATGTTATACCGGAAATTGATGAGCATTCTTCAGATGAAGACGATGATGATGATTTGGTGCCCGTAACGCGTGCACAGCTACATTCGTTGGTAACACAGCCACAACCACAGCAGCAACAGCAGCAGCCACAGACATCACAAACGAGCGCCATGGAATTCCGTAAGGGACACTTCAAGCGTGACTCATCGCTATCAAGTACATCATCCGAGGAAAGTTTGTCCAAAGGTTTACAATTTCCTGATCATACGGCGATAGATGGCCCATCATTGCGCCAACTGATGGACGGTGGCGGTGGCTTGAAGATATCATCGCAGGCGGCACACAATCAGGAGGCAAGCGATATTGTTGCGCTGGCTGTGAAGACACAAACACAGGCGCTACTCGCACAGAGCAGCAAGCTACTGCCAAGTCTAGTCTCCGGTCTAGTGCAGTGGGGCACAAACAGCGCCAGCGTTAGCGGTGGTGCTGCTGCAACAGAAACGGAGCATATGCAACATCGCATGGTCACCGCACTTGACTCATCCGACGACAGTGACTTTGAAATACTTGAAACGGATGATTTTAAATAAATGAATGAAAAATGTGCTGCCCGAAGTGGGGCATGCAAGTATGAATTATCAGTGTGCTAGCTGTGTAGTTGGTCTCTTTATATTCTTTATTATATTACGACTATTATTATTAACAACTTTTATTTTATTATTATTATTATTATTTTCTATTAGCATAAAAATCAAGATGTACACCATTTAAAAAAAAAAAAAGAAAAAAAAAATTCAAGATAAATGATCAAAATATTTGATGTACTTCAACTGCTTTTAACAGTCTTCCCCAGCTTCTGTGGTGTAGCAAAGTTTGTCCATAATTACTTTGTTACTGCAAACATCGCTCAACTTTAAGAGTATGCGGTGGTCAATTGGTATCATCTCGGGTGCTTTAACAGCAAAGTTTGCTGTATAAAAACTGGGTTGATTGCTAAAGATGCTACTTTCAAAAACAAAACAAAAAAATTATTTATAACTTTTTTTTTCTTTTTTTTTTTTTTTACAAAAAATACATTTTAAGTTATATTCTTAATATACATACATACATATATAAATATATATCGTTTTGTATAATCCCTACTATATATATTTTTGGATGTTTCAATACGAAATTTACTCTCTTTGTTAGTTCCTCGCCTGCTTAACGTACACGCGCTCTACAAAAAAAAAAAAAAAAACAAAAGAAAAACATCAACTGAACTTACTTAATTTGTGGTAGCCATAAACACGTACTTTCTAAGCTAACTTAATTAATTTGCAAAGAAGGAAAAAAACTAAATGTGATTTTACAAGAATAATGATTAATAAAAATACAAAACAAATAAAAATACTACATACAAGTTAGTTTCAAATTTTAAGTGATAGACATTCTATTGAACAAATTTCGAACTTTTTTCTTTTATCAAACTTAAAAAGATAGTTGATCGTTGATCACCGCCAAGAATGTGTTGATTTTTGACAATTATTAAAAACGAAAAAATACTCGTATATAACTTAATTTAAAGAGAATAAGCTGCTTTTCAAAACTAAAAGACACTTTTAACCAAGAAACTCTTATTATTTGGCTTGCTAAATCTATGCTGCTTACATGAATAAAAGCAAAATAAAAGTGCAAAGGTACTGCATGAAAAGTAATCTTTTTATGCTGCTATTTTCAGATGAGCTTGGAAAACTAACGTTAGTTGGGACCTGGTATTCAAATATTAAATTATATGTACTCTGTCTATCAAGAAATCAGCCGGCGTAACCTACTATATGTACTGTTCTAAACTCATACATACTCAAAAAAGGTTTTTTTTTTCGCACGATAAACACTCGATGGCCCAGTTAATCTTCGATATTACTGCTGGTACTATTTACGAAATGAACTTCTTTATTATTGCTGGCGGCTCCGTAACAATAGTTTACACTAGTTTCAACTTTAAAACGATAGAAACTATCGCTTGCACATTTACCGTTAGGTTACCGTTAGACAGGTACTTTAAATACATTTCTATTGTTCATCCATCGTGCTTGCTGTGCACTGTAGACGCTGGACGCTGTACTAAAGCTCGCATAATTATTTCTTAGTTAGCTGGTGTCCGCATATGTGCGAGTAATTTTCAGTATCTGTTTTATAGTTCAACCGTTTGTGTACTGGAGTGTTGATAATATGTAGCGTCTCAATCTTGAAGCGCTTGTTGTAGTTGTCTTCTCTCTGTAATATACACACATACATCGTCAAATCTTGACGAATGATTTTGAACCGCACAGTATGCTGCTAATGCTGTTTTTTGTATCAAATTATTGGATCTACATCATATGTCTGGTTTATGACCAGAAATTCTAGTGTTTAATCTAGATTTCGTCATACCAATATATAATTTTTTTACATATGTTGGGACTGGACCCGGCACATGGTGTTTGGTATAGCAGGTTACATTTATTCTCCTGAACCAGTTTTTATCATTGAAATCAGACCTTATAAAACGTTCAGACAGACTAGCTACGTACATATAGCATAGATTTGTACATTTTATTGGTTGTAACACAGTTCGTAGGTTCGTTTCTATCGCAGTTGGATGTATTTATATAAGGTAAGTTTATATCAACTTTTTGCTGTAAACTAGTGTAGTGGTGTGGTTTGCATTCAATAATTCGTTTTACAGTTCACCGGCTTTACAATTAATAGTGCTGAATACATGAGGATATTAGATATTAGAGAAAATTTGTTTGTCTTTTTCATAAGAACAGGGACAATGCACACATACACACTAGTCGCCAAACAGAAGTCTTTTTAAAGACCAGCTCGGTGGAATTCATACACTTGCCGGCTGGCTCGTCACATAATTTAAAAAATTTTCGATAATATTGACAAGGTTTGTATACGCTAAAAACGTAGCGGCTTCTAAGAGTGTCGATTTAAAATTAATGAAACACTTTAGAACCTGCTTCGTTGTTATTATTTTGATAAACCTCTTATTACAGATATTGAGCATTATTGGGTGAAGGCATGAAGCTGTGAGAAATTTAAATATGACATTCTAACATTTTTCATAACTGAGACAGCACAACTATATTTGTTCACTAGGATCTTGGTACATGTGTTGCAAAGATTGCTACACAACTAAATGCGTAGTAGGTGTGGAACTGTATTTACACCTTCCCAACGCGATTTACGCAATGATGGCAGCAGCTCGCCTGCAATTGCAAAATAATATTCAGAAACAATAGTCCAACAGTCAGTATAGCGCTATGAATTCTATACAAGTGAAAGAGTGTAGACGATCAAGTCAGCGAGAGACATTGGCTCTCTGTAGTTTGTAGCCGAGCAAGGGTTTCCACTGGGTTAGCTATCCAGCTCACAAATTTTGCAGTACTAATTGCTATGACTGGCTTTCTAGAGATAATCAGATAGAAAGGCCGATGCCTCATTTGTCAGCTCATCTGCACTTTCATTACGTGGGACAACGCTTTGTTCAGATAATCGTACCTAAACTAGGATAACCTGATATGGCGTGGTAGTAAAAATAAGTTAATAATCAGGGAGTCAGAACACAGCCGCCGTTGTACGGGTTACCTGAACTCTGTACAAAAGAAGAAATTTTAAGCGGAAAGTTAAGTGTTTTTATTTGGACATATGCGAAATATATTATTAAAATCGATGGAAAATTAGAATTGTTTAAATAAAACAAAACTCAAAAATGGGGGGGGGCGGGTGGAAGTTTTCGTGGTGCTACACAGTAAACTGGTCCGATCAGAGCCTATATGTAATATTTTGTAGGGATTGACGTAAGATACAACAAAATTTGACATTTCTCGCTTAATTAAGAATAGAAACAAAAAAAATTTCATACAAAAATTTTATAATGGAAAACATTTTCTATGCGGGCTACCCTTTATCGTGGTCGTATCTGAACCTATGCAGTATATTTTATTAGAATTTTGCGTAAGATACAGCAAATGTGAAGCATCTAGCGTAATTAACAATAAAAAGAAACAAATTTGCATACACAAAACTTCAAAATGGGGACTAGCCCTTAAAGAGGTGCTGACGTGTTTATTTAATGTTAGCTATCTGAAGAGGGAAAAGGACAGTCTAAATATTCAAACAGTAGAACGGACATGTCTTTATGATCAAGAAAATATATACTTTATGCGGTCTGCCACGCCTCTTTATGCCTGTTACGCACATTTGCACAAACTTAGTAGCACCTTTTACCCTATTGTATAGTAAAGATTTCGAAACGATAACAGCGCTACAATCGTACTGTCAGACGGACTGATAGACAGGATTAGAACTAAAATATGCGAATATGCAATATTTTTAACGACATTGACTGGTAACATATTGTAGCCGAAATAGCTTATTATAGGTTAACAGTCAAAATTTGGTATCGTTCTTGCTCACCAAACAAAAGAAGAATTGTTGAAGAAAAAACTAAAAAATTAGTATTTGTAGCCGAACGTAAAGAGAATGTAATGTATAACCGTCAATTCAAACTGTCGTTAGTGAAAATCGAGTTGGCAGTACCACAGCCATTCACATGAAAATATTGCTAATAAAATATAAAAAAAAAAATAAAAAAAAAAGATACAAACATAGCAAGCGATGCCTGCCAGTTCAAAATTTTTTTAATATACCAGACAGAGTTTTTATTTAGACACAGTATAATTTTTTTATTCTTCCTTGCAACACGTTGTGTTCTGTGTTTGTCGCTTATTTTAGACCTACAATGCACTCAGCTGGTTTACGTATGTTGAGTTGGCAATTCCATTTCACCGGCTGTTTGTAAGTCGAACTAGATTGAGGCCGGCGTGTATACCTATCGCGATATATTTATTAATGTAATTGACTCCGCCGGAGATAGCTTGTAGTACATATATATAGATATATATAGAGAGAGAAACGATTCCCACAATAATAAACATATTGCTGAAGTGAAAAATCATCGCGTAACAAATACAAAGAATAACAAGCGTTTTGCAATTGTCCATTGATTAACAATGACATCCCTTGTGTGGTTATTAAAGATGCGTAACGGCACACAGAGAACATTACAACTTAGGAGTTGCATACGCCAAACTTCGCATATTTTATCAACCACTGCCGAGATTGGTACCGGCGGTGGCTGCGGCGGCGGCTGCGGCGTCGGCAGCAGCGGCGTTGACGGCGTTATCAAAGCCAACGATTTCCTACCATACACTTCACAGCGTTGCTACAGCAAATTTGCAAATGGCTTCATTTTGTCCCGTTCCCCTGTGCTGAGCTGTCCGACGGATCAACGGATTACTGTGCCATGTTATAGCGGCAGCAATGGCAGCGGTATTGGTAACTATAGTAATAGCACAAACGTTCCCGTTCGTTTGAGCACAAAATCATCGGTCAATTGTGCCGACAAGTCGGATCCCAAGCCACCGGCGCCGGCAACAACAGATCTGTTCGGTGAGACAGCCAATTTGGGTCTATTCGCGAAATTCAAACACATGTACAAGAAATATTGGTATGTGTTGATACCGGTGCATTTGACTACGTCGCTTGGCTGGTTTGGTGCTTTCTACTATCTGTCTAAGTGGTAAGTAAATGCAATTTTGAACTTTTTCAACTAACCGGCTATCGGAAAAATGGTTTTGACAAGTCACCGATTAACCAGTTTTTTTGTGCACAAAATGGTAACAAATGTGTAGATTATTCAAAGTATTGTATACATCGCTAGCCACTAATTTTTCCCATCTTTGTGGCAGCAAGCGTATTTCGCGCCGAAAGTACGACACGTCTTACGAGGCCAAAATCGGACCAAAGTGTTATTGGAAGTAGCAATGTCTAGTGAATACAACGGGGGCGGTAGAACTTTTCATTTCGAGCGTTTCCCGCTTGATTTTAAATGGTTTTGCAGCTTGAGGCCGAGTATAGCCGTGCTGACTGACAAATCACTTTATCTTGTCTCTGCTCGAATTATAGATTTTTAAAAAGTCCGGGTCGGTCAGGTCTTTTCATGGATTTCGGGTCTACAACTCGGGTGTACAACTGATTTTCGTGCTTATAAGTAATGCGCGAACCCGTGTTTTCAAGTAGCGGCCGATAGATTACGAAAAAAATCCCAGGACGTTCTTACCTCTAGCTCGAAGTGCGGCTGTTTTTTCTTCAATATTTCAACCCGTGATGGTTTTCAAAAAAAGTCCGCGCCCTCACTGACACATTTTTCAAAAGCCCGGCCAGGTCAGGTCTTTTCGTGCCTTTCGAAAAAAAAACCCGGCCCGTGCCTACCTCTACCTTGAACAGCAGCTGTTTTTTTTTTTTCTTCAATATTTCAACCCGTGATTTTTAAAAAGCAGGTCAGGTCTTTTCGTGCCTTTCGGGCCTTTGCGTACCTCTGATTTTCGAGCTTATAAGTAAAGGCCATTTTTCTCTTCAATATTTTAACATCGTTCTTGAAACACATTGACATCGAACTTCATCGAGCAATGACTCCGATTCTTTATCCTCGAACTTTTTCGGATGCACAGGTCGTTCCTTGTCTTCCAGCACAAAATCACCACATTTAAACCGAGCAAACCACTTCCGAAACGTTTGTTCAGCTAGACATTGCTCACTTGAAACACGAGCATCATCTCAGTTTATCCAGTAGTAGCTCGAATCAGTTGCAGTGTTTAAAAAAGATTTAAGATTTCAACAGCGAGCGGACAAAGTGTACATAAATTAATCTCATATTTAGTAAATTGCGTTGCATGTGCAAATATAAATAACAATTGATGAAATCAAATCGTATAATTGCAGTCTTTAAAAAAACGCAATTAAACGCTTACCTTCAGTCGGTCTGTTACATAAATTCCTTTCCAAACAGTACTTTTTTTTTAAACGGGCACAAAAGTACATTTCTTGGCTATTTTGTACGTATAATGCTTGGACCGGTAATGTAGTAACCGGTAAATAATACAAACAAAAAAAAAATGCAGTTCAGTTCTGTGAACCGGTAATCAGTTAATCGGTTTTGCTCATATCCTCTAATATATTTGTACGTACTTACGCTCGTCTATTTCTATTTCATTTATCATAGCGGCGTCGACGTGCCCAGCTTGCTGCAATATTTGCATCTTAGTGAGACAATTATTGAGAAAGTACAAAACTCAGACATGGGACATTATGCAGTTGCATATCTTTGCTACAAAGTTGCTACGCCGCTGCGTTACGCATTAACTTTGGGTAAGTTGCATTGACTTCGAATGGACTTGCTAAAATCTGACAAAATAAAAACACATATTTACAGGTGGCACGACAATTTCCATTAAATATCTAGTGCAAGCTGGCCACATTAAGCCTATGCCTAGTAAACGTCAACTTTTGAAGATGTATGAAGAAAAGAAGGCTGTTCGGACAATCGGCAATTGCGATAGAACCACCAAAAGTTCGACTACTCTAAGTAATGATAGCAATAAAATAACGTGCAATAAGGCACAACCGGTGACTAAGGATACAAAATCAGATAAATGATCTAACGTGCAACTGGTGTCCGAACCTTTACTCGAACTCCAGAGACCAAGTCTATTGCAACAAAAAGGATACCAACAACACTACACTAAAATAGAACAACAGCGACTTATACACAAACAATAACTGAAATCACACTCAGATTGTTTGCAATAACAATAACAAACAAATAGTACACAAATATACTTACACAGCGACCAGCCTAGGTCCATAGTCTGAAAAAATAACTAAGTGAACAAGATAAAATCATAAGTAGAACTACTCTACTATAGTAACTCGTTAATAATTAATTTACAAATCCTGCAAGGAAAAAATTCAATGAGAAAAATGTTATAAAATTTGTATTTGAAGAAATTTATTGTTACGCTATAAGCTCTATCATCTATTTAGATATTGTCTGTCTGTCTGTTGTAGGCTCATTTATTTAGACAATATTCTAATTGAAGACAGACATAGTAGAATTGTTGTAAAAAGCCAGGTACACGTGTTATATGTTAATTGCCTTTTTCAAGTTGGTTTATTATATTAATGGAAAGAGCAAGACACATATAGTTATTAATATATTTATGTACAGTATACACACACTCCACAAAAATACACTCATCAAAACCACACATATATGTAATACATAAGATGAAGTTTGTCAGTATATTTTTTACCTGGTATTAAAAACAAATCCACTGTGTGTAATGATTAAAAACAGAACAGAAGAAATGAAGCACCACGCTGATTGGTGAAAAAATTGAAAATTGTGTTCTTTTTATTTTATTATTACATACTACTAGTACTATGTATAGTCTGCGGTCGACTCAATCGGCCGCAATCTATGTATAATTTTGTATATTAATGCGTTTGTTTGTACAAATACAAACAGAGAGAGAGAGAGAGAGACAGTACATTCGAAACGAATATAATGCATTATCTAATAATTCTTTCTTATCAACTTGTTTGGCTACTATCGTTTGTTTAATCCTATTACGCCAAACATTTACAACGGATTTTTATAAAAAATATAGATGGTGTGCACATCTGCAAATGAAAACCTTTCAAATGGTATTTTTGTTTTGTAGTGAAAATCGGTGCTAGGTATACTGTGAGCATAGCTGTCGTCTGATATCCTACTTTTAAAGCTAGATTATCGCAGTGCTGTGAGTATTAAATAAATTTGTATATGAGCTGTCATTCCTTGCACCTGACATTTACATAATCTACGATAATATATCGTTTAAACGAAACTATCGCATTGGTGGCTCTGAAAATCCACAAAGAACTGAAGAGAGGGCCAAAAAAAACCTCAGCAAATGTCACTCTGTGGTGCACATTAACGTTTGGAGGTATCAACGGTCCCGTATTTGTTCGAAAACGACGCTGGAAGGATTGTTGCCGTTATTGCGCAGCGGTATAGTCGTATTGCGAACAAATTAGCGCATGCACCTTTCGTTAGCCCAAATGTTCGGTCAAAATGCTATAAATTGATGTTCTGGAAATGCGTAATACTAATTTGATGCTGTTTAATGAATTCTTGCACAGTTTCGATGAAAAATGTGCTGATCACGGATTCCGGTTGGATCCACAGTGTGAAATGGTATTATCAAATGGTATATTGTCTGAAAGTTTGTAACGCATTAAATCATCGTAGACCCCATAAAGTACATATATACTTGATCAGCTCGACGAGACGAGTCGATCTTGCCGTGTCCGTTTGTCTGTCTGTATGTTGTTGCGCACTTTTTGGGGACCAATTTTTGTGCTATCCAGTTGAAAATTGGCACATTCACTTATTTTTATTGCAGTTTAATAGAGTATCAAGATTGACCCGCCACGCCCACTTTTTGAGGTAGCTACCCCACTTTTGACTTTTTGTATGAAAAACTTTTTTACTGTAGTCAATGTCAACTTAATATTTGATATGGTAATTTTCAGTGGACGTCAATATTAGGTTGAAATGTAATGTGGTGCCTTTTTATGGTCCGCCGCTTAACATACATAGACTAACGGGCGTTGTCTGCCCTATTTTTGGGGTAGCCCCAATACAAACATACTACCCACTTTTGTGTTTTTGTAAGAAAAACTTCTTTATTAAAGTCAATATTAGGTTGAAATGCGATATGGTACTTTTTTATAGACAGCCGTTTAACATACATAGACTAATGGACGTGGCCCACCCTCTTTTTGGGGTAGCCCCCCATAAAAACCCACCGTGCAATTTTGTGTTTTTCTTCGATACGGCGGCATCTTACACATCTACCACAGCGCTACATACACATCTACTAGAGGGAGTGTACCGCCCAATTTTTGGGGCTAGCCCCTATTTAAACCACCACTTTTATGTTTTACAATACTATTTAAATTTTCGTGTGAATGGTATTAGAGCTTCGGTTCAACCGAAGTTAACGTTTTTTCTTGTTTTATATTATATTTAAGAACTCGCTAGCTCAACTGTCTAGTGTGCTTTCTAACATTACAGACGAACTTAATCCGCTCGATTCAAAATTTCTTTAAATTTTAATATAATTAATTCTAATCATTTCATGCGCAACAAAATTATCCATAACCCTCTATTCCAACCGTCAGATAGTCGTAATTAATGCGAAATTCTGACGGTTGGAATAGAGGGTTATGGATAATTTTGTTGCGCATGAAATGATTAGAATTAATTATATTAAAATTTAAAGAAATTTTGAATCGAGATTAATTAATAAATTTTATAAAAATGTAAAGCGATTTTAGTTTTGTTTCTACCAAAGTTAACGTTTTTTCTTGTTTTTAAAGTAACTGCAGCACGATTATAAGAAAGCACCTTAAGTATTTTTAGTTTAAGTTGCTAAAATATGATATACTGCTCCTTTAAGAGTATATTTTTCTCAGATTGTAGTCTGTTTGAGTCATCCGGAGCGTTTCAAGTAAGTCGCACCAACAATCCTCGAATCGATAGTAAAAAAGACTTCAGAGCTTGCTTTGCACGCTTAGGCCTATCGTGCCTCTCTATCGCTTGTTTCGCGCTCTCGCTTGCACGCGTGGCTCAAATGTACGTGACAAATGAGACATGCTTCTTCGTACGTGCAGCCGGCGTTCATCAATTTATAAGACGTTATCACGTCAAAAAAAAAAATTTATAAAATTTGTTTTAAACAGATGAAACAGAATTAAGCCCAATATGATTGAAAAATGTGGTATTTTTTATTCTTAGAATTCATCGTAGTTTCCGATTCTGGTGGACGCTTTCCACCGTTTTTTTTTAGGCCCGCCCTAATGTACACACGTTTGTTGAATATATGACGCAGATAGATGAGCATTGGTACCCCGTGAAAAATAAGATATATGTACTTTAAAAATTGTTAATACAACAATAAAAAGAAAAAGTGGCGTAGCAACGCACGTCGTATTCTCTAGTTTTCATATAAATTTGTGTAGAGCATCTATTTCCAACCAGTGGTCTGCAAAAGCTAAAATATGGTCCGCGAATGATTTTAAATTTAGCGGGCGGTGAGCCATTGGTTGCCGTGCAGTGAGTATGAAGAGCGCGGGTGGTGGGGGCGATACGAAGAAGAATTATTGATTTCACTGGAACTGGAAACAACATCAAAAGGTATCGACGTCATGAACTCAATATCGGAATAGTTTTACAAACAATCTTATGTGAGATAAACTCGTTGCCCTCTGTACTGATGGTGCACCGGCAATGTTGGGATCACGTTCTGGGCTGGCGACGTTAGTAAAACAGAAAAATCCCAAGGTAATAACAACGCACTGTATCATACATCGCCAGGCGTTAGCTTCTAAGACTCTTCCTCGATGCCTTAATGATACACTGCAAATGGCCATAAAAGTTGTAAATGTTATCAAAAGCAGCGCCTTAAATACACGCTTTTTTAAAAAATTGTGCCCTGAAATGGACTCTGACCATGAGGCAATTCTCTTTCACAAGTTCCATGGCTAGAAGTTCGATGGCTATCGAAAAGTAATATGTTGGGAAGATTATATGAACTGAGAGCTGCAGTTGACATTTTTCTGATTGACAAAAAAATGAATGATTTGTTGAAACAGTTTACTAATCCGGCGTGTCAGATGAATTTGGCCTATATTGTGGATATTTTCACACACTTAAATAAATTGAATATGTAAGTGCAAGGTTCCGGAAATAAACAATTAGAAAACGTTGCAAATATATTAATTTTTGAAGATAAACTTCGCGCTTTTATTTGTAAACTTCAGTTGTGGTTACGTAAAATTGAAGCAAATAATTATTCTGCGTTTGCGACATTAAAAACACTTGTGGAAGACAAAAAGTATGACACTAGTAAAGCAAATATACACACACACACACACACACACACACACACACACACACACACACACACACACACACACAAGAAAACATCAAGACTCAATTACAAATGTTAATTGATGATTTCAAACATTAATTCGCAGAATATGCCGAAAAAGCTCAAGTTGATCAAAAACTTATTCGTAAACCTTTTAGCACGGACGCTGGTGAAGTTACTGTAGGAATTCAGGAAGAACTCATTGAATTACAAAATGACAGAAACTGCAAGGATGCTTTTAAATCGAATTCACTTCCGAGTCGTTTTGGTGTAAAAAAGCAATTTCTTATACTAAACTTCGAGAAATCATCTTGCACTATTTTATGGTTTTCTCAACAACATATTTATGTGAACAAGAATTTTCTGCTTTATTGGTAATTAAAAACAAGGCGAGGAATCGTTTGAAAGTAATGATTTGCGTGTAGCTTTGGGTAACAATATTAATACTAGGATAACCAAACTCGCGAAGAAGATGCAAGCTCAGATATCACATTAATACAAAATTACAGAAGTTTATACTAAAAATCTTTTATTATTTCTTTTTGTTTAGGAACTTCCTACTGAGTTTTTAATTAAAGTTTCAGTTTGATATTATTACAGTTTATTTTTATTACACCTACATAGTGGTCCCTGCTAACAAGAATGATTTAAAAGTGGGCCCTGACCAAGAAAAGGTCGGGAACGCCTGGTGTAGAGGAACGCATTAAAAAACTTCACTTCATTTTTGCATATATGTATTTTTATTGTTTAACGTTAGTAAAATATCCAACAATAAGAATTTGAACTAATAATTAAGCAAAAAAAAAAAAAAATATATATATATATATATATATATATATATATATATATATATATATATATATATATATATATATATATATATATATATATATATATATATATATATATATATATATATATATATATTGTATATGTATAGGTCTTCTCTTGTGATTGGTTTGTTTTTGTTTCTTTTAATTGCTTAAACATGTTATACGTATATTTTATATAAATACATAATAAATAAAATAAATTAAATAAATAGTTAAATATGCAACAAAAAAAAAAAAATAAAAAATAAATAAAAATATATATAAATATAAATAAAACAAACTAACGTCACTTATGTACATACATAAACATTTATGTACGCGCGCGATTGTTTGTGTACATATGTGAGGAGGGGGAAGGGATGGGGGGGGGTGGTGTCTCTTTGTGTATGTGTTTACATAGTATATGTCTTGTTTAAGATTTAAGAGTGGATAGAGGCATTAATGTTACAAATAATGGGCTTTTTCTGTTTGTTTTTGTTTTTGTTTTCAAGATTCCAAAAATATTTAGTTTCATTTCTCACTTTATTCTTAATATTTTTTTTTTGCACTCGATTGATGCAGTCTAGCGTGGCTGTGCCGTTCATTTTGTTTTTTGTTCAGTATGATTTTTTATGTATTATGTATTTACTTAGAAATTTTATGTTTTTTTTTGCGACTAGTTCCATTGACACTGCTTGCACGGACGATAAAAGTCCGGCTTTATAGTATATTCGTTTTTTTTTTTCTTTTTCTTTTATTTTGTAATTTATAATTTCAAGTAGTGTATAGCGAACTTGGGGGACCATAGCGTTTTTATAGCGATTTTTCTAGCTGCTATAAAAAAAAAAAAAACACTATTTTAAATTTGGTTGTTATACCATTCACACATACTCGTCGTATATAGTGTACAATGGTATAATTATTATCAGTAAGGTACTATTAAAGTAAGTATATACTATAGTGTGCTTAACATATTTATACGACACATCACATTTGATTAATCGTGTTATTTCTGCAAGTAAGTAGTGGGCTATTTTTGCTTCTCATTTGTATGTATTTATTTAAATTGTGTTGACTTTGTTTTGCAAATTTTACGAAAATGCCTCGAGCAAAAAGGCTGACAGACAGATGACGAAAAAGGCAAAATATCCGCGTATTACGGGTCTGTCTGGGCACAATGTTTTCTTGTCTTGTCAATGTCTTATTGGTCGAACACGCTGCGTTAACAACAATTTCTTGAAAGATCCAGTAAATTTTGGAACAAAACGCAGTTCTGAAAGAAAACCAAAGATGTGTCTGATCGAGACAAGAGATTGATATTGGGAAAAAAGCGAGCAACTCAACAGCTTCATGCAACCAACTTGCTGCAGTTAGCAGCACGCCAATAACTCATTTTTTTTCGTCTGGCGAACCTTAAATAAGTCAGAACACACATTGTCAGACGTGTAATGAAAAGAGCGCCGACTTTGCTTACTCGACATAAGGCAGCTCAGCTCGTATGCAATTTGCTGTTAATAACTTGGACACGTCTTGGGACTCCGTAAGAACTTTTTATTTAAGAAAAGAACCACTTATATTTTCAAAGCGAATTTTTGATGAAGGATCGGTAATGGTGTGGGGTGCTTTTTCAAAAGCAGATACTCTGCCATTACGCTTCGTCTCCTCCAAGAATAAAAAAAGAATAGTTCTGAGTATGTGGAAGTGGTGGTGTTGGAGAACAGTTTGGTCCCATTTAGTCCCACAAGTCGTCAGACAAAAGTGTACTTGCAGGCATGCTCGATGGAAACCATGGCTTGCTCACCGGACTTAAATCCGATTGAAAATTTGTGCGGCATCCTAACCAGACGTGTTTATGCCAACAACAAGGGAGGGAGTAAGGCAGAGTTAGTTAAAACATGCAATTTTAAAAGAATGGAGAAGTTTGGATCTTGCACTTTTGCCAAATTTGTTAAACTCAATGAGCAAATGAGTATTTGAGCTGGAAAAGTTACAAGGAGAGGCCCTATTTAATCTTAATTTAATATTAAAAATATAATATTTTGACCGTAACATACACATTAGTGAAAACAGTTAAAATGTCGTATAAATATGTTAAGCTTGAAAATCGCATTTTTTTGTTAAAATTTTATATATAAAAAAAAAAAAATATATATATATATATATACATATACATATATATTAAAGCACCAAATCAAAAAAAAATTGAATTAAACGTGTCTTTTCATATAATAAACAAAACAAAAAAGTTGCAATTTTTAATATCAACACCATATGAAAAAAATTCTTTATTAAAGTCAATATCAACTTGAAATTGAATATGCTGTCCGAATTTTGGGCGAAGCCCCACCATAAAGAAAATTTTCCGAAAGTATGCAAATAAGAGAGTGTAGGAGAGGAGTGCAATACGATTTCAAAAATTTTGTATAAAAAACTTCTTTATTAAAGTCAATATCAGATTGAAATTGAATAAGCTGGCAAGTTTTAGTGCGGACCCCAACCATTGCTGCCAGTGGTTGAAAACGAATCGAATTCTTTTGGCAATAATCGAGTGCACGTGTGTACAATACGATTTGAAATTATGTGTGTGTGTGTGTGTGTGTGTGTGTGTGTGTGTGTGTGTGTGTGAATGGTATTAAAGCTTCGGTACTGCCGAAGTTAGGCGTTTTCTTTTTTTCTTTCTTCTTCTTGTATTTTTTTGGTTAAACGATGAGGAGCAAAATTCTGTTGTTTAAGGTGAGCGGTTTTCTTTTTACATTATTTTTGGGCAGACGCAAAGAAAAAAACTTTAAAAAATTTAATAGACCAAAAAAAAAAAAAAAAAAACATTTCTTATATTAGATGTAAGTACAATTTGCCGAAATGAGTTCAATTAGCTCAATTGGCACAAATTTGCTTTATGTTATTGATGTTTTTTTTTTTTTTTTTGTTGTTTAGCGTTTCAACTTTTTTACAATTTACTAAATTAAGCTTTTTTGCCCGTTTTTTTTTTTTTTTTTTTTTTATTATTATATAATATACTATTTTAACTTGATTTACTTTGTTTTAGTTTTGTCTGTTGTTGCCACTTGAAATTTTTTATATTCATGCGTTATACAAAATCGCTTCTCATCTCATCGCTTTATTACATGCACAATTCAATCAATATAAAAATCGCTTTTCTCAACATGTTTTCTCTTGTTTAGCTTCGATTTGCTTGCTTATGTTCTGCTTGAATTTGCTAGTTTATAAATTTATTTTAATATTTAGGCTCTATTAAAAAATATTTGTTTTATGTTTTGTTTTTTATTATTATTATTATTATTATTTTTGTTTTTAGTTTTTGTTTGTTTAACATTCATTTACATACTTTAAGAATTTATTTCATATTTTTTACGACCAAAAATTTCACACAACCACACGGTATACAACACTCAGCAAACCAAAAAGCTTTTAGTTAATAAAATCAACAATAAAAATTACTATAAATTAGTAAAATAATGAAAGCACAATACGAGCATAGAGCAGCAATTTCAAAAATATATTATAAAATGTAAAATTATTATTCTCTTATATAATATTTTTGCGTTTTCTATTAAAATTTGTTTTTTATTTTAGTCAGTTTATTTTTCTTACACGCTGTAAAATGTGCAGAGTGAGTGTAGTCCTCCATCCAATTACACATATGTACACATTTGGTTGGAAGACTTCATTTACTCTTACACTTTTACAGTTTTACGTGTTAAGTATGCAAATTATATGTATGTATATGTTTAGAGTAGTAAGTAGTGTGTACACTGTTTGGCGTTATTATTATAGATATTGCTTACGGGCTCAAGAACTCATAAAAATTTTTATAATTTTTTCGTTTTTTTTTTTCTTTTTTGGTTTTGCTGAGTGCTTCACAAAATTTAGCTATCGAGAGACGACTATATACACAACAGACGACATATTCATGTTAGGTATACATATACTATTTACACATGCTCGTTTACAATTTGCCTAAGTTTTTTTTTTTTTTCTTACCACCACTCATTAGCGTTATCAACATTTCAAAAAAAAATTATTATTATTCTCTCCAAATTCATTTCTATTAAAATTGACTTCTTTCTTCATTATTTTTTTAGATGTTTCATTATTCATTCGTATTTCGTACGAATTCATAGTAGCAGAAATGTGGAAATTATTAAATTTTTGGCTATTAGAAAAAAAAAAGCCATTTAGCATTAATTTCCAGAATTAAATATTAGTTGATCTTTCTTCTTCTTCTTCTTTTCCTTCTTTTTCTTTTTCTTCTTCTTCTCTTTCTTCTTCTTCTTCGGTTTTGATATATGTATTGTTTGTGGTTATTTCCAATTCAATGTTTTTTCGAGTTATTGTTTTTGTTAATTGAATAAAAAAAATGTATATATTTATATATATATATATGTATATATAAATTTTATTCGTTTCCTCTCTCTCTCTCTCTCTCTCTCTCTCTCATTCTCTCTTTGTATAGAACTCTGCTGCATTATATTTTTTGTTTTGTTTGTTTTTTACTTGCTCCTTCCATCGTTTCTTCTGTGTGTGCGCTGCACGCTGAGTCCTGATACTACTTTTCATTAACAAAATATTTGCTGGGTTTAAGTTGTACTTAATCCTTCACGTCCTTCTTCTTTTTCTTTAGTTATTATTAGCTTTTTTCTTTAGTTTTAGCGCTTATTTTCATCATTATAATTCTTATTGAGTTTGTATTAGTTTTTTTTTTTTTTTGCTTTTATCTTGTTTGTTATATGTATTTATTTTTTTAGCATAGTTATTATTTTATTTGGGTTGTCGCGTCATGTTCGTTTTTTTTTTTTTTTTTACGCACGTTCGTAGAACAATATATAGGCACTGGACGAAATGAGATAGTTCTCAGATATAGAATCGCTTATACTGTACACGAAATAGAAAGAGATAGTTAGTTAATATAATAAGCGCAATACTTTATTTAGGTTTAAAAACGTTCACTTACATGTTATCGTTGAATTCGTGCCACTTGCGTGAGATTGGATGCTTACAGAGTGCTACATAATGGCCACCAGCTGTTGAGCCTGTAAATATGAAACCAAAAATATATTAAAATTAGTCAAATACTGCGTTTATACGACACATAACATAATACAGGGTGTCTCACAAAAAAGTTCACATTTAAAAAATTGATAAAAAAAAATCGATTCAATCTTTGTGTAAAATGCGGAACAATGATGATCTGTGCACGCTTCCGAATCGAAAGGTCCGCGTTGTCACGAATAGACTGAGTAACACTCTCTACGTTTTCGAATCTTCTCGAAGACCTTGGACGCCCGGATTTTGATTGTGCCAGCGTTGAACCGGTCTCTTCAAACTTCTCGACCCATTTTCCAATGAGTCGAGGGCTTGGCGAATACTGCAGAATTTGCTACGCGCTACAGTCGCTGAATTATCGTTTTTGTAAAACTCACGTACGCACAACGCACGGTCTGCTCCCGAGAAACGCTCCGTAGCGACTACATTCCCAAAAGCTAGGCTACCGATTGACATACCCCCGCGCCCCTCGGAATAGTTGCGTTCACGCAATCAGCAAATCAAAAGTGAAATTTCTTTTGAGACACCCAATATATCGTGATATGGCTAGATGCCTGATTATGCAAGATCATTAAATTAACTGAAAGTTTCCACCACAAATATATGTTATGTCTCCTTTACACACAGTGTAGTAGAAAGGAACTAGTAAACTATAACTTTTGTAGCAGTTCTGAAAATGTGTTTACATTGAAACAGACAGAACTACTTGAATAGCTGATTTTCTTTGCATGGAAAATCTTTTTACACAAATTAATGTATAGCATTTCAATCAGTAACAAAGTACTGAATCAAGTTAGATTGAAGGCTCCAGTTCGAGATTGATCAAATGCTCTTAACAGAGATTTTCTTCCAGAAATAAATTTCAATATTTCTGAATTATAACGCTTTGGGGAGACTAATAGTATATGGTGTCTAACTGCAGTTATAAAAAGGCTTATAATACAAAAATATTTAGATTAAGTAAGAAATTCAAGAAATGTTTTCGATGAAAGTTTGGCTCAGGATAAGGAAAAACATTTTTAATACATGTAATATAAATACTGCAGTTTGCATTATCCTGTATTGCAGTTGCTTTAGTATATGAAAGCTACCTTTAAGCTATCATAATATAAACATAAATATCATAAATATAAGTAGAAAACCTGATGAGGATGTCTTAAATGTGACACTTCCAGACTTACAAGGCAAACATTAATCAATATGGGAGCAAAAAGCTATGCTGACTTGCGCCTAACATTGCTAGATCAACACCTGCAGATGAACTGAAAGCTTGCTGTAAAAAAGCATCGTCACTTTGGAATCTCATTGAAAAACGTATCTCCTTCAACGAACTTGAGAGTGCACCTATTGTGCAACGAAAATGCACACCAATTTCCAAAACAACTTCTTTGCGATTAGAAGTTGGACTGTGCCAGAGTGATCCAAATATAATTTTAGAACTTTCACTTAAGATTTTTGCAAAATGATGTCTTCACTTGGAAAATGTATGCATACTCGTACTAGTATTTTCGAAGATTTTTAAGAAAATTATGTAATTTACAAGAGCGAGCTATTTTAGCTTTCAGGCGTATGCAATCAAAAACAACTTCCAGGCAATTTTGTAACATACTATAAAGCAAGAACCCTCCGGGTTCTCCCACCGCACATACTAGAACTCAAAATTGGAGCTCCGATAATGCATTTGCAGAATTTGGACGCACCAAAGCATTTCATTGGAACTAGAATGATTGACTGGAACAAACACAGAAAGAAAAAAAAAATACCTTCACACAAAGAATTCAAATAATTCTCTTGATTTTAAAAGTTTACAGTTGCCCCTGTTATTATTTTTTTGATTTTTAAAATACCACATAAATTGCTTTTAAAGTGTTATACTCCTAAATTAAAGCACTACTTGTTAAGCTTAAGATACTATAGATAAATAGACAATACACACCCATATGATTCGATATAGCATAAAGAGAGTAATGAACACCCGAACTCAAATTGGCTGCATAGGATCCCATGTTGAGCTCTCTGTCACCCGTCGGGAACTCAACAATATTTGTCAATTTACTCCATCGTGTCTCTGAGAAACGTTTCAGATCTAAAAAAAAGAAGAAAAATGTTATTAATGAGTATGTATAACACAACTATGGCGGTCATATAAAGCTAATACTTACGTATCACCAAGTATTTCGGGAAACGTTGTATAGTAAAGCTTTTGGTGCATTTTCGTCGTGTTTTGCATTTGGCGCATGTCGGCATTTCATCGCCGTCGAGCACTTCTTCGCGTATAAATAGATCCAGACATGACTCCAGTTTGCAGCGTGATGACGACGGTAACGGCACACTTAGATCCCAGAATGGATCGAACGTAACACTTGTATTACCGCAGATGGTACACTTGAGCGTACTTTTCAGCTGACCGACAAACAGATCACGTATGAGCGAATTTTCGTGACGTGAGTACCATTCCCATGTCAAATCGGCCTTTTTGTTATCACTAAAATTGACAACAGCAAAATGTTAGTTATGATCGAAAGAACAAATAATTTTCAAACACACACCTCAAGTTTTCATCGATATTCAGCGGCTCGTTCTTTACACCTGAATTCAGTGCGGAGTGCAGCGAGTCCAAGAAGAAGCGCAAAAATTCCTGCGCATCCTGCTGATTATAGTCGCTGTACATGCGATGTTTTGTTGAGAATGCACGTTTCAGCTCCATCGGCGTTACACTATGCACGTTCGTGGTCCACATTTCTTGTATTAGTTTTGCGAATTCTGCAATAGTTTAATAATTTTGTAGTATTTAGTATACTTTAGAGAGTACGCCCACCAATCGGTGGGACCACCGTTATACCAACCGTAAAGTATTTGCTGATCCTTCGACGATGTTGTTCTTGATGCAGCAACATGTGATCTTAGAAATCGGGTTAATTCGGTTGTATGACTCAGACATTGTATGACAGAGTTCATAAAACATGTATTACCGATGTTTCGCAGTCCACATAGACCTGGGTAATAAAATATAAAATATATATATTATACACTTCTCGATCACGATATCGCCGATGGCGATAGTATTTGCTTTTCCAAACCGGCATACGCTCGTAGCATTCAAACAGGCATTAGAATAAACATATATAATATGTATATTTTTTTTATGTTTTATATATGTTTATAATAATGCAAAGGCAAACAAATTGTCACAAAAATCATCTGTCGTTTAGTTTATTACTTTTTTACACTAACTAAATTAAAAAAAATTTAAAAATAAAATCATCAAGCGCAGAGTGACAATATCTGCTAACTTGAAGCAAAACTTCATCAAAATTTTTAATACAGAACTCAGTGAGAAGAAAAAGTGGAGGAACATAAATCTCAACTAGTATAATATTAAACCGAGGACACTAAATGGGTATACAGAGGGCTGCCTAACGGATAATGGTCCCAGTGCTGGGGTCTTCAGACCTCGCATGAGCTACTTCGAACTTTTAGGGGAAACTAGTCAGTATCTTTCAGGCAGAATTTTATGCCACATAAAGATGTGTCCACTTCAACACAATAAGAATCACAGTATTGCAATATTCCTTGCCAGTCAGGCGGCATCCAAGCACTAAACTTTTATTTAATCAATTTCAAGCTGCGATAGTATTGGAATGCCTAGACCAACTTAACAATATAGGAAGATTTAATAGAATAACGTTATACTGGTTACCGGGCGTGCGGATATAACAGATAACGAGGAGGCGCATAAATTAGTTCACTTATTGATACGGAGCCCGTTTAAGTTCCAGACACATTTATATTGTGAAAAAGGAAGAAAATGTAGCCAGGCATGAATTCTGGGAAAACTGTGAAGGTATTAGATAAGTTAAGAAACTATAGTAAGAAAAGAGCAGAGCAGTGCTTTGGGTTGCGGGTTTTTTGACAGCACATGTAAGAGTTTCGGGAACATAAATTGAAAGAATGCCCAGCCTTTAAATAGCTAGGGAAGAATGTGCAAACACCAAATCCGAAGGATCTTGCGAACTTTATTAGGGAGACGGCGCTAAATAAGGTGTTGTAGGATTCATACTGCGGTTAGGGTACAATAGATCTAGATCGGTCTACCATATAATAATAATATGTTTATACTATTTAATTGTGTATTCATTTCATTCGGCAACTTTCTTGTTTTCCTTTTGCATTTATTATGCCTTCATACCATGACTAAACCAGCTCGCACTTACCTTCGGGTTTCTCGTCTCTGGAGTTTTTCAGCACTTCATCTGCAGCACTGCCAATGTGCTTCGAGGCGTAAGATGTCGACGGCAGCGTACTCGAGCGGCTGCCATTGTCCCGTTCCCAGTAACGTGAAGCAGTTGGTGATACCGGTGGCAGAATGTTACGTGCTGACGTGGCATTCCGCACCTATGCAAATCAAGCAAATCAAATAAAAAGCCAAAATATAAATTAGTGAATATGCAAAATTAATTACTTTATAAAATCAGTGTTACATGGCAAGCAACAAATGCAGCCAAGAGTTTGATTAATTTGAAGTTTTGGTCCTTTTTAGGTAGAGTGTGTTGTGTATACATACATATATATGTATATATATATATATATATATATATATATATATATATATATATATATATATATATATATATATATATATATATATATATATATATGTATGTATATGGCTGTATGTATATATTTAGATGTATGTATGTTAATGGTGTAGTGCGGTTTAAACCACGAGCAACATTAGTTGTTAGTTTGTTGGTTTTAGTTAGTTTAGATTAATCAATGATTATGGGCAAAATGCACTGCAGTTTGATAAGGCAGCCATGAATGACAGCCGAAATATAAGATGTCACTTTTCTTTTTTCAACGATAAAAGTGCTCAGAATTGGGTGTCGATCTGAAAAGCGAACGTGCAAAACATGTGCCGGGTTAGTGTTAAAAGAAACGCAGAGACAAGACGAAGAAAGCCGTGAGCGTGTTTAAGCACTTGATACCGATATAGTACACAGTAAGTACATATGTGCGCCTGCCATTGCCAATTAGTAGGTATATATAAAATTATTATTAATAAATTCCATACAAACGTAACGCAGTAGAGTAGAGGAAAATGAAAGGAGATTACAAGTGAGCTCTGATGTTTCAAGTAGTAAAAACGTTTCATACGCGACGCGACATTTTTTACATAGTTTCAATTTGACAATCAGTACATATGTCCTGTCTCGAACCGACCACGCCTACCACAAAACAACAACAAATTCAAAATAAAATACTTAAATTAATAGACAAAAAACCGAAAAATTGACTTGAACTGATTGAAGAAAAAAAAAAAAAAACGAGAATCTAGCGCTATACGCAGTCAAGTCAATGGAGGTGCTGTTGGCTGCTCAGGATGTGCGTGCTCATGACTGAAGTACTCAAGATAGAGATACATATATATAAACATATATTAATAGAGATAGATAGAGTGAGGGGAGAGAGAGAGAGAGAGAGTGAGATAGAGAAAAAGAGAATATCTTTTTTTTTTCATTTGCTGAACGCACAACACTTACACTCTCATTGACATTGGCAGCATTTGTGGCTAGCGATGCGCTGCTACCGATTGAGGATGCGGTTGCGACGGCGCATGCGGGCGTTTGGCCCCCGACAGCGAACGCTGCCGTTTTACGGCCCTGTCGATTATTGATGGCACTATCGTTGTTGTGTTGTTGTTGTGGTTGTGATTCCTGATGTAGTGAAGCTTTATTATTATTTACCTTTCCTACAGCCGGTATCACTGACGTTATTGCTGCCTGTTCGAACATTGTAGTCCGTAGCACATCCGGCATACGATTATACTTTGTCGGCAAACTCTCCACGCTGTTGCTATTTGCTGAATTGGCAGCAGCAGCAGCAGCAATCGAATTGGTCAGTACAGTGCGTGTGCGTGCATTGCCTGCATGTATACCAGCAAGCGATTTGTTATTTGTTGGTGCCACAATCGCTGTAGTATTGGAGCGCAGCGCACCGCCAGCGGCTGTAACTGTTGCACCACTGGCGTTGTTGCGATAATTACTGCGTGTCAATGAGCCACTATAACCTGCCGCAAGCCGCGTATTAACACTATCAAAATCAGTGCTGTAGCGCTGTTGCAGATTGCTACTGCTGCCCGTGGCCGCTGCAGCAATTGCAACGTTGCCTGAATTTGGCTGCTTGCGCAGCGTTACTGGAAGCTTCTTTTGATCATTGAGATTATTAAACTTTTCGATGGATGCCTTAATGCTTAACGTGTCTATGCCCGCGACGAGAGCACCACATGTGCTGCCACCAATACGTGTACGTGTCTGGTTGTTTGTTGTGTTAGCATCAATCATACCGGAGCTGAGCTTGCTAGCATTCGCATTTGCCACAGTTTTCGACGTCATCGTCGTCGGCGCCGTTGTTGTTGTTGATGCAGCTGCGGACGTAGATGGCTTATTTAAAACACCATTTGTGTACTTATAGTTGTTAACACGTTCGAAAGTATAGCCGCTACCACCGGCTGCATTTGCGGAAGTAATGATCGTCGATTTAGGACGCGGACGCGTACGATCGGTCAGTGTAGTACGCAACTGCAGTGGCGGCGTTATCGGCTTGAAATAACAACTCATATCGGTGTTGGTTTTTGTTGCCAAACGCACGCCATTGTAACAATCCTGTGCCTGCGTTGCCTGCGGCTCATCACTGTCAATGAAGGTGATATCATCAAGCTGATCTGGCGTAGCCTGTTGCTGTGTACGCGGCTGTTCGTTATTGTTAATTTGGTTGTTGTTGCAAGTAATATTGCTATTCATAATGCTACCGCTAACACCGTCGCTAATATTATTGTTACCACAGACGCCGCCGTTGGTATTCGCTATAACGCTGGCGTTATTGTTCTCGACTGCGCCGCCGCCTGCGTTGCTACGCTGTAATATTCTCACAGGTTTTGAAATTGCCGTTGAACCGCCAACGGTATTGCTAGTGGTTGTAAGCGTGTTTGCTATTGACCGACCTATGGATCCGTTGTTCGTGTAGCCTTTCGAGTTTCCAAGCTGTTTTGTTGCGCCGCCAATAATACTTTTAACGTTATAATTAAAACGACTATGCTGCTGCACTTGGTTATTGTACTTGATGTCAACCTTATGGACGGTGGTAGCGTTATTGGTCGTAGTCGTATTCTTAGCAGCTGATGTCGTTATCGAATTAATAACACTGTTGCTATTGCTGTTAGCCGTAGTCGTTGCCGCCGACGCCGTATGATTTTTTGAATTAGAGCCGGCAGCTGACTGACTACTGCCATTATTATTCAAGCGACGCATGCCATTAATAGCTGCTGTCGCACTTAGTAAATCTTTGTTGTTTGCAAGCTTTTTTGAATTTGAATTGTTGCTGTTGTTGTTCTTTAGATCTTCACCAGCCTTCAAACATTTCGAGCTGCCACCGACGCTGTGCTTTGTCGTTGCGGTTTGATCAGCTGTACCGCCCTGCGAGACTTGCGCGTGTGCCAGCTCGCACTCCGCCTTCAGAAATGTAGGATCCTTATATGCGGGCACTAGGAAGAACTTTTGATTGGCCTGGCGTACGGGATTTGCCAGTGGAAAGTTATTGCATGTAGCCGCTGATTGTGCCACCGTTGTCTGTAAGCGGCCACCGCTGCCGTTGTTGCTCCACCTGTTACCGACTGGCCCCGACGACGGCACTGGAACGCTTCGAGATATGACAGAAGTTAACGTGGTCTTCTGCGTATTATTTCCAGTTGTTGCAATGCGTCCAAGCCGATTATTGCCAAAGGGGCGTCCGGTCACTACTGGATGCGACTTTTGCTGCTGGTCCTGCTGTTGCGACTGGTCCAAGTGGTTGTTAACGGCTTTATCCAGCTGCTTTTGTTGCTGTAGTGTAATATTCGCAGTTTCTTGTTGCAGCTGTTGCTGTTTGTGTTTAGACGCTGGAATTTTATGAAACGAACCTCGATTCTTTTTTATGTCTAACATTATTCAATGTAAAGCAATTGCTGTTGCAACTTTTGTGGTTGGTCGATCGATCGATAGTTCGTTCGGTCGGTCTGTTGGTCGGTCAGTCGATTGGAAATGCTTTCCCAAGTTTTGTTTGTTTTATGAAAGCAGTAATTTTTTTTTATTTTATATATTCTCTATACGTAAATCCTTTTTGACAAGTGACAGTTAATTATTATTTGGATTGATTTGGTTTTTTTTATGTTGCTTTTTTGTTTTTGTTTTAGCTTTTTTCAATTTTTCAAACTTATCACTTGACATTTTACTAGCATTCGACGACTACTCCAGAACGTTTTAGAAGTGTCGCGACAAATTCAATTTTTACAAACGACGGGTTTTAGTATCTTTCGAATTAGCGGATTTTTTGCTTTTCGTCTCCTTTTTTTTTTTTTTTTTGTTTTAATATTATATTAAGTTTTTAGTTTTTTGTTTGTTTTTGTGGTTGGACTTTTGGTGATTATTATTAATTTCTAGTTTTAAATTTAACTTGTTTTAAATTTTGTATTCTTGTTAAGGCCGTATATGTATTATTAAAGGATTTAGGGACTTCAGAACCGAGACCTGCAATAGATTAGCTAAAAATACATAAAAAATGAAAACGATTAAATGAAATTACATTACGGTTAGTAGAGCAAGAGACCGTGATCTATGCAAGTACAGTAGAGGGAAATAAGTTATAGGGTATGTATAAATATATGAACCGATTGGACATGAATTGGAACGCATCGAACTGGAACTGGGATCGGGAGAAATATACAAGTAGTACCATGTGTGTTTAGTGTATAATGTACATATCTATATTATATGAATTAGACAACAACGATGATGACAAACGTACAGTGAGTATATGACGCCAAAGTGTTAAGGGAATTTTTTATCTGGGTCACATTCTTTCGCGATATTTAACGCCTAACAAAACAAAACAAACAAAAAAAAACACATTTTAACAACATCGATATGAAACGGACGTTGATCGACGGCAGGTATTTTTTTGTTTTAATATTTTTTAGCTATAACAAGCAGTATATGTATATCAATTAACAAGTATGCTACAAGTAGTTTCAAAGTAATTAGCCAACGAGCTACATAACCAACTTAAGTTAACCAATAAAATACATGCAGATGCAGTCAGTCAGATCAGTGAAAATGTTAGCTTTAATTACGGGTCGAGTTATAAAGAGAAAAAATAGAAATATATATATATATATATATATATATATATATATATATATATATATATATATATATATATATATATATATATATATATATATATATATATATATATATATATATATATATATATATATATATATATATATATATATATATATATATATATATATATATATATATATATATATAAAGAGAGAGAGAGAGAGAGAGAGAAACAAGTAAACGGTCACGCAGCAATAACGAACGACAATTTGGAATAGATTTGGAACTGGAGTGTACAAAAGACCCAAACAAGTTTGGAATAATAACACGCAGAAGTTATAGAACGCCATGGGTTATATGTGAGCTGGTTTACCTTGCTGCTGCTGCCGGTGCTGCTGGCACTGGGTGAGCGCTGTCTCGATGCTGCACTAACGTCCAGCTTAATTGTGGCTATTGTACTGTTGTCATTGTTGGTGTCACCATCTACTGTTGTATGAGCGACAATGCCATTATCTGTTGTATCTTGTGCACTGCCATTGCTGTTACATGCATCTTTATCCACTACGCTGGATGTTGTGATTGTTAAGCCATTCAATTGATTATCAATGCCATTACTAATAACGACGGCGGTGGCGGTGGCGGCGGCATTGGTGGCCCGTGTTGTATTGTTGTTGCTGCTGCCTGCACTATTATGTTCCAGAATGCCATTAGTTAGCAATTTGGAAGATGTAGCAGTAACACTCGTATCCTGTTGTGCTTTGTCTTTGTTACGTAAACGATTACTACGCAACGTAAAGGTAGCCGTGGGTATATCGTTGCCACTATTGCTAGTACTCAAGCTGAATTTGCCTGAATTACGATGACTGCTTAAACGTGAAGAATCACTGTAAGAATTACGTTTTTCCACTGAGCTAGAACCACTACCACTACCACCGCCGCCTTCGTCTGCATCGTTACTATTATTATTGTATAAACGACTGTAGCGACTACGCGGCCTGTCCAGCGTTACCGTGCATGTTGTGCTAATGCCACCACTGTTACTATTGCTATTGTTGACGCCAACCACCGACGATGTTGCATCGTTCTTATCGGTCGACTCATTGCCGATTGCCGATCTGGAACGTGACAGTTCACAATTTGGTTTATACGTGGCCGGACTGTATTTTTCGTATATATCCAAACCGGATGTTGCAACTAAACGTGCTAGGGATGATGATGAGCATGAACCCGATAAACGTTTATTCGAACCGCTACCTGAACCAGAGCCACTACTGCTATCCTCAATCAAGGATGCAGATGAGGTTCGGTTCGAGGCTGTTGGCGGTTTACGCGACAACGACGTGGATGACGACGACGACTCATTTCGATAATCGTCTTTTCTTGTACTATCGTTTGCAGTAGTTGAACTGCTGCTGTATTTCGATTTTCTTGGTAGCTGTACAATTGTTGATTTGATGTAATGGGTCCATAGTTGTTTATTTATAAATGTGTTTTGTTTGTTGAAATGATGATTCAGTTGCACAAAAAAGATAGTAGGTGGTGTGTTGGTATATAAGAGTATAGGAAAAGGTTTTAGCGAGCCAAAGAGATGTCCGTATGAGGGCAGTCAGGAATGTACATATGTAGTAATTGGATCGGTAAGAGAACATAAAAAGATAAATGAAATAAAAATGAGTACAATTTTTATACATATGCATGTATGTATGTAGTTATGTATGTATGTATGTTTTTGTTAGATTATCGAGTTACAATAATACACAATTTCACCCGTTTGTAAAAGTATCAATGTATATACGCATAAATATTTGATGTTATCAAATTTAATTATTGATTGAAATTAGAAAGCATCTTATAATTATATATAGTGTCTGCAACAAAGTTCCAACTAATTTCTATGCGTACGAATAAACTACAACGATGAATTAAGGATCGTATAGGTTGTACACATTTCTTAACAGATTTTTCTCAACATGGTTTTAGCGGTATATGCAATTTTCATTTATGAGTCCTGTAAAACTCCGAAACAGTAAGTCCGATCCAAACAAACTTTAACTTGAATTAAAGGTAATTGAATTTGTTTTGTGTCTATGATGAGTCGATTCTGGATGACATGGCCATAAACTCAGCCAGGAAATAACAAGGATTGGACGCCAATGTTCGTATGAGCCAAGCACATCTAAATGATTGGTTCTGCATTTGAAACAGTTGAAAAGGATAGCAGAGTTTCTTGCAGCTAGCCTGAAACAGTTCGGTTATTTAGCACTCAGAGTTCGCATCACGAACGAAACCGATGCAAGCAGTTCTTCCACTTCATTGGAAGACTTTTCAATGCCACGGGCCAAGGCCAACCTTATGATATTAGCGAGTGCCGTTTATTTATCGATTCGTGCAAATATAGCTTCAAATCTGTTTTCTGTTTTGTTGAATAACATTGTCGATCATGGCATTTTTTTTTATACAATTTACGCATAGTGTGAAATGGTATTATCTGTTTGTCTGAAAGTTTGTAACGCATTAAAGGAGGCATCGTAGACCCCATAAAGTATATATATTCTTGATAAGCTCGGCGAGACGAGTCGAGTCGATCTAGCCATGTCCGTCTGTCTGTGTGTATGTTGTTGCGCATTTTTTGGGGAACAATTTGTATGCTATCCAGTTGAAATTTTGCATATACAGTTATTTTTATTGCAATTTAATAGAGTGTCGAGATTTACCCGCCACGCCCACTGTTTGGGGTAGCCCCCATACAAACCTACTGCCCACTTTTGACTTTTTGTATGAAAATTTCTTTATTAAAGTCAATATTAGGTTGAAATGCAAGGTGTGCCTTTTTATGGCCAGCCTCTTAACATACATAGACTTACGAGCCTGGCCCGCCCACTTTTTGTGGTAGCCCCCATACAAACGTACTGCCCACTTTTGTATTTTTGTAAGAAAAACTTATTTATTAAAGTCAATATTAGGTTGAAATGCGATATGGTGCTTTTTTATAGACAGCCGCTTAACATACATAGACTAACGGGCGTGGCCCGCCCACTTTTTGGGGTAGTCCCCATACAAACCCAAAGTGCATTTCTGTGTTTTTTATGACAAAATTCTTCATTTAAATCAATATTAGCTTGAAATTCGATTTGGTGGATTTTAGTGGACAACCGCTTCATGTACATATACAAATGGGCGTGTCCCGCCCACTTATTGAGGCAGTCCCATACAAACCCAAAGCTCACTTTTTTGCATTTGTTTGGAAAACGTCAATATCAACGTGAAATTCGATATTGCGGCATCTTACACATCTACTACATCGCTTCATATACATTTCTGGATTAGCCCCTATTTAAACCTCCACTTTTATGTTTTACAGTACTATTTAAAATTTCGTGTGAATGGTTAGAGCTTCGCTTTAACCGAAATTAACGTTTTTTTTTTTTTTTTTTTTTTTTATTATCCCTAATAACCTGTTCATTATTCAACTGTTTTTGCTCAAATTATGCTTGAAATGTGCGCAAAGTATAAATCTAGAGCGCGAAAAACGTGCTAAAAAAAATCTGTTGAAAAATTTTGATTCAGAGACATTCTAGTGTTATTGGACACACTTAGTTCTTATAAACTTAAAGAAATTTATATATAAATACATTCGTCTTGACAGTTGGTTTAAGAGAAAAATAAACTGTTTAATAAAACATTAAGTTTCTAAAGCAGATACACGTTGTCTGTCTGGATACGCACTATTAAAAGCGTCTAAATATATATGTCTGCTGGTCGGACGGATAGCTATCTTAAAGAACTGTTTTCATGGTCGACATTTGGCCATTTGCCAACTTGTGATTTGATATGATAAATCAAATAAAAATCTCTATTTAGTACCCATTTTTTCGACCATAATGAAAGAAAAAACCATCTAACTTTTTCAGCCTAAACTGTAGGTACAAGTTACTGCAAAGATCGATCTATTGGTGCACAAATCGTTCTTAACGCTGATAACACAGACACAATAATAGTTGCATATGCACATTTAATTTAAAAAAAATAATATCATGTAATTTAATTCGATGTTCTGCCAGCTTTTAAACACACACATATGATCGAAACTTTTTGAATGTAGAGTAGTAGATAAATATGACTTGAAAGTAATGTTTGTAATACAAAATATTACAGGTAGTATTTTTTTTTTTTTTTTTTTATGGATAATGGACGAGCTTGACTGCAGGTGGTACATACAAGGTGCGCATAGGGTTCTTAGATGGTATGAAACTAAACCTAATTGTTGAATGCAAGCGCGTTATTAACAGATTTTACAAACGCATAGCCTTTTCTTTTGGAGAAGGCATAATTAAATGTTTAGAAAATTTATTAATTTATTGAAATCAACACGCCAGTGTATGCGTTTGAAGTATATCAACTAACTGCTACTAATTGCAAGTGCCTAATAGTTTTAAGTATGTACAAAAACTTATGCGCCAGCGGTTCTTTTATGAAAAGTGGGAGAGGGGATTTATAAATCACAAACTAAAAAACTTTTCTACTGTGTAGTCAAGATTTAAAACATAAATAATCTTTTTTTGAAAATCTAATGTTAATGCCATTTAACTACTTACTCCGTATCGGCCGAGCGTAGTTGTATCATAACTGTTGCCGCTACCGCTTAAATACGATGAGCTGCTGCGGTATGTGCCCAAACCTGAGGATGCACCGCCGCTGAGGTACGTTGATGTTGAGGAGTTGGAGGTGGATGATAGTGGACTGCGATGCACCGAGGAACGTGGTGTATACGAAGAGTACGAGCTCAGATAATTTGATGGGCTATAGCCTGATGAGGACGATGATGACGTGGAGGAAGGTAATACCTTTGAAAGACTACTAGCGCGATCGTAGTAGCTCGAATATTTGCTCAAACCCAAACTGTCGATTGTTGAATTAGATGTATAGCTGCTGCTGCCACCGATACCGCCACCACTGCTGGATACACCAGCTGTTGTCGATGTGGACGTGCCGTAGAGACTACCGCTGCCAGCTGCTGATGTCGACGATCTACGTGGCGAAATCACACGCATATTAAGGAGAAATATGTATGTAGTTAGATGCTCTGCTACTGGCGCGTACGGCTCGTTTGTTCTTCGTTGTTTATACGTTAACCAGTGAAATTAAAATTTGTTACTAAACTATTGTTTAAGGCTCGAGCTTTATTTATTCTCTGTTTTTTTTTTTTTTTTTTTAATAAAAGTATTTTAACTGAAGTGTACTCTGGAAAATAGAAAAAAAAAGAAATGGAGATTATTTGGTTTAGCGTTTATTGCAAAAACCAATTAATAAACTTACCTCCACGGTTGCCGTATCTGCTACATTAGTAGTTGAAGTTTTTGTTTAATGCTGCATATATTACTTCAAGTTTACATAATAAAAAATATCTTATACTTTTGGGTTCGAGTTGATGTGGAGCAATTAAAATAAAAAATTTATATACAACAACAATAACCTATTATAGGAAAAGAAAAAGAAAACAATTACAATTACAATTATTATAAGTATTTTAAGTATAGTATGTTTCTTATAAGTATGTAGTTTAAATTGAAAACATTTGTGCTTTTTGTTTACATGCATAAAATAAATAATGTGTTTTTGTCAATGCTATAACAACTGCGAGTTGCGCAAAGTAAAATAATGAAATGGCAAGGAATGCACCTTGACAATACACGCTGGTCGTTTTTGTTGCTATATTGTATCTGTTATCCTAGGTGGAACGGTGAGCTTAAGTCGAGTGGTTTTGAGATTACTGTGGGAGCAGACAATGAATTGTATTAGGTACAACTGAATGCGACCAGCGGAATGTAGCACTAGCGTTTATTGCTCTAACTGGCACTCTTAATATGTGAAATGTACCAGATGAATAAAAATGCTCTCCAACATAGAGTTGTGAGTTGTTTTGTCAGACACGCCGGCTTATTCGAGAGCAGGGCAGCGTCTACGATATATGTAAATTAATTTGTCAGTAAGTTGTACTGCTGGCATACAAAGAGCTTATTTGCTTCTCTCTGCAGATGGTCGTCGTAAGCCATTTAGCAAGAAACAGTAACCATAATGATAAGAACATTATTGCCGCTAATGGATTACACTGAGGAATCAAGTTCAGACAGAATTACTATATTTTAGAACAGAGACTATATTACTATATTTCTGAAAAATTTTGGTTCCAAGGTTTGGGAACAATTATGCGAGCTGTGCAGAAGTTCGCTACATATTTATCGTAGCTTCAGCATTTACATGTCGTTTGATTTGGTCGTGCTCATAGTTTGAGCCGTCATTTGACTACTATATGAGCACTTGAATACGACATATGAATCATTGATTTAGCTTAATCTGCGTATGTACAATATAGCACATAACATACAGTATAAGCTGGAACACCTCAAAAAGGAAGTTATTGAAAAATAACTTCTACACTGTTGAACTCTTCTGAGGTGTGTTAATTGTTCCTCACAGCTGTCACCTGTCGTGCGGAATCTGTCTACATGGAATAATTGATAGCAGATGCATTCAGCAGTTATCGCTACGGCACCTCCAGATTTCTACACTGGCTGTCACTGCGCCATGTGGTCTCTTTAAGAGCAGCACACATCAATGGGCAGCAAGTCTGAATGACTGTTATTTTACTAGGTTGTCGTTTGGAGTGTTTAGCCAGGATGTTATATGTATGTATGTAGATACAAATATTTTTTAAGTAGATTATGCGTAATCGCTACTGTTGTCATTGTCACTGCAACTGTTTACGTTACGCCGAAACGATTTTGCGTGCAATGCGTCCGTCAATGTGTTACCAACAACAAAACTGTACACCAAGTGTATATTTCGGATTTCCTCTTGGGAACGTCACAATCAACATGTTTTTTTTTTTTTTTTTCTCTAACTATGTTTAAACATTGACTTTGGCTTAATTGCTGCCGTTGCTGTTTAGACAGTATGTTGTTCTGTTTGGAATGGAGTCAGCCGTGATAATTACGCGCGCAATACATATGTACATTCATATGTAACCAGGGAAACTAAACTGTCTGCACTATCCGGTTTGATGGTTGCGCTGACAGCGGCGGCTGCCTGGCTGGCTAACAGCGAATGCTGCCAAACTCTAACCTAAGCGTATCGATCTCTGGCTAATAGGTAAACATTGATTGCAGATAGCATAACGTGTCTCTTATTTTTATGGGCACTAATAATTATTACATCTAGGCTGGCTGTATGTGGTATATTTACTTTACTACGTTTCTTTTTTTTCCCGTTTTTTTTAATCCATCGATAGAATTTTTATATATGTATGTACATATGTCACAGCATGATATGCAAAGTGTTTAAAAACATTTTCGAATATCGGGTCGAACATTAAAAAAAAAATGAAAAAAAGTAAAAAATAATAATAATCATATAAAAATCTATTTTTAAAAACGCTTAAAAGCACACACAACAATGCACAATGAAGGAACGTTGGCGGCAGCGGGAGAGAGAGTAACGGTGACATGGACGGATGGCGACACACACACACGCGTAGCCATATGTACTCTATACACACAGATATTCACACATACGAGCGCGCGCTCGAAAAAAAAAACAACATACACAAGCAACGAATTACGCAAAGTAAAATATCTTTCTCAAAATGGAAAGTGACGATGAAACTGTCACGGCCAGTGCGGGGTCAGCACGGTTACGGGTGCGGGTGCGGCAGCAGCAGCATTAACGAGGTCGTACCCCTCTCCATTGCAATACAGCAATTGAAACTATTTCACTGCCATGCCACCGCTTTTTATTTGTTGCTCGCGAAAAAATCAAAAAAAAAAAAAATACATATATACAACGCAAATCTATAGCAACATACGCTTTTATGTTGACATTAATATTGGCTTAGTTAAATCTTAGTCACACTCACTTAAATAGTTTTTTTTTCTTGAGTTTTTTTTTTTGAGTAACTACCGTATCAACTTTATTTTTGGCAACACACACACACATGCACACACACACATGTATTTTATAATGATGTTTAAAGCAGTGCTAAAGTTGTCGAAATTTACTTATATCGTAAATGTCATTTAGTGTTTTTCAATAATCGGTCACACTGAAATCATTATCTAGTTATCGAAGACGTCCGATTTTCGATAACCAATAACGAAAATGAAGATGATAGGACCACTAATAGGACTATGATAAACACCGAAGATCACCAAATCAATTGGTTATCTTCGAAAAAGAGACTTGCCAACCTCTTAAATGTATACATAATATAGCGGTATATTAATACATATATATTTGTAAAATGTGTAACATATTGTTTATAATTATTATTAATTTTCAGATTCGAACAACTGAAGGTCTGATGCAATTATTGATTTAATTAAATAAATGAAATATTAATTAAAATGATTGAATTAAAATGTTTTACATGGATTACGACGAAGTTTTAGTAGACGCGTTGGACGCAGAATTGTTCGAAATTCTTCGATAATGCGATAAAAACAGAGCCAATCGAAGGTTACACCGAAAAATTTGGCCGACCTCTTTAAAGTGCAACACACAGCCGAGGCAAGAATAAACACAACGTCGAAGTATACCGGAAAAGCCAATTGAGTTATAAATGATTGCCCAACGATACTAGCAAGGATGCCATCCCCGTCAAAAATGCCTCTGATATCTGCATTTTATGACGTTGAGGGTTTCCGAGCCCTTATGTGTTTCTGGAGTAAAACAAGTACAAATTTATTATACCCTGTACACAACATTTTATACCATTAGTGTGAAATGGGATTATCAGTTTGTCTGAAAGTTTGTAACGCATTAAAGGAGGCATCGTAGACCCCAGTCGATCTAGCCATATCCGTCTGTCTGTCGGTCTGTATGTTGTTGCGCATTTTTTGGGGACCAATCTTTATGCTCTCCAGTTGAAACTTAGCACATACACTTATTTTTATTGCAATTAAATAGAGTATCAAGATTGACCCACCACGCCCACTATTTGGGGTAGCCCCCATACAAACCTACTGCCAACTTTTGTGTTTTTATAAAAACTTCATTACTATAAAGTCAATTTTAGTTTGAAATGCGATATGGTGCCTCTTATAGACAGCCGCTTAAGATACATAGACTAATGGGCGTGGCCCGCCCACTTTTTGGGGTAGCCCCCATACAAACCCACCGTGCAATTTTGTGTTACTTATGAAAAAATTCTTCATTTAAATAAATATTGGCTTGAAATTTGATTTGATGGATTTTAGTAGACATCATTCATACACATCTACTAGTGGGCATGTACTGCCCACTTTTTGGGGTAGCCCCTATTCAAACTCCCACTTTTATGTATTGCAATACTATTTAAAATTTTGTGTGAATGGTATTAGAGCTTCGATTCAATCGAAGTTAACGTTTTTTTTTTTTTGTCTGAGAATATTAAAAGGAAAACGTATTAAGGAAAATTATATGGCATGCAAATTTTTAGTTTACCAAGTCCCAGTGCGTATGAATGTTTTTACAATTTGATGCATTTTTTATTAATTTTCTATGTGTTAGTTATATTGTATATGATCATATATTTTATATTATATTTTAATTATTCATTAAATATTACATAGCATTCTAAAGTATTATATAATTGGTTTTTTCCCGTATAAAATAAATCGAAGCAGACACTGCAACAGCAGAACTGTCGCTTTTCTATCGAAAAAGTACCACCACTTTTGCCATCTCGATATATTTTCATCGAAAATATCGAAAAATATCTGAAGTGCCGCAATACTTGCGCGTCGCGTATACATTTTTGCGTCTGCGTCCGAAAATTGCTTGTTTTAATTGGTGTTTTGGCTGGTGTTTAATTCTAAATTCTGATATAAGGGATTGCTTAAATCCAAAGCAACATCGTTTTATAACTGTGCATATAGATTGTTTGCATACAAAGAGCATTCAGCGTGTTTGCATCTTTCGACAAAGACCGACGTCACACTGTAGCTATAAGCTGTGTGTGCGGAGAAGTCCCAGATTGCTGCTACGGCTGCTACTGCTATCCGCAACGTACAATACCGTACCGTACCGACAGCGTTTAGCGTTCACCATAAAACTACACACCACCGCCAATCGCCACCGTTCCATTCTTTTCTATTCTGACGTATATAAGATCAGCAACAGTAAACACACCAAAACACACAGACAAACAAACAAACACACACAGCGGCACAAAATGAAGTGAAAAATGCACTCTTAACGCATAAACAAACATTTTCCACGGAAAGTCATTCGATTCGTTTTGTGTTAAATTTCACATTTAGTTTCCTGGATAGTATTTACATACAATCGTTTGTGTACTTTATTTGGATTTGCTTTCGATTCGATTAAGTTTTCCTGAGTTGTTTTTGTTGTGCTAATCCAGTCCGTCATTTTTATTGTGCTTAGGTAAGCATGCAACCGCATTTATTATTATCAAATTTCAACATTTTATATGCTTACATATGTATATTTCATTGTCTGCTCTTAGTTATGTCATCCACAGCCGGAAAACGCAAGGAAATCTACAAATATTTAGCACCATGGCCGCTGTACTCCATGAATTGGAGCGTACGGCCAGACAAGCGTTTTCGCCTTGCACTTGGCAGTTTTATAGAGGAATATAACAACAAAGTCCAGATCATAAGCCTCGATGAAGACACCAGCGAATTTAGTGCCAAGAGGTAAGGCTCCTTCATGTAGTACATACATCATGTATATATTTATAACACATATGTATGTATATTTACAGCACATTTGATCATCCCTATCCTACAACGAAAATCATGTGGATACCGGACTCTAAAGGCATTTATCCAGATCTGCTGGCAACAAGCGGTGATTATTTACGCGTTTGGCGTGCCGGCGAACCCGATACACGTCTGGAGTGTGTCTTAAATAACAATAAGAACAGCGATTTTTGTGCGCCACTAACATCGTTCGATTGGAATGAAGTCGATCCAAATTTGGTCGGCACCTCTTCGATAGACACAACCTGCACAATTTGGGGTCTCGAAACAGGACAACCGCACGCTCGCGTTTATGTTGCTGGGCATGTGAAGACACAGCTGATTGCGCACGATAAAGAAGTCTACGATATAGCCTTCTCGCGTGCCGGTGGTGGACGTGATATGTTCGCATCGGTTGGCGCTGATGGCTCAGTGCGTATGTTCGATTTGAGGCATCTGGAGCATTCGACTATTATTTATGAGGTATGTATCTAACAACATTTAATTACAAGAGAATGCAATATATTAAAATTATATCCTTTTTTCTAGGATCCTGCCCATACAGCTTTATTACGTTTAGCATGGAACAAACAGGATCCAAATTATCTAGCCACAGTCGCGATGGATTCATGTGAAGTTATTATTTTAGACGTTCGTGTTCCTTGTACACCTGTTGCAAGACTGAGCAATCACAGAGCGTGCGTCAACGGTATTGCGTGGGCGCCGCATAGGTATTGAAAAATGAACATATAATCTATTCTTTGTTTCTTTACACATACTGTGAATAGTATATTATTTTTCAACGAAATTCGATTAGACCCAAAAGTGAATCATCAGGGTCAAAGATATTTTATACAAAGTACATATATATAGCTCGGCAAGATGAGTCCGATTTAGAATTTTTCATTTGGCTGTACGCCAGTATGTGCGAATATGGGAACTAGTACTTAAGTTGTCATTTGCTCAAGAGACCAAATTTGGTAAAATTTCCGCTTTTATGTTGAAGAGCAAATTCTTCATGTAAGTGGTCTTCATGAGTCATTTTTAAACAACCAGTAACGGTGCTCAGTGCGCTATACTGACCTCTTTGCAGGCATTTCCATTGAGTCTTACTGAGATAAGAGGTGCAAACTGTATGAGCCTAATTTGGGACAATCGTCCAATGGCTTTATAGGTGGTAATAATTGTCTCTTTATCTTTGTTCTACGAAAACACAGCTAACATCTTCAGCACTTTGTTTCTCGACTAGAGCCTATTATTCCTCTTTCTAACGAGAGCCGAGAATCTAAGCAGGTTAAGAATTTCAAGTAGCGTTGGAAAAATTAAGCCCCAGCAAAGACAACTAGTTCCATGCTAACCTCCTTAATCCACTTCGAAGAAGTGTTAGCGTTGAGATCACATCTGAGACAAAGCAGTACATGAAAATGTGGGTTTCTTTGCAATACAACTAAATTCTGTCCGGATGTCTGCTTTCAATGCAATTCAAACACAAACTTAATGATGCAGACTACTCCAAATTTGAGCATATTCTAATAACACAGTTCAAAATGGTTTAGTTGTTGGAAGTTTCATTTCCGAAGTAATTTGCTGCGTAGAATCCGAATCCGGGTCAGAATTGACCCATCACGTAAGGGTTTTGAGATATTTGAGGTTACGTACCCGAAAAACGACGTTTTTCCTACTTTTGAGGTTATGTACAGGGTGAAAAAAATTTTTGTGGTCTGTCTCTCCAGTTACATCATTTAGTACCACTCTTACCCTTTAATTTAATGGTTGAAGAGATCAATTACGATTTTTTTTTTCGCTAAGTTATGGCTATTCGAAGTTACGAAATATATCCCTTCGACGTCATTCGGGTACATAACCTCAAATATCTAAAAATCCTAACGTGATGGGCCAATTCTGACCCCGGAAATGACCCTCAGCTTTCCAACAACTGACATGACCCCGGTATTTATAGACCTGTGTAAGAGATGGTATTTGTCAGAAACAAGTTTTTTTTTTTAACTACGATACATCTCTTAGGAATTTTGACCCCGTATTATCGGAGGAGATTCGATCAGTTGTGTGTTAAATTCTATGGCTCTAAAAGTACATATGGCTTAGAGTATCGCTTATAGTTGAATCATAGGAAGAAATGTCTTTCTTAAGTGAGTAGTTTATAAGATATCGTAAAATAGACAAAAAAAAATTACTTCAAAGATGCAGCTGAAGAGTCATTAAACTTTGTCAGGGATACTATTGAGCTTGTTGGCAGGCTGCCACCTATTGATGAAATTGAAAATTGTCTCCCTCGTAGCATCAGTAATAAATTAGTACAATTATGTTCCGAATGGAGCAACATACTCGAGTGTTGCAGGGAAGGATCGGGATCAGCACCAGTGATTGCTATTCTGGTTCCCCAACTTCATGAGCTATGCTATGCATGAGATATAATTAACTGTATTTAACAGGTGTGTCGGGAAAAGAAAGAGGACTGTTCGAAAAAAACAAAAATTTAATATTTTGCAAAAGTGATTCTTTTTTTTCAAAATAGTTTCCTTGTGCTTCGATACAGCGTTTTCCATGGTCAAAAAGCATTTCGAATGAGTGCTTTATGTCATTTTTCGGAATGTCCTTGTCCGGTCGACGCCTTTTGGATGGCTTCAATATCCTCATAGCGGTGTTCTTTCATCGGCAAATGAAGTTTTCCAAATAGATAAAAGTCACACGGAGACAAATCAAGCGAGTACGGTGAAGGATGTACCTTTCCAACGCATGTACCTGCCAATAGGTGGTGCCATCAGAAACAGCTAGTTTTAAAAACTCCTGTTTCTTTTCCGAAAGACCTTGTAGACCAAATTTCTCCGTCAAAATGCGATGAATCGAATCTTTGGGAATATTTAATTCCATTTCCATACAACGCAACGAAGATTTCGGCTCATTTTGTATGACTTTACGCACTTTTTCAATGTTCTTTTCGATCACCACTGATTTTGGCCGTCCCAACTTTTCATCGTCACAGAGATCTTAACGACCTTCTCTAAAACGTTTAAACCACTCGTGAACATTGCTACGGGATAGACAATTGTCACCATAAACTTATTTCATCATTTAGAACGTTTCGATGAATGTTTTACCAAGTTTAAAACAGAACTTAATATTTGCTCTTTGTTCGAGATTCATTTTTTGACCGATGCCTAAAAGATACTGTCACTTTTAGCGCTATAACTTCGCTTATAGAGGTCCGATTGTCCTACAATTTTTGCAAGATGTCATTGATGGATGTACCTTTCCAACGCATAGCTATTTTGATACCATTCACACATAGTGTGAAATGGTATAATCAGTTTGTCTGAAAGTTTGTAACGTATTAAAGAAGCCATCGTATGCCCCATGAAGTATATATATTCTTGATCAGCTCTACTAGACAAATCGATCTAGCCATGTCCGTTTGTATGTTGTTGCGCATTTTTTGGGGACCAATTTGTATGCTATCCAGTTAAAATTTTGCACATACACTTCTTTTTAGTGCAGTTTAATAGAGTATCAAGATTGAGCTGCCACGCCCACTTTTTGGGGTAGCCACCATATAAACCAATCGCCCACTTTTGACTTTTTGTATGAAAAACATATTTATTGTAGTCAATATCAACTTAATAATTGATATGGGAACTTTTAGTGGACGGATGCTTGACATATACATTAATGGATGGAACCCGCCCACTGTTTGGGGTAGGCCCCATACAAACCTACTGCCCACTTTTGACTTTTTGTAAGAAAAACTTATTTATTAAAGTCAATATTAGGTTAAAGTCAGCCGCTTAGCATACATAGACTAATGGGCGTGGCATGCCCACTTTTTTTGGGGTATTATAAAAAAATTCTTCATTTGAGATAAATATTAGCTTGAAATTTGATTTTGTGGATTTTAATGGACAACCGCTTCAGTTCACTTTTATGCATTCGTATGGAAAATGTCAATATCAACTTGAAATTCAATATGGCGGCATCTTACACATCTACTACATCGCTTCATACACATCTACTAGTGAGCGTGTACCACCCCCCTATTTAAACCCCCCTCCCCCTTTAATGTATTACAATACTATTTAAAGTTTCGTGTGATTGGTATTAGAGCTTCGGTTCAACCGAAGTTAACGTTTTTTCTTGTTAAAAAGTTCAGTTTCTTTTGCGACACACCTGGTATATTGATGCTGTTACAGCTAAAACAAAAAGCTGACAGCAAAAACAGCCCACTATATATTGTACTTAGCTGCAATACGATTTGAAATTTCGTGCTTATGGTATAAGAGACTCGGTTGCACCGAAGAAGTTAACGTTTTTTTTTTTTTTTTTTTTTTTGTTTTAATTTATTTATGCACTAAATGTATTTTTATACATTACAGTTCCTGTCACATCTGCACTGCCGGTGATGATCACCAAGCACTAATCTGGGATATACAACAAATGCCGCGCGCAATCGAGGACCCAATTTTAGCTTATACTGCTGCCGAGGGCGAAGTCAATCAAATCCAATGGGGTGCAACACAACCCGACTGGATAGCCATTTGCTACAATAAGGCTTGCGAAATATTGCGTGTCTAGAAGCGGTTTAGACACATGCTCCATGCAGCATGTTGGCGAACATCGACGCACGCATTTCTACGCATAGCAACGCTGGACATTATAGTACTTGTCGCTAAACAACACAAATCGATGGTGTCCAGCGTCACAATGTGGAGGAGCGCAGCAAAGAAACCAAAAACAAAACAAACAAAAAAAAAGTCTTACATATTTATTAGACCACACAATAATAATAATAATAATAATAATAATATTTATAAAACAAACAAAAAACAACAACAACAACACAAGATCGAGAACAAAGCAAACATTTTTAATTTACTACTACAACAGCAACAGCAAAGAACAATATGTGCGTCTCTGTGTTTGAACAATTTTTATACATTTACGCAAAGCAAAAAATATTTGTTTTCTTTTTTTTTTTTTTCTTCTTTAAATAATTGCTTTTACATACTACTATGTATGTGTGTTAAAAAAAACTTTGACTCTACAAAACATAAAGAAAGCTTCAACACGAAATTCGTATACTCGAATAGGTTCAACCGAAGTTGCTAGTTTCTACTATTAAAAGATACAAAGTTTTTGAACTAATTTGCGTTACAAAAAAAAAAAAAAAAAAAAGAAAGCAAAATATAACATAATATACTACTATGTAAATGATACATGGTAAATTTTTGAAAATATGTTTTTGTACTTGTCCAATTTTTGTTTTTATAGTAATTTTATTAATATTATTTATTAGCTTCTTTTTCTTTCTTTTTTCTTTTGCAATTTTTTATTTTTTTGTTTGTTTTTCTTTTTATATATATATATATATATATATATATATATATATATATATATATATATATATATATATATATATATATATATATATATATATATATATATATATATATATATATATATATATATATATATATGTTTAATAGAAGGAGACGCATGTTTTGCATATAAAAGAACAATGTCCTACCTCGTTTTCCATCACGGATGTTTAAGATGATGATGATGTAACCAAAATATAAATAAAAAAAAAAAAAGAAAACAAAAAAACAATTTTTGAAAGAAGGTACATACTTAATTTACAAAATATTTTGCAAATGCTTTTTACAAGTACATACAAAAACAACAAAAAAACAAAAACGATTTATAAGTGTAAACGAAAATCACATTTGATGAGAAAATGACATTTTGATGAAAAAATAATAATAAAGAAATATGTAATAATTATTTCTTTAACGATAATATTATTTATTGTTTCAATATTTTTTTTTTTTTTTGATTTATTAATTTCTGAATATAGTAGTGTGGCAAATTGTGTTTATATACTTGTACATAACCGATATTCTTTATGATTTTTAGTATTTATATTGTGCTATGTCTAATTTATACAGCATTATTATTTTATGAATGTGGAATTTATTTAAATTATTATTATTTATTTTGTTTTTTTTTTCTTTTCTGACATAATTGTTAATGTTCTATGCAGGCGAACTATAAATATGTGACATAATAGTAGTATGTTGAAATTTGTCGAGTTTTCAACAAGTATTTTCTATGCAATATGAGCATTGTAACACACACACACACACACACACATATATATATATATATATATATATATATATATATATATATATATATATATATATATATATATATATATATATATATATATATATATATATATATATATATATATATATATATATATATATATATATATATATATATATATATATATATATATATATATATATATATATACAGTACTCAAAAATATTTAAATACTTTTTATTAGCTGAAGAGAGAGAGTTACTACATCAAAACAAAGAAATTGATTTGAAGTGCTTTTAAAGTTGTCAAAATATTTAAATATACATATGAAACAGTTGTGTGTGCTGCTCTTATTAAATACTACATTTAAATATTGTGTGTGTGTGTGTTTTTTTTTTAAATATTTTATTTCTATTACTTTTATTATACATATGTATATTTTTTGTGTTAATTTGCTGAATTACTGCAACAAATACAGCAACAAAACTAAATTATAATTATACATTTTGGAAAAACAAACAATAAAGTAAAAATAAAAACTAAAAAAAAAAACAAACAAAACAAAACAAAAAATCTGCAAACAAATGAACATTATTTAGAAGAAAAAAAAGAGAAAAGAATGAAAAACCATTTAGATTAACACTCACTAACAATGAAATCTGAAAGACAAAACTCAATTAAGTTTATATATTTTTTAACGACGTCTTTGTATAAGTAAAAAATAAACCAAAAGCAACAAAAAGTAAGCAAGAGTATAACTGAATAGTAACCAACCAATATATATATATATATATATATATATATATATATATATATACATATATATATGATATGATATATAATAATAATAATAATAAAAAAACCAAAATACAGAATTTTTTTACATACGAGTATATTAAATACTAAATTCAAAATATTAATAAAAATAACAAACAAAAAACGCGAAAATACATTCAATATTAGTTTGAATATAATTCCGTTGCCTACTGCGGTTTTCGAATACGCGTAAATGCTGCGGGCAGTGATTTCATAAAAATTGTTAGTATTGCACGTTTTGAATTTGTCGTTTAAATTTGACTAGACGCCTGTACTAATATGTCCATAAAAATGGTTCAGAAACGTGTACATTAAAATAGTGCTGCGTCTTACACTTTCAGTTCAGAGTTTTGCGTTTTGACCATTGGATGCCCAATGAAATGAAATCGTAAAATCGTGCTGAATGTGAGAGACGTTCCATTTTAACGTAAACGATTTTGAACAATTTTTACGGTTCGAAATCTAGCAGTGAATTCAAATCGTGAAATACACACAATTTTAACGAAATCAGTAACGAACATTTTTTGTCGAATTCGAAAACTTGCTGATCACGAGGCATAATAAAAATTAATTTGTAAAAGGACAACAACAAAAACAAACACCTTTGTATTGCATACAAATCAACAATAGAACTGAATCATCATTTGAATGTGTGTGTATATACAGACGCAGACATATATATATATATATATATATATATATATATATATATATATATATATATATATATATATATATATATATATATATATATATATATATATATATATATATATATATATATATATATATATATATATATATATATATATATATATATATATATATATAAATAATCTTAAACTAACGAAAACAAAATCAACTGAAATAAAAATAGTTTAAGTGCAAAATAAATGAAATACAATAATATATAAAAAACAAAAACAAACAAGATACAATTACAAAAAAAAAAAAAAACAAAACAAAATTTATTAAATCAAGCACTCCAAACAAATATAAACTTACAGTCTCTATCAAATCTATACACACAGACAGACGACACATACTACAAATCCAGTTGACCAAACAGTTCGCAAACAGGCAAACTTTCTTCCCGACTTATGCAAACAATGCGCCAGACAAATTTTGTCACTTTGCCTTTGCTAATTTTTGTAGTACAACAAGTATAAGAAAATATTTGTATTGAAGGAGGTGGTAGTATTCAAATGTATGCATTTTCTGCATAGAAATTGGGCGTAATGTCGTTTTTTTTTTTTTTTTTTGGTCAAATGGTCGGAAAAAGTATTTTGACAAAGCATTGTGCAAAGTTTGTTCGCTTATTATGATAAATTGTGAGAAGTAGTGACGTTTCTTTTTTTCTTACTTACAAAAAAATATTGAATAATAACAGTAAGTAGAAAAGATAAATATTTTATTTATTTCTTCACGCATACATTTTTTCACATAAACAAAAATGCAAGAAATACTTAAAATCTAAGGGAAAAAAATTATTTTGACAAAATCCAATTTTATTGATAAGAGATCCAAATGCATAAATTACAAATCGAAAAAGCTAAACTTAATAGAAAAAATAAATCCTTCCTTAGCATTAATGAACTTTTGTAGTCTATTTGGCATTGATTTTACCAAATTTTTAAGGTTTTCTGCAGAAATATGCCTCCACAGAGATGCTACCTCAGTGTTTGTCTCTTCGCGTGTTCTTGTTAAACAGGGACTTCTGTTTCTCTTAACATAGGCCCATACATTTTCGTTTATATTTAAATCAGTGCTTTGACGTGGCCAGCCTAACATATTTACTCCAGTATTCTGAAAAAGTTTAGTAATCATCTTTGCTTTGTGACATGGGACATTGTGCTGCCATAACACAAAGGACTGCGCAATCAATTTGTCACCTGATTTAAGTGCATGTTCATTTATAATTGTCAAATATTGACCCCTTATTCATCGATCCATTGATGAATAACCAAATCTACAATACCATTAGAGCTAACGCAATCCCAAAACATTACGCTGTCACCACCATGGCATATACGTTCGCACACAGGGGCCACTTTTTTCAGCATTTTCTTTGGAATTATGCAAAATATTTTTTTTTTTTATTATTCGTGGTACTAAAATGTGCTTTCATCGGTCCAAAGCACTTGCTCCCAAAATGACAAAGGCTTGTTTTTTGTTTTTTTTTTTTTGCGAAATTTGAGCGAATTTTGAAATCTGCTCTGTCTACATATGTAGGTTACAAACCCGGCCTCTTTTAATCGATTTCTAACCGTTTTCTTGCAAATTTCAATGTTATATTGTTGCTTTTTTGCAATTGCTGCTGATTTTTGAGTTTTTAGCATATCTACCTTAAATTTGCACACGATTAAACGGTCCTCCTTATCGGTTTAAAGTTGTTTCGCAACACTTTTGTTTATACATTTGGTAATAAACCGTTTGACGTGGCACTTTGTACAATTTGCTTAAGTATTCCACTGAAATACCGGCTTCATACTTAATCACCATCTCATTTCTTATATTCTGACTAATTTCTGACTTTTTTCCCATATTTACCGTATAAATAATAGCGTAAGTCTTCAAAATTAATAAATTTAATTCGAAAAAATCTATTTTCATTAGATAATCAAAGGTTTCGTCGATTAGCTTTGCTTGCGAATGTCAAGTAACTAGAACGAATATTTTGTCAAAATACTACTTTTTTCTCTTCAGCTTTTCAGCATTTCTTGCATTTTTGCTGACAGAAAATGAATGCGCAACAGAATAAGCAAAATTTTTTTTGACTTTTACAATTATTATCACCTATTTCATTTTAGGCTTCAAAAGAAAGACGTTACTTCTCTCAGTTTATTACAATAAGCGATCAAACTTTGCACATTGCTTTGTAAAAATACTTTATCCGACCATTGTACATGTTCGGAAATAAACAACATTTTGCGCATGAAATCCGTATATTCTTCACGCAAAAGCTTCGTACGCGCGTCAAAAGCGAAGGTTTGCGCAATATTGGATTGCTGCGAATCCGCATACGATAGTTTTGTAAGAGATTTATAAAAAAAAAGTTAGCCTGCCATAACTTTTGCGAATTTTTTGGTCAACTGTAAACACACACCCACACCCCCACACAAACACACACACACACACACACACACACACACACACACACAGATACGACAAACTGACCTTTGCAAACGAACAACAAATTAAGTGAGCGAGAGAGAATACAAGATTGTTGCTACCATAACTGAAAACAAAAAACAAAAAAAATAAATTTAACAAAAATCAAGAAACGCATAAAACTCAAAATAAAAGATATTTAATAATAATATATAATAAAAAAATCTCTATATATGTAAATATATATATTGCACACAAATCACGAAAAAGCCCAGACACTCCTTATCACTTAATACATAGTTCCATATAACTACATACAAGTAAACTCAACACAGTTTTTTATTCTCATATGGCAAACTAGTATAATATTTTTTGTTTGTTTTAATAACATCTCTGACGTTGCATTTGTTGTTTGGTATGCTCTAGTATTACTTTCAAAATATTACATGAATATTCTAACAAAATACTTTCGAATCAATCATCAATAACCATCACATGTCTGTATATATTTTACACACAATGCCCACCAACCGTTTTTATTCACCATCTATCAATGAGAATGAAAAATGTCTCCCTCGTAACACCCTGACTAAATTTGCACAGTTGATAAGCGGATGGTGCAATATGCGCGAGTGCTAGAGGGAGCAGATTGGTATATAAGCAATAATGATTGCTGTCCTGAATGCGGTTAGTCACCGCACGACACAATCCAACTGTTCAATTGTTCGTCCCATCCGACTCAATTGAGTCCTTTAGAACTTTGGTTACGAACAACAGTAGTAGCCTTCCTTCCAGGGACCTGACACATACATTTGGCTACATTTCGGTCTGTCTTTCTCTCACATACATAATCGCTTTGCACAATACAATATACATGCATCATATAATAAATTGTATATACATATATTCCAGTATATATTTTCTGATACAGTCCAAAACAATACTGTTACAATAATAAACATTTTTGGGTTTTCATCAATACCGTTTAAATAATTCGGTAGTTAATTCGTTTGTAATGCTCGGGTTTTTTATTTCAAACAAAATTTCAAAATTTACATACACTCAAAAACTCTTCGGTCTGCCATATTGGAAAATCTGCAGCACAAATTGCAGCACACGAGTGAAAAGAAAAAAACTTTGTGCACACAAGCGTGCGCATAATTGCTCGTGTTATAATAAATAATTTGTATTCTGCTCTACCGAGCATTTTTTTCGCGTTAGTAACTGCACATTTACTGCATTAAAATGTTCCACTACTGGAAATCTACGGAATTAACCAAAACGAAAAACTTAATGCCTATAAATTTAATAACACACATTATAATTTTACTATTAATTATTGCTACAAAAACAAATATTATTTAATACACACATTAGTGTATTGTATGTAGAGAGCGATCTAGACAAATCAGTTGTAGAATTTTAAAGGCCGTGTAGACAATTTTATTCTTTCAAATTTTTTTTTCAAAACAAGAAATTGCTTAAATTATTCGAAAACAATTTGACTGTATTCTAACTATGACGACGCAATCCTCTGACTAAAATAGTGAAACTGCATTTAAAATATTAGAGAACTACTATACAAATCCAATAATTAAAAGAACAATGAAAACCAAAAAACAAAAAAAAAACAAAAACACACACACTTAAACACACTCAACCATATATATATATATATATATATATATATATATATATATATATATATATATATATATATATATATAATCTAAACATAAATACCTACATATACAAGTAAAACAGTCTGAACTGATGCATGAAAAATAAAAAAAAATAAAATTAAAAATGAACCAGGAGCATTATTTACTTCAATTATGTACTATTCTCATCCAACAAACGATCAAAAACAAATTTGTTCTAATTAAAAAAATTAAAAAAAAAAAAAAAAAAATTTATAATTTAAGCATGATTTTTCAAAACACATGAAAGCATTTCTTTGTTATAGTATTTTTGAATTAAGTAATGAAATAATTTTCAAAAACAAACAACCACAACACACACGAAAAAAGTACGATGAAGATAGAAATGATATTAGAAAGCAATAAATACAACAAAATCCATAAGCATTAAAATTTATTATTATGCTGATTAGGATTGATTCAGCCGAATCTAATTACAAAAGTACATACATAATTTTTCTATAAAACGCAATAAAAGATACCAATAAAGTCGTCATAATCATTAATATTGACTAAAAAGTCGAGTGCAATTTGCATCGATTACAAAATTGATACATAATTGTGCAGAAACAGGCACAAGAGAGACTATGCTCTAAGTTTAAAAATAAATAAATGAAAAATTTTTAATTAAAATTGTTGCAGCAATTCTTTTCAATTTCAGTTCAGTTTGTGGAGAAGAAGGCACTAGTACATTAGATAAGATCAGGAACTTTATCCATGCAGATGGCGCTAATATCAACGGGTGGTTTTAGTGTTAGATCATCGCTACTGTAAAAGAAATATAGAAACAAAAAAAAAAAAAATATATATATATTTATTCGAAAAAATTTCATTCATAGTAAGTAAGTAACGTAATGTTATTATGTTACATACGGTTTGCTTATTTTGGTGTCAGCAAATATGGAGGCTTAAATAAGAAAATTAAAAATTTTGAATTAGAATAATTGATATGAATATAAAATAGAGAGCACTGCAAGAGTGGCATCAAAACGACACATTTTACCAGTATTTATGTACATACAACGAGCACTCATTGCATGTGTTTAGCAGAACCTTCATCTGACTGATTACTATTTTTACAAATCGAAATCGACGTCTATTATGAATGCTGAAAAAATAAAACTATTTATGACAGACTTTACCTGATATACAGGCACTTGGGCTGAGTTGGACCACCTTTGACTGTACAAATCTCCTTGTGCAGATCGTTCCGGGGCGAAAACCCAGTCGTACTTGGTTAAGTACGTTGAAAGCGCTTGCTGGGTCTTCTTGGGGTAAGGGCAAAGAGATAATAATTACCACCTATAAAGTTGTTGGACGTTCTGTCCTGAATTATGCTGCTTCTGTCTGAACTCCTTACCTTAGTAAGACTTAATGGCAATGACTGCAAGGAAGTCAGAATAGTGCTCTGAGAACTGCCACTGGTTGTCTACAAATGACTCATGAAGACCATCTGCATGAAGAAGCGATGTTGCTACCTGTTCACCAGCTAGCATTATATGCACCTAAAATTTTAGTCATAAGTCTGATCTGAGACGTGTTAAATACCATTAAAACTTGAAACGTACACTTAGAAAATATTAAAATACAAAAATTAAACCCTAATCTGAAACATAGAGGATATAGATATTACGATCAATACCAACAATACAAATGAAAAATATAAAACCTTCGTCACAATAACAAATAAATTAATTAATTAATTAATTAAACGTTTTCTAGTGGATCGAATTGTAAATGTAAACCATTCTCAAACCCCCGTGAACACACACAAAAATGTCCATCAAAATTGGTCCATTCGTTTAGGAGGAGTTCAGTCACGTACACACGTACAGAAGATTTTTATATATAAAGATTTATTAATACAATGCCACTCATTTACTTTGACTCACTACTGTAAGCTGTACTTGTACTCTAAACAGAATCAAAACGAGTTTGACTCATATCAAATTATACATACTATTCTGATACTGTAGAGACTCACACCATACGAGTCATAATCATGCGCGTAGCTACAACTTTTTCCTAAAGGGGCCCACCTTACAAAATAATTTTCTTTTTTTTTTTAATGACAAGAATGTAAGCCGTATATTGTGGATTTTTAGGGTTAATATTTTTCGTATGGTGGGTGACGCGCCTCTTCCTCCACTAGCTACTCGCATAGTCAACATACATATACATATGTACATAATATGTATAATGTTTTAACTTCACTTGTGCATTGCTCTAATATAAATCAATAAATTTAATTTTACCATCAAAAGTTAGACCAAAATATTCAGTTCTCTTTTCTTTGGGCATTGTAATCAGCATATGTCCAGTGGTTTCCGAACGCTTGGCAGTGGACTTAGCCGATACAACCTTGTCAGTGAGCGCCAATTGAAAGACCTTGCTTTTAATTACGACACGCACATAGAACGGCTGTATGTCCACAGATACATATGAGGTATCCAGGTATCTGATAATTGTATTTTAATAATTTTTAGCTTGACTTAAAAATATACTACGCAGAGATATACTTACTTATACACCTCAATGTTCAAAGTATATTCCCGCAATTCGTCATGAAGCTGAAATTGTAGCTTTGCCTGATTCAAATTATATGGACGTCCGCAAGGCGCAAACAACAGTGGCGGCGACTTGATGGTCTTCTCTTTGCCGTCTGTTGGTTCATGCTTGGCACGGCACAGCTTGTGATACTTGGCGATTTCATTACGTATCTCCGGGCAGTGCTCGCTCTTGGATTGCCAAAATAACTTAACGCGCTCGTCTTCGTCCTCCATTTCAGCCATTTCTTCGTTCAGCTCCTTTTGTTGTTTTTGCACGCGTAGCCTCTGCTCGTCACGCTCAATATAAAAATCGGCCTGTTTCTGTACGATTACGGCACGATATTGCCTACGTTTTAGCTTAGCGTCCAATCTATCTGTTAACTTTATTTCAACGCAATCTAGTGATTTCAGATGCTTCAATGTAGCCATCACAAATTCCCTGTAATGTGGATAGTCGCAACAGGGATTGCCAACAAGCACGAGCTCACGTAGATTATAGTTATCGCTTAGATTTTCAATTGATGTCAAATCACCGATAAAGTTCAGTGTCAGATCGAGCTTCTGCAATGACTCGAGACTCGAGAGATCTTCGAAGCGTTCGATATTGTTAACGGCCAAGTTGAGGTACTCTAGAGATTTGAGTTTGTTCAAATTTTCAATTTTTGAAATCAAGTTCGATTGCAACAGCAAAATTTTCAGATTAGGGCACCAGTTTTGTACATGTTCAATTTTTTCTATGTCCTCCTGATGGAGGGACAGCTCCTCCAAAGTGCTAATGAGACAGTCATTGTGTTCAGCCTTTTTGCGCACCAATTGTTCGGTAACTGTTTTTAGAAAATAATACAAAAAAAAAAAAAAAAAATGTTATTGGTCAGTAGCTTGTAATGGCAACAGTGCAACAGTGGAAAGAGTCAGCTAACAATGCCATTAATTTTGACACAACCGATTGCGTTTACCCCACCTGGACAAGTTAGCACGCGCAAGACCAAATGTGCTGACCAGGCTGTCTGGCCGGATGCCGTTGCAACACAGTTGCCGACGGAATCTTACACTCGCATGCCGGAGCAGAGTGTCCGATACAAAAACGGAGTTAGCACGCGCAAGACCAAATGTGCTGACCAGGCTGTCTGGCCGGATGCCGTTGCAACACAGTTGCCGAGGGAACCTTACACTCGCATGCCGGAGCAGAGTGACCGATACAAAAACGGAGTTAGCACGCGCAAGACCAAATGTGCTGACCAGGCTGTCTGGCCGGATGCCGTTGCAACACAGTTGCCGAGGGAACCTTACACTCGCATGCCGGAGCAGAGTGACCGATACAAAAACGGAGTTAGCACGCGCAAGACCAAATGTGCTGACCAGGCTGTCTGGCCGGATGCCGTTGCAACACAGTTGCCGAGGGAACCTTACACTCGCATGCCGGAGCAGAGTGACCGATACAAAAACGGAGTTAGCACGCGCAAGACCAAATGTGCTGACCAGGCTGTCTGGCCGGATGCCGTTGCAACACAGTTGCCGAGGGAACCTTACACTCGCATGCCGGAGCAGAGTGACCGATACAAAAACGGAGTTAGCACGCGCAAGACCAAATGTGCTGACCAGGCTGTCTGGCCGGATGCCGTTGCAACACAGTTGCCGAGGGAACCTTACACTCGCATGCCGGAGCAGAGTGACCGATACAAAAACGGAGTTAGCACGCGCAAGACCAAATGTGCTGACCAGGCTGTCTGGCCGGATGCCGTTGCAACACAGTTGCCGACGGAACCTTGACACTCGCATGCCTGAGCAGAGTGACCGATACAAAAACGGAGTTAGCACGCGCAAGACCAAATGTGCTGACCAGGCTGTCTGGCCGGATGCCGTTGCAACACAGTTGCCGACGGAACCTGACAATCGCACTCGCATGCCAGAGCGGAGTGACCGATACAAGAACGGGGCGCCGAATCAGCGTTCTGCCGCTGGCTCAGCAGCGAAGCATGAGCTATGGAGGCTAGAGTTTAGGTGAACATAAGATAGTCTTATTATAAGAACTCTGGAGAGCGGTTTGCTCGGTCAATAATAAAAGTTGAATTAAATAAACACGGGACTTGTTTACCTTACATACATTTTTGATCAGTTCGAAGAGCAGTGTCATTCTAACCACGATTGAAAAAACCCCTCGAGAGAATATACCGGCACCGTTTTGAAAAATCACGAACCTTTATATAAGTATCATATTGGTCTATGTGTGCGTTCTAACAATGGGTTGCCGGCGTAACCGCTATAAAAAAAAAAAAAATATTCAAAACCATATCAAATTATTTGGCCTTTCCTCAAAACCCAGACCCATCAAATTGCGCCGTTTTAGCATCTTTTCCACCCATCTTTCTTGACAGCCCTACGCTAGAACTCGCTGAATTCGAGCAAACGACATCAGAGCTCAGCTACCTAATGCCTACACCTTCTACATATTAAATTACCGTAGCAAATATATATAACAAGAAATGTATAATTTAATTTTTATTCGTCTACTTACTTTTCACCATTTTTTTTTGTTGTTTTTTTTTTCACTTATTCTCTGATTAACGAAATGTAGCAAATTTTTTTTTTCGCACGAATGCACTCCGTAATAAAATTTTATTTTATATTTTTTGATAGAAAATTTCTGACAGTAAAATCCACGAACTAAAAATAACCTTTCAAGTTGAAAGATTTCTCGGACTGAAACAATTCAACAAACAGTTGTCAGTTCATCGAAGTTATAATTGATTATATTCTCTCATGTTGCTATGACAGCAAAGAAAAATGTATCAAATGACAAATAGACAATTGTGTTATACATATCCGATTGATTAAATCTCTACCTAGTCTATGAAAGATAGACTAGAACGCCAATTTCCATACGTATCAGAGATACATATGTACATAGTATGTACATAAAAAACAACCGTTTATCGGCCATGGACGCACGTAGGAAGGCGCTATAGTGATACAAATTTTGCGGATATCGTCCAAGACATGGTATTTTCAAGGCATGCTCGGTTGCCCTCTTGAATGTTGTCCCGGGAGTCGTCATCAAAGGGCCATCCGAAACTTCTTCTGTGTCTTACTAATAAGTTTTCTGCGGTGGCAGGAACCAAACCCAGCGGACCAATCCGGGTGGTTGCCTTCTCACAATTTGCTCATCCCGGAACGGATACTCTAGGGCTAACCACGGTGAAATTTTGTTGCTCCCCACAAGCTATGTCCATCATTGCTTTTGTTGTAGTAGTTTGTCAGTTTTTGGCACCAGCTATAGTGAAATTTAGCTGATATTAGTTGAAGGTCGAAATTGGGATTATAAATATTATGTACCAAATAGCATTGACGTACAAGTTAAAAATAATTCAACCTCATGAAAGATTAGATTAGACGCTTTTATATCGCAGTATAGTAAGTCTGAGGCCCTGTGTCCCCTCTTTCTACGCCTAAGTAATAATTTTTGAGTGACTTGATAAGCTTGATTAGAATGCATTGTGTTAGAGGAACATAGTAGATTCCCGAATGTATTAAAAGCCATCTGTTTTAGTTAGTTTCATCGATAGAGTGGAACGTGTGGCGGCTACAAACGAATCGCAATCTTTTTTTTTGTTTGTTTTAAACATGGCAGCCGCTTTGACCGAAGAAGCTACAGCCGGCAATGATATTCTGAGACCACTTTCAGAAAATGAAGTCGATGAACTCTTAGTGCTGTATAAGGAGAAATATGGTAAACGCAATTTTCACTACTTGTTGTTATATAACCAACGTAAATGGGATAAACAATTAAGTGATGATAAAATCGATGCCGACAATGCCAAATGGATCTCGATGCGCAAAGCCTTCTATACACATCGTAATGCTGATTTTCGCCAATACGGCACCTATGTTAGTCTCCACTTTGATCTAATGCAAAGCATCTCTTTCCATTCATGGCAGCCAACGCTCCAAGAGTTGCGCGAGTGTCTAACGCAGACAGCACGGATCGCCTGGCAGACGGGACCATTGTTGACAAACGTTGATTTGGAATACTGTGAGCTGGTGAAGCGCATATCTGTTGATATGAAAGGTCTTAGTGTGCAAAGAGCGCGACGCTGTTACGGCTGGATACTAAGCCATGAGCATGCTTTAGCATTGTCGGTGCCTAGTCTGCCAACCGGTTATGCAATGCGACCACTAAAACCACACGATGCGGAACTAGTGCACAAAGAATGGCCGAACGCCAAGGAGGGTTCATTGCAGTATATACGCGGCCTAATACGCTACAATAAAACGCTGGGCATATACAAAACGTTTGATGCACAAACGGAGGAGACATTGGTCGCATGGATCTTTCAGAATGATTTTTCTGGTCTAGGGTGAGTTTGTTGTTTATTACATGTTTTCATTGTAGAAATTTTCTAAAATGTAGAATTTTGTATGACTTTAGTATACTGCAGGTATCACCGAGTGTTCAACGTCAAGGTCTAGGCTATTTGCTGGCTGCAGCCATGAGCAAAACAATCGCTTGTACTGAAATTGTGGAGCTAACTGCTTGGACTGTTGTTGAGAATCAACGTTCGGAGGCGCTACTTTTAAAAGTAGGCTATGAGAAGCCAATAATCAATGAGTGGATACAATTGGCCAACAACAACAACCAGTGTTAATGAAACCAAACCATCATGCATATCATTTTCAAATTTGTTTTTTAATCTTATCTCGTTGGCTATACTTTGAATTAAATTTTATTTTACAATTTTCTAAAATTCTTGAAATTATACATACTTAGTTTGTATATACAGCACACATAAATAAATGATTTTGTTACATTTTGATTTTGATTTAGTTTTTTTTTTTCTTGTCTTTTCGAGTTGTTTAAACAGGCAAACAGAATTTTGCCATGCACATTACATACCTACACACATATTCATTATAATCTTTAGAAGATTTTTCCGTATTTTTTTTTTTATTTTTAACTAACTGGTTCTCATTCAATAATAATACACATACATAATTGAGCTAACAAAAATTATTTCGCGGAATATCGCATTTGGCGTTATACAATAATATAAATCCTTAGTTAATGTGATAGATTCTCCGAGACGGTACGTCAAATATACTCAAAAACAAAAAAAAAAGAAATAAAATTGAAATAGAAATATATATAAAGAATACTGTAGCCATTAAGCACTACATGGTAAACTAACTAATTACAAATTCTGTACATATCATTTTTATGCTCCGTGCTCCGGTTTTCGAATCCGAATAAATAATTCGGATTAGGATTCGGTTTCTTTAAAATTACACGTTCAGAAGAACTTTTCGTTTTGAATTAATTTGGAATTGATACTATGAATTTCACCATATTTCAGATGGTCTGCTAAATTCAAATTGAACGTCAAATTTACTTGGATTCTAAAATCGTCGCACGGGAATGGATGTTAATAATGTTGCTTGTTGTCGTCAGCCTTCAGCAGTTGATGAGGCATGTTTTGAATGCATATAAAATAGTTTTTTTTTTTTTTTTTTTTTTATAATTCATATACATAAAATATATTGTATATATAACATCATCATTTTTGGGGCAAGCCGATTGAACGTGTGAAATGGATTTTGCTAGAGCTATTTCAGCGCTCTGTTGTCAGGATATACATATGTACTATATAAGCGCTGTTGTTAAACGAAAAGCAATCGCGATGTGCTGCCATTGGGTATGCCATTAGCATGTGTTAAAAGGCTATTGGTGTGCTGTAACGTTTTGCCGTAACCATTTGAAATACGACCATTGCTGGCGCCACGATAATACGGATCTACGCCATTACTACTATACTGCATAGACGTGGAATATTTCGGCAGTAATGGTGGCTCTTTTGACTTTGTGAGTTGTTTGGCCTGCAAAACAAACAAAAAAATATTAATTATAAATTATAAATAGTTAAATGCCAACATTGAGTTGACTTACCCGATTATAACACAAGACGCCAACAATAGCCAATGCCATACCGACACAATTGATCCACGTTACGGGATTTCCCAGTATCAGCAGAGAAACTGCAATAACAAATATACGTTTGGAGGCACTTGCAACGGCGTAGGTGAGCGGCGTCACTAATGAAAGTACACTGAACGCTATAATATTCTGCAGCCAATTGAGTACACCATCAGTGAAGAGTAGTGCTATGACACGATAGTCCATATTGCTCTAAATAATTGTAAGAGAAATACAGAAAATGCAATATTTTTGCTGTTCGTAATATAGTAGTTAAAAAACTTACAATTGCAGGATGTCTAAAAACGCTGAAACCGTCCACATAGAACCAAATGGGCAGAAACATAAACAATGCCAGCTTACCAAGCAGATGCAGCAAACGTAAATGATGTATGCCAGTATCTTTAAGCACCTGTTCAGATATATGTATATACATAAATAGAATTGTATAGGGTTTTTCAAAAAGGGAGATAACAATTATGTATTTTCAATTTTTTTGTAGTATCTGCCAACGTCAAACGTCATGGTGAAGTTCACGAACGAGCAACGTTTGAAAATTGTACAATATTTCTACCGAAAATCTTAGTCTGTGGTTGCAACTTTAAGAACGCTTTGCCGTAATAATCCTACCACCAGACACTCTGTGCGTGCTTTAGTGGCTAAATTCGAGTAAAAATATATATAATTATATGCACTATAGCATGTTCCTGTGCCAGTGAGACATCACACCGGCCGAAGTACTGAAAATATTGCATTCGTAAGTGCTGCAGTTAAAAATGAACCAAATCTGTCGATTCCACGGCGTTCAAAGGAATAGGATAGCTCTAAAACCACATTATGGCCAATGTTGTATAAATATCTTTCCCTAGATCCTTACAAGATAAAACTTACTCAAGAACTAAAGCCTCTTTATCATTTGAAGCGCCAAAACTTCTCCGATTGAGCTCTGCAAAAGTATGATGAAAATCCTGTATTTCATCGAAAAACCAACTTCAGTTATGAAGCTCATATTTCGCTTAATGGCTTTTTCAAAAATCAAAATATGCGTAATTGGACAGCAACAGACCCACTTGTGAGAGACAGAGACTTCGTTGCATTCACAAAAAGTGACCGTGTGGAGTTGTGATTGGACCGAAAATTGGAGTGAGTTGCGACCAACGACTCAGAATTTCGTTAGTAATTTTTAATAATTTCCAAACGTCGCTTGTTTGTTAACTTTGTCATGATAAAAATATAAACATTGACTGGCGGTTTGACGTTGAGTGCTGAGCTTAGCGTATTCATGATAAAATGGTAAAACGAACTGCGCACAAATAACAATAGCGTTCCCATATCTAACAAATTTCAGACAGTTCAATCCATATCGGAACATGGTACCTCTAAAAGAGCACCCTATATATATATATATGAGTATTCCAAGAATATTACATGTTACACATACCTTCTTGGAGAATATATTCTGCAATGAAAAACCCATTGTAGAGATCAGTGCGCTTACGAGGCCCAACATATCAAATGAGATTTCCGTTACTGTTGCAATGCCGACGCCTGTTATTATTGGCAAAAGACTCAGGTACACAAGTGACGGTTGTTTCTCCTTAAAAAGTAAACGTGTCAGTATCACCGTGAAGAGCGGCATTGTTGCTTTAACTATGGAAACATAATAATGATAATAAACAAAAATTAAATTGAAAATTAAACAAAGCGATACACAGAAAACAAGACTACAACAACAAAACAAGCCACTCTCAATAATGAATATAAACGCTTAACACTTTATTATCAAAATAATAACAACAACAACATTTATGTATGTTGCTGACGTGTGTGAAATGAGCATATCTGTGGCATTCACTCGCTCACTAAACCAGCCAGGTCTTACCTGTATGTGCATAGGAAACTGGTACCTTCCATAGGGATATATGCGAGGTAACCGATGCCAAGAATTTGCCCAATGCCAATGGCACTATGAGCCGTAAATAATATGGCCGTGGTATGCTCTGATACGGCCGTATGCGCCATAGATTAAAAAACGGACCGCTGTACAATGTTATGCTGCATAATTGTACTACGGTCACTGTCATCGGAAAGGGAAACTCATTAAGTACCATTTTACCGATGACATTATTGCTGGATGATATTATGTACCAGAGCAGACATAGCATCAATACGACCAGTACATGTCGCGAAGCCGTTCGTTTGCCACCTTGTTGCATTGTCTGTAGCTGTATTGGACTCTTCGTCCGTCCGTCCGTCCGTCTCTCTGACAGACTGGCCGTGTGTGTTATTGTGGCGCGACCACTTCACTTAAGAGCGTATTTCGAGCTACGAATACGTTCAAATAAATTACACTTGCATCCCGTACCCGCGGCGGCGGCGTCAACGTCACGTTACTATGTACAAGCTATACCGACACAACCGAACCAAGCTGTTGTTTCTATTTAAGCGCAACGCATGTAAAAAGTGTGCGCGCGTCATCGATAGTTTACTTTTAAGTTCTACTGTTTGATATGGCATTGAATACATAGAATGCATGCAAGCGTCAAAATTATGCAATGTGTACAATGGACATTATTGTTAATTTACAGGGCTGGAAACGTGTAAAAATTTGGATTCGTCGTTCAACGCCGGTTCGCCCAATTTATGAGTTATCGTTTTGAAAGTTAGTGTATTGCACAGTATACGTTTGGATTATGAATTATATTTAAAAAAATTAAATGGATTAATCTGATAATCCAATATCACTCGTTCTCATGACTTAGAAATACATTAGGAGAATACGAATTGGCAAGATATGCTATTGGCGGAATGTCACGACTTCACAATTGTAATAAATCCATTTTGAGGAGTATATTTCGATTTTTTCTGTTTAAAATCGTTTAAAAATCAGTCACTTTTTTGTTTGTTATTTTTGTACCGCCCACTTTTTGGGGTAGCCCCTATAGCCGCGAAAATGGAGCAAGCTAAAGGTAAATTCTTAAATTATTTTTATATACTTTTTTGTTTTTTTTGTAGATGTGATAAAAATGGAATGGACAGCAGAGGCCACTTCCTAACTCTTCGATTTGTTGGAAGACAACACACATATTATTAAAGAATGGCAGCCAATTTAAAAATATATGGGCCGACTGCTATTTAGATTATAATTAAATTAATTTAGTCTTGAGATAAATTAATATGATTGTCAATTTTTTTTTTTATTGTCAAGACTTTTATTGTGTTTAACTATAAATACATATCTGTGAGCAATGTCAATAAATGAAGTTAACTCCATGTTTATATTAAGTTTCAACATAATCCAATAATCCATTCGACTTTTTCGATAAATCGTCAACGTGATAACAAACATACAATTAGTTTGGCAAGGCTGTCAAAATACAGAGCTAAAAAGCACCGTGAAAATATGCAGAAGGATATGGTATTTTTCAGTGCTTTGTGCACCATTCTCTTTGTAGAGAATGCTCGATTTATTTGTGAAAAGATTTTGAAGCGCACGCACACGCGAACGTTTCTCAGAGGTGTCGAAAAAAAAGTTGTTTTTTCAAGTACAGTTCTACCCAGATTTGTTTTTCATACAAATAATATTCGTCTAAAATGAATCGATCAACACGTCGTCAGCCAAACAATAGGCCTTTTGTCTCCGGTGGCGTTTATGTAAGTTAAATTTTTCTAATTTTTTTTTTGCTTTGTCTTGTGAAAATTTTGTGTATGTATCTAAGCGTCGGTTGGCCGGGCTTGGCTGGCTTTGTCGGTCTGCTCTGAACGTATCCGACACGTTGGGTTTTTACATGTCAAATTCTATTTTTGTTGAAATTTTTTTTATTTATTTACTTATTTTTTTTTTTTTGGGCTAATGAAAATCGACTTTTATATTTCACCATATACATTCAAAGCGTACATACATGCGTACAGCATACATACATATATGTATTACTTGATATGAATCAGCCATTTTAATTGCAAATACACTTTTTATTGGTGTGGTGAAGAAGTGTAACTTGTAAGAATGAAGTTTTTATTTCCTCCTCCGTGTGCTGAATAAAGGTTTCGCTATTCATTTTTTTTTCGTAGCTATGTATGTATAAAGTAATTAGATCATTTACACCTACTGTCCTAAATTTTTCGAAGAAATTTAGTTAAACTGTCACGAACAGAGTGGGGGATACAAATGCATATGGCACACCACACTGATGGCAAAAGGGATGGCTTTTTATTGTTCTATGTGTTTCATTATTCTGTTCTGGCTACTCGTCTTTTTTTTTTCACATATACATATGTACATACCTACATGCAAATTTACAACAATAAAAAAAAACAAAAAAAAAATAGAACCTCTTGGCAAGTTAAACACTAAGTGACGGAAGCCTATCCTACTTGTCTACATATTACATAAGTATGTATATTTCATATGCATATATAGGTTGTTTTGTTTTTAGTGCACCATTTACCGATACAGATTTGAACTGTTATTGTTATTATTTCAACGCTATTGCCATTTATGCCGAAAATCGTGGTTCAGCTCGGTTATATTACCGTGCATAGCGCCAGCATACTCTAAATAAAAAGTGGTCAAAATTTTGACTTACAGAAGGCGCAACTTTCTACGGCTGGCTCGGACCACATGCCCGAAATCATATTTAAACACTTATGGCATAAAATTATATTTAGCTATAAAGCCAATTTCCAGTTTGAAATTGTGTAAGCTCAGTATTTTAATTTAATTTACAGTTTTTTATCTCTAAATAAACATTCTATATTTAACATGCATACATATGATACGTGCGTGAGCGAGACAAATAGCAAAAATTCCTCAATCTGATATTGCAATGAGTTTTTTCTGCTCACAAAAGTTTCAGAAAAATTTGACCCTGTTCTTTCCTATTCGAGTAATTCGAATTTATGTGTTTTAACATTTTTCGAATTTATTTTTCAAGAACTATTTATTGGTATATGATTAAAAACTTCGTTGTTGCTCGTACTGCATGTGGGCTCTCCTCACTTGTTTGGACTACCGTCCACAGTGATATATACATACATACATACATACATACATACATACATGCATACATACATACATACATACATACATACATACATACATACATACATACATACACACATACATACATACATACACGTATGTATAGAGATGGGTGTGCGAGAGGTAGCTAGCATACAGATAACAAAATCCACCACCACTTTTCATTTTTCTCTCAGCAAAAACAAACGCTTATTTCTACAGACTAAAATTCGTAGTTCATTCCATACTTAGAAATAAATTTTTTTATTATTTGTTGTAGCCACCATTCACACTTACATATACATACATACTAGTAATACTTAAATGTAATTTAAAATAAATAAAAAAGAAAAAAATTTGAGAAAATAATTTTTATTGAGCCTTATAAAAATAGATTAAAACTAATAAATTTAAGCAAAATAATGTTTATTGATACTACTTATTTATAAATTTGATCTTGATGACATTCAAGATTTTAAAATTTGAACTTACTGCATACTCCGTAGCAGAAACAGCAGAAAATAGTTTTAAGTGCCGTGAAATTCAGTAAACCAATTATTATATTTTTCGTAGAGCTCGTGAATTACACTCATTGAAAATTATTTCTTTTATTTTTCTAGCGATTTATATGAAAAATGCAGTGCACATTCATAAAACTAAAGAAGTCATCCGGGGGGTCAGATTAATTTACATTATTAAAATTTCTTTTGAATAAAAAAAAATTCGGATTGTTCACTATTTACAATTTCCTCTTTCAGAAAGTTTTTACAGTTCTCCCAATTAAACTTTTGTTGTGATTTATTTAACACAAATCCTGTAAAATGATGCAAACATCATTAATCTCGGATGTATCTAAATCTTCATTGAAAGTTCCAATGTTAGTTGTAATGTAATATCTTGATAAGGCAATTTCAAATTGTAGTTTTTGAAGTTATAATTTTCATTGACAACATCTTTTTGGTTATAGTTGGCAACATGTAAAGCAGATTTTCCAACAGAAAAATTAGGGAAATCACATTTGAATATGCACTCCAAACTTCTTGCGAAAGACTAAAACGGCATTACTTAGAATAGTTTTTCAGACAGTATCAAAACGATTACATTGGAAGTGTTTGAGAGTTATATTTATTCGAAAATGTGTTGCTTCAGCGAATGTTCGTTTCTGTGTCGACTGGATATGTACTTGTTCGGGGTTCTACCTCATACCAATGCATACAACAATAAAATCCAGCATACAGCATGGAAATCAAGGCTGTGCAGTGATATCGTAACAAACTGTAATGACGATCCCCTTCCGCTATCTCGCTCTCACTCTTTCAGCACAGAGCAAATGAGCGCCTATTAGCAAGCAAAATTTGTTCATCACTTTTTTGTGTCTATGTGTTGTATGCTTAGTGGTGGCACTACGTAACGTTGAGGCTAACAAAGCAAACCATGTAATGTCCTTTTGTCTGTCCATTTATCCGGTTTTGTGCGCTCAGTTTTAAACTTACGGTCTGAAACTTGATATGATGATTGCATTATGTTGCTTCTGAAAATAATATGCTATGCCTTCCATAAAACATATATAAAGAGTTTTTCATTAAACGTGTCAGAACTTAAAAATTAAAAAAAATGTTTTTTTTTTTTTTTGCTATGAGATATGCGAATTAAAGTATATTCAATAGCATTGTTTTGAAACTGAACTTAGCGTAGTCGCAGAGATAAAAGTCTAAGCGCGGCAAATCGCAGGATCTTAGCGAATATTGTCACTTTTGGAAAACAGTTTACGTGCCCAAGGTAATAAAGCGTCGTTTAAAATCTTTTCACGGTAGAGATGTTGATTTATCTTTAAGCCCTGTTCAATGAAAACGAGGCGTGACCGTCCTGTGGCAGTTACTGCGACCCAAAACCATCACTGATGCTTTCGCACAGGAATTCACTGGTCTAAATTGTCTTCTAATTTGCACTTTAGCCATACACGATCGTTTTGTTTGTTAATATATTGCTCAACCGTACAAATTTGTTCGTTAGAAAAGACCTTATTCTCAAGTTTCAAGTATTTTAACACCTTTGCTTTTGCTAGGCGAACTGCCTTTTGTGCAGATGTTAAATGTTGCACTTTTTGTAATTTGCAATGCCTCATTGCTACGAGCAAACACATGAGGTTGTTTCGCCAGTGCTACTACCAGTATCATTGTAACGTGTAATGGTTTGATACACAATTATTTTGTTCACACGTAAATGACGTAGCTCATTACCAATGGCGCGTTGCAATTTTTCAGCCAAATACAAAGCAATAACACTGTTGCGTTTCAATTATATTTCGATAAAATAAACAAAACTCTTTTATGAAAACAGATATTGAATTGCATTACACATCTGTGAAAGATAGTACAGATTTAGATACTTATTTTTAGTTCGACTAAAATTGGACTTGTTAGCAGCTTTAAACTAACGTCACCAATGCTATGTGGTATCACAAATAAAAGCTATATGTTCATTTCATTGCATGCTAATACGCAGGATATCAATATCAAACGCTTTTTGAAACATTTGTATATGCATTTCTACGAAATATATGGTTTTATATGGAAAAGAAAACAACATAAGCGTATATATACATACATATATTACATACAAATCTGTGGTGCAGATAAATACGTATTTATATATGTGTATGTGAATATATATACATATATATATATATATATATATATATATATATATATATATATATATATATATATATATATATATATATATATATATATATATATATATATATATATATATATATATATATATATATATATATATACACTTTTATGATCATATAAGGTCATATAAAGCGCCTTTGAAGCCAATTTGCTTTTTAAATGTTTGAACATAAAAAATGTATAAACAAGAAGTATATTTATTCCGATTTACAGGGTGCCGAAAAAATAGCTGTATACAAAACAATTTTTTTATTAACTGGTTTTATAAAGTTAACAGTAAACTGATTATATATGTATGTAAGTATATATTGAAACATGAGTGGCCGTAGCAAGGCTCTGCTATAGTCCCGCAATTCTGTCACCGAGATTTATTTGCACCAAACTCCATTAAATTAAGATGCTGCGTGTATGAAGCATATTCTCCACACACTTCTGTGTGCAAGAAACATTCTACAACAAAAATCTATTGAGCCTGGTTGAGGATTATAATTATTATTAAATAAGTCAGCCGTCTTGCAGGCTCTCGAGGTCAAATTGAAAAAAAAAATGTTTTGTTTTTATTTTCCTATTTTTTCAATCCATTATATTTCGTTCCTCTTTCATATATACATATGTATGTATATATAAACTTAAATTGTAATAACCTCAAACGCTTTAAAATATATTTTGAACAAAATCACTAATAGAACAGTACGCGGAACAACAATTACATACAGTTATTATACGCTACCGCGTAGCTCAGCTCCGTCTGCCTTTGCGTGAAGTTTGTCACTGAGTTATTTTTACAAAACTGTCTCTATAAATGAGCGCAGTTATCCGTGTACGTTTTAAAAATCATACGTCGATCAGCTGGTTGGTGTATTTATAATATGCAACATCTCCAAAAAGTACTATACCGTTTTCCATAATGTTGTTCTTGTTGGAGAATATGCACCGCGTCAAAAGCTGCAAAGTGCCCTGAGTTTGCATAGTGCCGTTTTGTGATGCGAAATTCTATAGCAATGCTGGTCACACTTATATGTACACACAATTAAGGCTTATGACAAAAACAGCGATACCACCTCGACTTTATGGTTTACCAAAAATAATAAATACATGTATACTTGTTGTAGATATCCCTTAATCCCTATTCGATTAAAAAAATTGGCAAAAAAAAAAAAAATAAGTGGTTGTTTTAATTTCAATTGGATTTCGAGCCTGTAAGACAATCATATTTATAGTAAAAATGTCGCAAGAACTATTCAGATTATTATTTTTGTAGCAGTAAACATAGAAAATCGTTATAAAACGACAGATCAGCAATAAATCAGTGAAAGATTATTTAAAAACTTGTTGGGAATTATAATTGCTTTTATGTTTTAAGTGTAATTATATGCTTTCACAGAAAACAAATTTATGTAAACATATTTGCTACACTTTGCCATGATGGGCCAATTGAATAAGCATAAATTGCGTAAATAGCTACTTCCGGGTCGTTCAGTGACATCTCACAACTTTGTTTTACTTTTTTAATTTACAACACTACAGTTTGTATACGGTGTTTTTATCCACCTGAATACTACATTAATATAAACTTGTTGTATATATTATATACAAGATTTTGTTTTTACATTTGTACACATGGGTTATGATATTCTAATTACAGAAGACGATACACATGTGAAGAGTATAAAAGCTTCGGTATTACCGAAGTTAATGTGTGTGTTTTTTTTTTCTTTTTTTTTAGCATTTTTTCTTATTTTAAGTTTAATTGTGTACTGGCAAAGCAAAATTAACTAATTTTTATTATAATTTCCAGCACTCAAGGTGTGTGTTTCTCATGCACGAAATGCGAATTCATTTACAATAATCATCAATAATATCTGGCCACAAGTCAAGCTAATATCTTAGAGACATCTGAACATTTTTTGGTCAATTGATACGCGACGATATGATATGTACATACATACATAGTTAGTTATCCGATCCGATCCGACAAATTCTACTATATAATAATTTGAATGGCTTTGTTCAGTTGTTGCAGTTGTATGCTAAATCGTGCTTGTCTTGTGGTTATGATATTTTGTGGTTATTGAAATGAATTCGCTTGTAATCAGCTCTAAAATTATTAGTTTTGTGTTATATAGTTATGTTCATTTACTCCACTTGAATTCTCAAACGAGAACATGCCGCACGCTTGTCGATCCACGGCAGCGTATCATTCGATTATATAATTTTAGTTAGTTATTTGCCCATTAAAAGGTTGTGGTTTCCAGTTTTCCCCCTCAAAGAGAGTATGCTCGTCGAATTCATAATAGGGTTAGAGTACAACTTTTTATTTCATTTTAAACTTTTGTGTATTGGACGATTGCTAGCAGCGGTCGGAAGCCAGGCTGCTAGTAGTCGCAATACACAAAATACAAGAAAATACTGGAATGCTTTCTAATGGGCAAATAGTTAGTATAATTATATATGCGATAGCAAACCAGCGAAAAAAAAAAAACCTAATCGTTTGGGCATTAGTTGTAGGAATGTACATAATTATTCCTGAACTATTGTTTTTGGAATCGAACAATATCTCCCGTATCATCAGAGCGCAATCAGCCAAATGAAAATGTTCAGCAACCGCACGAACAATTAGATCCACGTCTGTGTCGGTTTGTAATTTCAGCGGAGAAGTAAAATAATCAAAAAAAAGATTCCATACTACTATGTACAATTTATAATAATTTTATAAAAAAAAAAAAAAAATTATAATAATAATGATTTTGTAGATATCAACGTTTATGGGAATATGAGTTTGTTGTGTATGTGATTAATTTTTGTTTCGATATTTTTGTATATAGGATCCGAATCAAACGCAAAAACCTGTCGTACAATATGCATCGCAGCAACACAATCAGAACAATCATCACCAGCAGCAGGACAGTTTCCTACAGCTGAATGAGGAGAATGAGTCGGAGCAGACCATACCAAAAATCGAACCAATACATATGGACACAGCCAGCAATGATGTTGATTTAACAAAGCTCACCACTGAAGAAATGTTTGAGAATGGCAAACTGCAATTCAAGAAAATTTTTCAGAACCGTAAAAAGTCTTCCGGTATGTAAAAAACAAAAATGAGTCAAGTAATAATATTTTTATTCGTTTGTTTGTTTAAATATATATATATATATATATTTTTTTTTTTTTTGTACTTATATATGTACATATACATACAGAGCGTGCTCGTGAAAAGAAGATTCGTCAGAATCGTCAACTTCGTAAGGCAATGTTACCAAAGAATGCGCTAATGGCGCTCAACGAACTAAAAGGTGTTGTTATTAGTGATTTCATTGTTAATAACAATACCGGTGGTGGTTTTACTGCTGTGGTCACTGTTAATGATGTACAGTACGAGGGCCTTGGTTCCTCGAAGATGTCAGCTAAGAGTAATGCTTGCGAAAAAGCTTTGCGCGATATTATTCTTGCTAAAATGGTTGCTAAGCCAAAGAAATCGTCAGGGGTACCACAGGTGGTACCATCGACACCAGTACCAGAAAGTGACGAACCAATGGATGCTTCTGTAGATGATGCACAAAGCGAGTGTGAGAATCCTGAGGATGATGTGCCAATGATAAATTTGGCCTCGTTTGCCATATTTAAACTATTTAGCGATTGGGAGAAGGAAGGATTCTTTGTGCCGGAGATGCATCCGCAATTACTGCCAGTACCAACTGGCGATGCAGCAAATAATACTGCTAACAATGCTGCTCCAAAGGAGCCAAAAAAACTGCCCATACGCAGTGAGTTGCCTGCTAATTGGGAGACAATGCATCCGGCTACACTGCTTTGCATGGTAATTGTACACATAAATTGCATATATGTACTTGTACATACTCTATGAAACTAATTACAACTTTCATTTTTAATAGATGCGTCCCGGCATAACCTATGTTGATTGTGGTCCAATTGGTGAAAAGCCAAATGTGCTACAACGTCTTGGCGTCACTGTAGATGATAGGGATTTCGAAGGTGAAGGACGCTCAAAGAAGATTGCACGACGCAATGTTGCTTTAGACGTTTGCAACACACTCTTTGGAACTAACTTTACTAGTTCAACTGAAGAGGCCTAAACGAGCTGGGTAGGAAGCACATCAGACCATATTGGTACTGAAAAGTCACGCCAGCGCGCATAAACAACATTAACAACATTAACAATTGACAGACAGACAATTCAAGTTTTCTTTTCTTTTTCTTTTTCTTTTTTTTTTAACAATTATTTACATATGCGACTATGCTATGCAACTAATGCATTCAGCAATTTCAGTCAAAATTTTACAAAATAACAAATTTCACAGTCAAATTTTATCTTAGTGTGATTCAAACGTAAAACCCCCTTATTCGTCATCAGTTAATTCCTAAATGAACCCCCAGTTTGTCAAGTTATTAATTTAAACAACAAAACGGATCTTAACCCAGTATAGGGTGTTAAAGTCAGTTTTTACGTGGTTGATTTGTATGGGGTTGCCCCTATATGTAAAACGTTCGTTTCATACGTAAAAAGTAATTTCTACTCCCAATGCATTCTTATAACTATACTCAAAAACAATGCAAACAAAAAAAAAAAAAAAAAATGAAACAATTTTTCTTCATATTCGATATATTGTAGCAACTATAAGTATTCTCTAATGTCGATTATTATTAAACCGACCATTAGAATACATACTACTTTTTCAATTACATAAAATATTATCAAAGGCCTGATGATCGTCTGAACAGGCCAGTAAGCATTCGAAGTAATGAATTTATAACACAGAAAACAAGTTACTTTTCTTAATGCCGACAACTGAAAAATATAAACTAAAAAAAAAAAAAAAACGTATGAAAATTAGCCGTCTTTAGAAATATTTAAAGATATTTATATAGTCAAAACTTGACATCGTATTGTAGTGTAAGACTCGTTGCATGCTAACAAAAAATAAATTATATTAATGGAAAATTATCCAATCAAAAAAAAAAACCCAATGTGTCTTTTATTTGTATTTATGATTTTTATTCTAATGCAGTTAAACATTTAATTCTACATAATTATGTGTTTTTTTATGATGATACACTTTATACAGGTTTGTAATCCAGCTTGCTTTCCAGCTTCTTATTATCGGAAACTTTGCGTACGGCTTTCATGAAGTCCTCTTGAATAACGTACTCGCGTTCAGCTCTGTAAAGCATAAAATATGCAGGTTTAAATTGATGTTTGACAACAATTATGCTACTTATACACTCACCTAATAGCAAAGAGACCTGCCTCTGTGCACACATTACGCAAATCGGCGCCATTGAAGTTATCCGACAACTTGACTATGGCTTCGTAATCAATTTCACCGTGTTTAGCAATCTTCAGTGCATGAATTTTTAAAATTTCCAAACTAAGCAAGTAAAAATTGAGAAATTGAGAATGAAATCTTTGTTTATGTAGCATTATGTGCACCTACCGTGCTTGTTCATTGGGTAGAGGTATTTCTATTTTACGATCCAGACGTCCAGGACGCAATAACGCCGGATCTAATGTATCGGGTCGATTTGTAGCCATAATCATTTTCACTTGGCCAAGTGAATCGAAACCGTCCATCTGGTTTAACAACTCCATTAGTGTGCGCTGAATTTCTCGATCGGCCGATGTACCCTCAGAGAAACGACGACCACCGATGGCATCAATTTCATCCATAAATATGATACACGGCTGATGGTCGCGTGCATAATTAAACATTTCACGTATAAGACGTGCACTCTCGCCAATGTACTTGTCAACAATTGCCGAGGAGACAACTTTTAAGAAGTTGGCATCCAACTGCGAGGCAACAGCACGCGCAAGCAACGTTTTACCAGTACCTGGTGGCCCGTACAACAGACAACCTTTAGGCGGTGTAATGCCAACGCGCAAAAAGAGCTCCGGATTGAGCAAGGGCAATTCAATGACTTCGCGCAGTTCACGTATCTGTTCGGTAAGACCGCCAATTGCTGAGTATGTGACATCGCCGGGATCCTCGTGCGACATGTTGTATACCAGCGGATCAACTTCGCGTGGCAGATAACGCATTATTGTTAGAGTTGTCATATCAAGTGCAACGCGTGTACCCGATTTCAATTTGGTCTTGTCCAATTGGCGACGGCAGCCGACCACATAGCGCGGACCATTAGTGGCCTTAACAATAACTGTTTTGAAAGAAAACAATATTTATTATTCAATATATAATTCGTTTGCTTCGACCGCTTACATTTATCCTCAGTCAACTGCTTCAGCACTTCGCCTACAATTTGTCCCACACTTTGAAGCGCCTTCAAATCATTTTCGGATTTATCATATAGCTTTGTCAGTTCCTTGATTTCTTCGCGTTCTGTAAAGATATTCGTACATATTTAAGTAAAATTAAATTTGCATTTATTCATTTACGCACTTTCTTTGAGTCGTCCCTCGACTTCCTTGTGTTCGAGTAATTTCTTCTTGTAATCGTAAAGCGCCTTTTCGCGCGCTCCTTCAGCGGGTACAGCTGTAGTCATTTTAGATTGATCCTTACACTCCAATGTTAAATTAATTAATAAATAATCTCTTTGCTTTCTCGTCTCGAAAAAACTTGAGCGATGACAAACAGAAAATGTACTGAAAACCGCTTGATTGTTGCCGTCGCAGCGCTGGTCTTTGTGTAAGCGGGATAGATATAGTGTAGTTGTCAAATTGTAGTCCGGCAGCACTATTTTGTTATGGCAACACTTAATAGCATGGCAACACTTAATAGCAGTGCTAAGATTTAAATAGCAGCAATGAAATGTAATTTTGCACAATCTAATTTTCACAGAAAAGTATTTTTTTTTTTATTATTGTATACTTAATTTTCAAACAGTACAAAATCTAGGAACTATAATCAAATTTGATAGTAACTTATATATATATTAACAATTAACTATAAAAAGTGTCGGTGCGGTTTATTCAAGTGAAGAAGATCAGAAGCCAGATCGTGTGGATGCAAGATATTGCTGCTGTGCCGAACCATTTCTTTGCAACCGTTGACAGTGTAAGATCTCTGTGTATGTTATCGTTACAGAGTGTAATGTTTTGGTATCTCTTTAAGATGTTAATGTTTGACTTAGCTGCAGTTCCCCCAAAGCTGTATTCCATATATCCACACTATCTTCAGGATTGCTTTGTAGAGCTTTATTTTGTTTTCTAGACTGAGTTTAGAACGGGAACCAAGTAACCAGAACATGCGCTGTTTTTTAATGTTCAGTTGTTTTCTTTTCACTTTTATGTGATTTTCCCAAGTCAGTCTTTTGTCTAATGTCACACCTAGACATTTTATAGCGTCGCACAAACGTATCAATATATTATTAAATTTGATTCGAGGACTAGATCTTCTTCTGAGCGTAATTAGTATGTGTGCTGACTTTTTCTGCATTTACAGCTATATGTATTAGAAGTATTACAAGACGAGTTGCGGCAATGACAATAATACACTGACTTATAAGATCGAAGGAAATGGAATTGATTTATCTTAAAATGAAGGTCCTTGATCCAGAAATACTGCTGCACAGTATTGTTTGCATTTAAATGATGTTTGCATTTCTGCTACAGTACGATAGAAGCATTCTTCGAGCATTAAATATTTTCGAAAATATTCCCGGTTGTCTAACTAATTGGACGATATAATGGTACTTCAGTTTCAGGTATGCCAGGCTTTGACATTAGTATTATCTCCGTACATATCCATTGGCTGGGAAAAAATTATTAAGCCTAAAGCAAGTGTTGATGATGAGAACAAGCAGAATATGAACTTTTATTGGGAGCGCTTTTATAGTTGTCGCATCTTTTCCATCATATCCTTTCGATTTTTTTGCATCAAAGGGTCCGAAAGTGTTATAGGTTGGCTAAGTTGGTAAAGTGAAAAGTATAATATATCAAAATTTGCCCAATCTCGCTAAGTATTATCACTCCAAATATGTGCATGAAAATTTGGTTTCAATTTTCGACAAAATCACAATTTATTTTGACCAAAATTTTTTTAAGTGGTTGAAAAATATTAAGCCGTTTGGCCACAGTAACTATTTAAAGCTTTTTTGAGCTTTTACTGCCAAAATTCGCTATTTTGAAAAAAAGTTGTGAAACAAAAGTTTCTTACTTTTTTGTGTACTAAAATCCTGCATCAATAAAATATTTTGTTTTTCTAAATGATTCAAACAAACAAACCAACAAACTATTTCCTTAACTCGTCAAAATTTCCAAAAATTCATAACTTTTGAGTGGGTGAACCTTTAATAGCCGTCCTTTCAAATTTCGCGTAGATATGACTGCAATAAAAACCATTTCCGTACAAATTGGCAAAAGTAGGGGTGGTTTGTATGGGGGCTACCTCCAAAAGTGGGGGGTTCACACCTATTGAGTCAAGACTTATTAAAAAAGATGCCTCCGTGCCAAATTTTAAGGTGATATTGACAGCAATAAAAAACATTTTCTTACAAAAAGTCGAAAGTTGGGAGATGGTTTGTATGGGGGCTACCTTAAAAAGTGGGTCCATTAATCTAAGCAAAGCAAATTGAAAATATTAAACACGTACACAGCCACTGTCTTCTTCTTCTTTTTCTAAGTTGTCATTCATCTGATATGGCAATGAATTGTATTGTGATTTGTCAAAATAATAGCAGCAAACTGCCAATCACACTTACCGTTAACAATAAGACCTAATCTACAGACAAGCGGACGGAACTAGTTTACAATAGTAATAATAATAATAAAATGGGGCGCGCGTCCTCTTCGTCAACGTCTACGAACACCAATAACAACACACCAAAACATAGTAAAGCGGCATCGGCAGCAGGCTCTGCTGCGGCAGCAGCGGCAGCAGCAGCCACAGCATCTCATAGCAAAAAGAAAGCAAACGCAACACCAACAGCAAATTTTAGCTTCGGCGGCAAACTAATTCTTGACAAATGGAAAACACTCGTCGGTTGTATTTGCCTGGCGGTTGCCTCATATTTTGGCTATCTGGGCTACCTGGAGACACGGGTCAATACGCCATTCGATAATCAGAAGATGGTGCTGCGCACCGCTCTAGACGACCCAGAACGCTACTGGGGTTCGTACCGGCCAATAACGTATTTTGGCTTAAAGACACGCGATCCTCATTCGCTTGTCATGGGTCTCATGTGGTATACGCCATCGAACCTCGGTCACGGCGGTCATGGCATACGTCACTGGTGTGAACAGGGCGATAATTTAGATTCATATGGCTGGACACATCATGATGGACGTTCATTTGGTGTACAGGAGATTCAGGATTTGCCCTTCGAATTGAAAACATCATTTGTAAAGTATCCCGGCGGTAAAGAATACGGCGGCGATTGGACTGCACGCATATCAGTACGCAATACAACGCGTGCCTGGGATCGCACTATATCGTTAATATGGTATGTAGCGCTCGACGAACGTACTAACGGACACATAAAGTATGTTTCGGATGATAAGAATCCAGAGGCAGGCGTTTATGGCGAAACGCAAGGCTTGGGCGAATTCCAGGTGCGTTTTCATCCTATTAAAGGGCGTCTACTACACAAATCATATCTAAGCACGGTGGCGCCGTCGCTTAGCAAGCTAAAGGAAACAGTTTTCACACATTTTCGTCCCTTTGCTGATAAACGCGGCAATCGATTCATTGGTTTGCCCGGTGAGATGATCTCACAGAATGGTGCTGTAGCTGCAGAACCTAATTTCATAGCAATACAAATGACTGCAGAGGTCGACTTTTCCATGGACATAACTTATCAATCGACCTCTGGCTTCGAAGTTGGTCAGACAATAACCAAACCACCGACAGGACGTAAATTTACAGATTCGTTACAAACGAAAATCAACGAGTTCGATGAGCGTTTCGAAGAAACATTTGAATTACGTGCCAAAGGCTTCTCACCGGACGAGATTAAATTTGCCAAGTACGCTTTCAGCAACATGATTGGTGGCATCGGTTACTTCTACGGTGCGAGTCGTGTACAGTCATTGCACACAAAAAATCCGGTGCCATATTGGAAGGCGCCACTGTACACTTCGGTGCCTTCACGTTCATTCTTTCCACGTGGCTTTCTTTGGGATGAGGGCTTTCACGGACTTTTACTCTCTTCATGGGACTTGGACATCGAACTGGACATAATTTGTCACTGGTTCGATTTGCTCAATGTTGAAGGCTGGATACCACGCGAACAGATACTTGGTGTCGAGGCGCTTGCCAAAGTTCCTGAGGAATTTGTAACACAACGGAACTCGAATGCTAATCCACCCACTTTCTTTTTAACGCTGAAAAAGCTACTGAAACACCACAAAACAGAGCTCTCGGTGAAGGGGCGTTTTGCAACACTTGAACGTCTATATCCACGACTGCAGGCGTGGTTTAACTGGTACAACACAACACAACGCGGTACGTATTAGCTTGGTAGTTAATTGAATTTTCCATAGATAAACTATTTAACAATTCTTACAGGGGAAGTACTCGGCACGTATTTATGGCGTGGCCGCAACGCAAGCACACAACGGGAACTCAATCCTAAAAGTCTCTCCTCCGGTCTAGATGATTTTCCACGTGCATCGCATCCCACTGATAAAGAACGCCATGTAGACTTACGTTGTTGGATTGCACTGGCAGCTAGCGTACTAAGTGAGCTTTCAACGTTGCTGGGCAAGGATGACGTAAAGTTTTACGAGACCGCATCGTATCTAACGGACAACACATTGCTCAATAAACAGCATTTGGATCCGTTAACCGATAACTATGCCGACTGGGGATTACATTCCGACTCGGTTGTGTTGAAGCGGCCGCCAGTGACACAGCGACAGACTAACAGTCGCGTGCCACAGCAGCAACCGGAAATGTTGCGTCAGACGCTAAAACAGCCAGATTACAAGTTTGTTGGTACAACGTATGGCTACGTAAATCTGTTTCCCTTTCTTTTGGAGCAGCTTGATCATGATTCACCACAACTAAATAAAACTTTACGTGATCTGCGTGATCCCGAGATATTGTGGACAAAATACGGTCTACGTTCGCTTTCCAAGAATTCACCGCTGTACCAAAAGCGTAACACCGAACATGATCCGCCATATTGGCGTGGTGCTATCTGGATCAACGTCAACTATTTGGCTTTAAAAGCACTGCGTCACTACGGCCGCATCGAGGGCCCATTGGCAGAGCAAGCGCGCAATATTTACGACGAACTACGTGAAAACGTAATAGCCAATCTTTTCAAAGAATATCAACGAACTGGCTACATATGGGAGCAGTATGATGACGCGACTGGTCAAGGCAAGGGCTGTAATCCGTTTACCGGTTGGAGTTCACTCGTTGTGCTCATAATGGCTGAGCAATATTAAACTGTGAAATCAATAAAACGAATTTCGAGCTATTCCATATTCCATTATATGACGGTTGTTGTTAAATCATTGGAAAGATCTCGTTGGACAGCATTTCATGATGGCGCAGCCGTTGCGCTAAAATCACTGTAGCTTGGTTTTTATTTGTTTCTTATATTTTTTGTACAAACGACGAATTCAATCTAATAATTGTTGTTAACACCATGACTTACTTAATTCTCCTTCTGCAAAATATTATGTATGTAATTGCAATTTGCTGTGAATAACTTGTACTGTAATTTTAGAACCTTTTGTTTTTCTCTTTTTTTTTTTTATAAAATATTTTCCAATTTCAAAATTGAAATATGCAATTTGTATCGTTTTTGCGATTTCGATTTCTGCCTAAAAAATATTTGTACAAAACTAAATTGTATGAAATGTGTAATAATAAACTTTTAGAGAATCTAGAGTTGAAGCGAATTTAATTGCACTGAGTGCACATCCTTGTTTGTTCTATAATGTCCCTTATCTACATACGTATGTATATAGAATATGTAACAAAAAATATATAATCAAATTTGATAAAATATGGCAATTTCTGCGTTATTTTCCGTTCCTCAACATTCTTGCAAGGAATCAAAAAAGTGACGGTGGATCAGTCACACGCTGTGACAACCATCAAACAATATGTCGCGCCAAGGAAATGAATAAAATAACACTTCGTTCGCTGATTCTACAGTTCACATTTTATTTAACACTAGACAATTTCGAGCGGTAAAATGTGCTTAGATTGTTAAAAATATTTGGTGAGATTTTTATAAAAAAATGTTTCGGTCTGAACCATACAAGATATGATCTAAAAATAACCGAACTTTTAATTTAAATCATAGAACACGTAGCGCCATCTATTAAATGTTGGCAGTGTTAGAGAGGTACATTTTTCTTATTTCGAAAGCAGCTAAGTTCATGCTAATCCTTTGACAGGTTACAAAATGAGACACATTTTAGTAACAGCAGTTTTTGTAGTCGTAAAAACAAAAGAGAAAATATAAAATTTTGTTTTAAACTCGGTAAAAAATTTTCTGGACTTACGAATTGTAAAAAAAAGTTTATGATGATGATTGTATGAGTCGTACTCAAGTTTACACGTGGTTTGCATGATTTAAAAACGGTCGTGATGATTTAAATGATGATTCAAGACCGAGTTAGTGGAAAAAGTAAGTGAAATAATCGCTTTCGATGCAAAGTTCACTGTGAGAATGCATCTTACTGTACAATCTACAAAATATTAACTGAAGATTTGGGTAAAAGAAAACACTGTGCACGTTTTGTTCCACATCAGTTCAATGATGATCAAACAAGAAAAAACGTTAACTTCGGTTGAACCGAATTTTCCATAATACCATTCATACGAAATTTTAAATAGTACTGTAAAACATAAAAATGGGGGTTTAAATACAGGCTACCCCAAAAATCTGTATGAAGCGATGTAGTAGATGTGTAAGATGCCGCCATATCGAATTTCAAGTTGACATAGAGGTTTTCCATACAAATGCATAAAAGTGAGCTGTGGGTTTATATGGGACTACCTCAAAAAGTGGGCGGGACACGCCCATTTTTACATGTATATGAAGCGGTTGTCCACTAAAATCCACCAAATCAAATTTCAAGCTAATATTGATCTAAATGAAGAATTTATACATAAGAAAATACAAAATTGCACTTTGGGTTTGCATGGGGCTACCCCAAAAAGTGCAAAATTTTAACTGGATAGCATAAAAATTGGTCACCAAAAAAATGCGCAACAACATACAGACAGACAGACCAACGGACATGGCTAGATCGACTCGTCTCGTCGAACTGATCAAGAATATATATACTTTATGGGGTCTAATATGCTTACTTAAATGCATTACAAACTTTCAGACAAACTGATAATAACATTTCACACTATGTGTGAATGGTACAAAAGTCGCTCGTGTAGAGCATTGCAATGGAAGTCAAAAGTCGAGCCAAAACATAAAAATACTGCGTTTTCAGAAGTCAAGAAGCAAGATAATGTTGATAGGTTTCTATGATTCCAAGTGTAATGTTCACAAGCAATTTGTTTCAGAAGGTTAAACTGTCAATGGAGTTTACAAGTTTTACATCGTTAGTGGTCGAGACTTCTATGTGTTAGGCCCAAATATTCCATAGGATAGCAGCTGTTTTTATTGCATAATAATGCACCACCTTACAAGACCAAAAAAGTCAATGAATTTTTGATGAAAAAACAGATTTGTCTCATCGACCACCCTGCGTATTCGTCTGATCTATCACCGTACGTTTATTTTCTCTTCCCAAAAATGAAAACTGCACTGAAAGCAGCTTTTTAGGATGACATTCCAGACATACAGTCCATATACAGTCGTGACACAGGTGCTAAAGAACATACCAAAAAGCGAGTTTACAAAGTCTATGGTTAAATTGGTTGAGCATTCCAAACGTTGTATTGATTTAAATGGATAGTATTTTGAATAAATATTTGCTGTGAAACATAATGCCATGCTTGTTTTATTTTATAACTAAAAAGTTCGGTTGATTTTAGATCATACCGTGCTTCTTAAAACTATGCAGAAAATCAGAGAAAACAGCTTAGCTTACTCATCTCAAAATAATAAGATTGCTAAAAAATAGTAATTTTCGAATTTAAACATTTTTCAATTTTTATTGCACTTAATTGTAAAAGCTTGTACGCACAAAACCCTCCTTTAAACATATTTATATTTATGTACATATAGTATTTATGTATAAAATGTATTGCAAATAATAAGGTATTGTATATACAATAATTCTGATTGTACGCATTTTTTAAAAATTTATTAATTTTATGCTTTTCCCTTTTTCAACAATTTTTTTTTTTTTTTTTTTTACTATACAAGTCTCCGCATAATGATGATTAGCCTAAAATAGTATTAATACATATTATATTCACCACTTAAGTTTATTTTATTTATTAGTTTTTTGCTTTGTTTATTTTTCGTTACACTTTTACGCTTAACTCTAAATAAATTTTCAAATTACAACCAATAAAAAAATATATGATATATTTATATGTATGTAGGTAGGTATGTATGTATGTAAATGTATTTAGATAATTTTTAATTGAATACACGAGCGTATGATGCTAAATTTAGTCGAGTGTATAAATAAAACTTATTCCAAAAAAATAAATTTTGAACGTAATCACTTAATTGAACTAAACAAAAAAAAAAAAAAAAAAAACAGTTATGAATGATAACAACCCAGTTGTTAAACATTTTAAGAGTAAATTTGGAAGAAAAAATTACATTATAAAATTTTGTTGTTGTTGTTGTTGTTTCTTTTTTTTAAAATATAAATATATATAATCTATTTATGTAGGTATATGTTAAGTGTAAATCGATATACATACGTATACATATATATATGTATATATATATATGTATAATATAGTATATACACAAAGATCTAAACGAATGAAGTACAAAAAGTCTTATGGCGGCATATTTCGAGAATTTCGGAGTTATTTTAACACAGCTTAGCAGAGATTTTGGAGCAGTGTACAGACACAAACAACATTGATCTATTTCAGTCCTTTTTCTTTCTGAACGTTGGTAGACGATCGAGTAGCGCACTCAGTATACTGCCCGGTATACGCTGATGCCGATTAATTAACTCCTCAATGGCGGTAGCAACCTAGCAAAATATAGTAATAAATATGTATATATGTATTAAAAGTATTATCATGTATCATGTTTAGAAAAATCTTAACGATAATTAATATGGCTTAGTGGTCCGATCTAGGCATATGATTATTTTTATTAATTTATGAAAAATTAGAATTAACTACAAATTAAAACAAAAAATTTTCATGCAAAAACTCATATATATATATATAGTAAAGGGCAGGTTTACATGGGGCTACCCTTAGAATTTTGCTCTTCTAACTAAATTAAGAAAAACAAAAAATAAAAAAAAAAACAAACAAAATTTGATACAAAAACTTAAAACTGGAAGACAAGTTTGTATGGGGGCTGCTGACCCTTAAACTCCACTTAAACTAGTCTCCAAAATCTGTACGTTAAAAGAGACGATTAGACGGATATGTCTATATCGACTCGTTTTCCGATGCTGATCAAGAATAATATAATAAATATAATATATCATTTTGCCATATGTGTACAGTGTATAAAAACACAGTATATCAACGGAGCCTCGAATGACGAGTGAATTATGTAAATAATAGAAGTGATTGCTATAACAACTCACAATTTGAACATAGATTTTTAGCCACTGTTTAATCCCCTTTATTTTGATATAATTCGCAATCATTTTGATTGTTCTTGACTTGAAATATAGCTAAAATACTGGAACTTCCTTCTTAAAAAAAAAAAAAAAATTCAAAAATTCATACCGCGAAAACGTATCCATTAGAAAAACTTTTTTATGCTATTATCAAGTTCAGAGATAAAGAAAAGAAGAAGAAGAAAAAAGTAAACTTCGGTCGAACTTTCAAATCATATTGTAAAACGTAAACATGTTTGGCGGGTTTGTATAGAGCAGCTATACTCAAAGTAGTGAACCCTAAGGCTCCGCGAAATGAAAAATAAAAAACAGTTTCATACCTCCCATTAGATTTTTTTTTAATAAGTAACTGTTTCCTTACATTGTACATACTCGTATTATGCCTATTAATGCATAAAGACATTTTTGTTTTATTGTAGGGTTCCGTCAAGTATTTCGCTGTCCAAAAGGGTTCCGAAACCAAAAAAATTTTGAGAACGGCTGGTATAGAGGCTACGCCAAATAGTATGCGGGACACACCCATATATTAAATTTATGTGAAGCGACTGTCCATAAGAAATCACCATAACAAATTTGAAGCTGATGCTGACTTAAATAAAGAAAGTCAATGGCAACTCAAAAGTGGGAGCATGGTTTGTATGGGTGCTATTCCATGGTCACACCCATTGTAAAGTGCATGTCCATAAATCCATGCCAACACATGCATTTTATGTTATATTGATATTGACTAAAATAAATAAGTTTTTTTTTTATACAAGTAGTCAAAAGTGGGAGTGTGGTTGCATTCAAATATAAAATCTACAATGTCACGCTCAATGAAAGATAACCCACATACAAATGCACCAAACACTTCTCGGTTTATGTATGACAAATAATTCGATATGAAAACTTCTGGTGAAACCATTCTGGCCATTGACCATTCCGGCCAATTATAGGTGTAGTTCCACAACGAACCCAACGTCTACTTACTGCTTTTTTAAGGCAAAACTTTATTATTTGTTGAATTAATCACTTAAACTACAGAAGAAAGGCTTCATGTATTCCATATAGCATTTATGGATATTTTAAAGCAGCGTGTAAATAGTTTTCAAGCTACAGTTTTATCCAAATTAAAGTTTTCTTTTGTATGACATAAGTATATATATACGATATATAAAACAAAACAAACCAAACCAAACAATAAAGCCATTAACCATACATACATATCACCTACCTTTATTTGCAGCTCTTGAGGCGTCAACGTGTCATCATGTTCGATTGGTCGTCCTAGATATGTCCGAAATTTAACGGGAAATCCGCCATAGATAGGATAAACTGGAATGCGCAGAGTGTTATAAAGTCGCATGAAGAATTTTCGACAGATGCCAAGCTGCCGAAAGCCCTCGCGCAAATTTTGCGTAAAACACGGTATAATTGGCACCTTCGCTTCCAGTGCCACTTTGGCAAAGCCAATACGATTTCTCCACAATAACTCATAGTAGTGATCACCAAATTGTGCTTCGTAGACGCCGCCCGGTGATATTGCAAGCAAATTACCATCACGCAATATACTCACACACGATTGTACCGTGCCAGGACTAACATGGAATGCCTCGGATATTGTTCCCCAGCCGGGCAGTTTGAATAGAAATCGATCGCCAATCGTATAGATCAGCCGTTCGCGCTGCAATAACATGCGCGAATTCAAATAGTACATGTCAATTGGTATCGCGCCATGATAGTAGACAATTAACGCTGGTCCTTCGCGTGGTACATTATCCATACCCACAACCTCGTAGCCGTGATAGATGCGTGCATGTGCATCCCAAATTGCAGCGACAATCTTGCGACCAACGCGCCAGAAATTCCGATCGGTTTGCACTGCACGCATAATGACCTGCCTGAAAGATAAAATTATACAAGTGAAATGAAATTGAGAACAAGCGGCTATGATAAATAATATTTAAGTAGTTAGTAATTAAAACAAACGTTCATACAGATAGTATATTCCGCATAAGTCTATGTTTGTAGATATTAAAAAAAATCTCAAATATATAACCAATACATGCCATGACATGTATGTAAGTGGTCACGTAAAAGCAAACACATAGATAACCAAATAAGTTCGCCTTAGACCCAGTAGTCAGAGAAAAACAAAGCGGATATAGCTAGGAAGAAGATTGCAGATTTTTATATAGATAATATTTTGTGCCCTGGTCTAGTGAAAACATTCTGGTGAAAAAGTGCCAGAATGTTATTTGATTACCCCTTGGCCAACAGAAAATATGGTAATATTGGACGCCCTTTGAGTCACTTTTCAACAGATTTTGGTCAAAAACCTTTGACTGACAGCCTTTGGGTCATTTACTGATATCAATCGAACATGATATTAACTAAAATGTTGCCTAGAGAGAATGTTATGTTGAGTTGGTTTAACATAGAGTCGACACAAGCATTGGTGGTGTGATTTTTCTTTTTCAAATAGGCTGTTTAAATTTTATACACTTTACCCAAACCGATAACGGTATAATACTTCTGTGCGAATGTACTATGTAAAAGGCAGAAGGAGCCGTGATAGATCCCATAAAGTACATACAGTCTTGAACATCATCGAAAAGCTGAATCGAAATAGACATGTTCTTCTGTGTGTACAAACAATAAGATCGCAGAGACTAAAATTGCTAGAGACAAAAAAATTTGTTTTTGATTATATATTACTTTACTTTGATTATATATTACTTTGTTATGTCACTGAAGTCCATATTGCACACGAATATTATGCTTATATACTATTTGCTACTTCATTTTTTAAAACAACAGCTCAGAAAATAGTCAAAGCAAAAACTTCACTGAAGCGACCGGTGCCCTTCACATATTTATTAATGTTTCCAATCGCGTAGGTATACAAAGGTAGGCAAGTACCTTAAAAAAACAAATGAAATCAACCCCTATTTTACCTTGATTGGTCAAAAATGCAGAAACATTCTTTATTTCTTAACAAAAGTATGGATATGTTGAATTTGTATATCCCTAACTTGAGAAATCATTGGTTCCACACACATACAAACTTTCATTCACTATTTCATCCCCTTCCAGTTTGGTTTTCGCGACAAAAAGTAGCCAATGTGCTTCTCCAAGGTCCCATCTGAATTTGAACTTCCTGCCAAAATTAAGTAGCAAACTCATGAGAAGAGGCAAGAGGGAAGGAAGTCATGGTCAAACGAAGACATGCGTTTTCTCTTTTTTCTTTTTATTCTTTTTATTGGGATATATAGAGTTATTAGGCCAATACCTAATTTGACAATCAATCATAGGCCTAGTTTGGGTATAAAAACAAACATCACCTTTCTCCATGAACAAGTTGTACATATAACATAGTTAAACCTAAATAGACATAACAGAACGTCGAGAGTGAAATCTAAACTATTTCTAATTGTTGCATACAAAGTTTTATAGGACCAAACTACCACGCAAATATGATTATTTAAAAATATAAGTCAACCAATAAAACTTTTGATATGAGCAACGGTTAGAGATAACTCTGCATAAAATCTAGAATCATAATACATTAGGTATGTAGTATCGGTTATATCTCCAATCGCATACGTACCTACATTGATTTTGTTTTATTCTTCACAAGCTGAATACAAATCATTCTTGACAACAGTGCAAATAGTTCACGTTCACAAATTGATAAGTCGAAAGATAGAAATAATTTTGCGACATAATTTATAACTGCCTAAATTATATAATGTTGCTTGTCGTCGCATGCCATTTACCAAGTATCGACAGTCGCCGCCAGCAATTAATGCCAGCGTCATGCATTCATAAATGGCGATAGCGACATCGAAACCATCCTCACCTTTGCAGTGTTATCAGCAAATCAAACTCGAAACAGAAACATAATGTTAAAAAAGCTTTTTATATTTAAAAAAAAATATGATGAAGGATAGAATTGCAACTTTTATACATCGTACTAAACAGATAATGGACAGATTGTAGTAATACAAAAAAAAAAAATAATAATAATAATAATAAATTAAGTCAGATTAAAAACTTTTTGTAAATCAATTATTTCGCTACAACATAATCAATGGAACATTTTGCTACTCTATTCCGAATTTAAATCTTCGAAGTTAAAATACTTTACCAAACGGATTGGGTTATATGACAAAACATATTGATTAAATGTGAATAGTTAGGGTGTTCACACCTAGTCTTTTAAAAACTAAATGTAAGAACATTTCTAACTATTTTTTATACCATTCGCACATATGTACTTAGTGTGAAATGGTATTATCAGTTTGTCTGAAGATTTGTAACGCGTTAAAAAGGAGGCACCGTAAATCCCATAAAGTATATATAGTATATATATAGTGTATATAAAGACGAGTCGATCTAGCCCTGTCCGTCTGTCTGTCTGTCTGCAAGTTGTTGTGCATTTTTTGGGGACCAATTTTTATGCTATCCATTTGAAATTTTGCACATACACATCTTTTTATTGCAGTTTAATAGAGTATCAAGATTGACCACTTTTGAGGTAGCCCCCATACAAACCCACCGCCGACTTTTCACTTTTTGTATGAACAACTTTTGTAATGTAGTCAATATGAACTTAATAATTGATATGGTAACTTCTGGTGTACGGATGCTTGACATATACATTAATGGGTGGGATCCGCCAACTGTTTGGGGTAGCCCCCATACAAACATACTGCCCACTTTTGTGTTTTTGTAAGAAAAATGCGATATGGTGCCTTTTTATAGACAGCCGCTTAACATACATAGACTAATGGGCGTGACCCGCCCACTTTTTGAGGTAGTCCCCATACAAACACAAAGCTCACTTTTATGCATTTGTATGGAAAACCTCTATATCAACTTTAAATTCGTGAAATGGTAATATCTTATAGATCGCTATAGGTCGCTTCGTACACAGCTCCAATACCGTGTGAATGGTATTGGAGCTTCGGTATAAGCAAAGTTAACGTTTCTTCTTGTTATTTTTTAGAGGAGAGTTGTTAAACAAGGTTTGAAGTCGATGAGTTTAGCTTAGTTTCCCATTTTGTTGTTGGAAATTATTTATTTTTCATCTATGCTGTTAATAGGCTAGGTGTGAATACCCTCAACATTTTATTGATTTTTTATATTATTACCAATAATGCCGATATGCCTGACAAAGAACTAAGATTTAAAGAAAAAGGTGTCAAACAGCTTTTCTTAAACTAAAGTTCTACATGGTATGTTTATGATTTTATAAAAAATAGGTGTTTTACTCTAATATGCTGTACTTATCTGGTAGGTAATTATTTCGCATTTGGCATTGTTTGATTTCTTTGTGTCTGTGTGTGTGTGTGTGTGGGTCTGTTGACTGATAGCACAGCAATGAGTATTAGCCCAAAAAATGTGTTATCACAGTAAATGGCGTGTGTTGTGGCGTGTTATTAGTTCTTACTTTGCAAATGTGTTATCTATCGACGACCACGGCCACAATGACAAATCGTTGCATTGACTAAGGCCATCTATTATTAAAAGACCCACTGATCCGCAACTTTGAAGCAAAATAACTAAATGCTACACAAATGGACATACCCGTATACGAGCAGTGCGGAGGGGAAATGCGACCTTTAATAGCCAAATGCTTTAGTAAATATAAACAGTAATAAAGCGCAATTAAAAAAAAAAAAAAAAAAAAACATTTGAAAATTTTAACTACGTCGAGACTGGTATAATAAAATGTTAATACGTTGTATCATTTGTGTACCTACCTACATATGTAGTAAGTCAGAGTGATCCTAAACGAAGTAATGTCGAAACTATCTGACGAAAGCCTACCAGGAAATCACAAATATCAATGATATCAATTTCGTGACGAAAGAATTGTATTTTACATTTGTATTGTTGGTATTGATTGTAGTAGAGAACTCGTTGTTGTACAAAAGAAACTGTATTTTATAGCATAAAAACTTAGAAATATGACAAACGTTCAATTACATATTACAATCAATTCTAACAACACAATTGAATTGTCATACGAAATATGAGCACGAAAATTTCATAATTTTTTAACTCTTTAAGTCAATGCTTAATAATGTGCTGAAAAATTTATAATTATTATTAAAAACTAGATTTTATGGTAATTCATTGAACGTATGAATCTACTGAGTACTACTCTCTTCATATACCTTGCAGTCGATCAATTAAATTATTTTATTTTGTGCTCATACTAAGTGTGCAAATGTTTTAATTAGTCAAAAGAAGCAAAGTATATATAAACTTGATCAGCTTCAAAAGTTCTGTATGAAAGTCAAGATGTTGTAGATTATGAACGATGTGTTATTCCATACATAACCTCATGATGTCTTCTTTATATTTCAATAGAAGTTTCATAAATTTAAAAAAAAAACAACAGTTTTTTATTTAAAAATCAAATCCGACGCAAATCCTGAGACACCCTATATATTTTATTTAACTTACAATGTGTGTGTGTGTTATTTGTTTGTGTTCTGTATATGTGTTATGTTCAAATCTAGGTAGTCAAATTTGACAAATTTTTACATATCCGATTGAGCTGAAATTTGACATGCACAAGTGGACCCAATGAAAATACAATACTATTAATGTATCGTAATGAACAACCGTCACGACTCATCGTCAAATCGGGGAATAAACATGTAATACTTCGGTGTATGTGCGAGAAACATGATTGTGGTAATTTAATACTCGTACACTCTCTGAAAGTCTGCCTAATCTGTAATCTATACTAAAAAAAAAAAAAAAAAAAAAAAAATGTGAAAAAACAAGTCGATTCCTTATATATCAATTTTATGCGCAAACATTGTTAGTTTTTTTCTTGCATGAATTGTTGGGGGGAACGTACATCCTAGATTCTTCAATCAAATGTAACCGACCAACATGCGAACTATTGTCACATGCCAAATAGTTACTCATATTTGAGGATTCATGTTTCATAAGGTACATATTAAGGCAAGTAAAATGAGCAAGGGACAAATAAAATTCACTCGAATAAAATCCCGTTATAACCAGTATAAATCCCTCAATGTACATTTCCAAAGAACGAAATCCAGAAACGTTTTCATTTTATATATGTACATATTTACAAAAGTTTACATAGCGAGTATTACAAATGAAAAGAAGTCCGAGCGTTCCGTTGTGTGTGTAGGAGATGATGTGATGTGCTGTGATACGCATTTGGATCGCTTTAAAGAGTTCAATGACAAAAGTGCATTAACATTTTTGTACAAAAACAAAAAACTCTTTTGAATTGTGCGTGTGTGTTTATGTGTGGTTCTGTGTTTTCTTTTTATAGCTTTGTTTTTGGATTATTTTACACATATGTATATAATACGTAAAACTGTACTTACATATGTATGTAGTGGTATATGATGATTTATTTATTTATATATTGTTTATTTATTTATTTTTTTTTTTAATTTTGACTGTCTTGATTACCTGTGCAATTTGTATATGAAGAGCACCAAGAATGATATGTAAATCAGTGCGACAAAAACGAGCGGCAGCAGGAATGTTACAAACAATGGCGTTAGAAAGCGATAAAGCCATATCGAATAATCCAGATCGATATAAGTCGCTAAAGTGTAGTCGAGGCGAGAGATGGAGGAGCGAGAAAGAAAAATGTAAACAGTAAAAAAGTATGTTCAATTAAAAAATTAAAAAAAAAAAACAAAAAAATAAAACTTCATTTCGGTGAAACCGAAGCATTAATACTCTTCACAACCATCTAACAAATAAATTTCAATGCTTCTAATGATAATTTGACACCTGCATTCAATTTGGAAGGTGGTAAGCCTCGAAAAACAATAAAATTATACCTATAAAAACCATAAAGTGGGCATTTTGTCTTTATGGGGACTACCTCTAAAAGTGGGCAGAACAGTCCCAGTAATACGTACTAGTCAACACGACGGTCAACAAAACAATAATGAAGTGCGTACATAGCATAATGCGTAATCTCCTATCTCTTGCGCACTCGCGAGTCTTAAAAACGTATAACTGACATGGCTGCTCGCCTGCTATCGTTTAATATAGAGTGTTTTTTAGAGGTTTTATTCTCCGAAAGGAATTAAACTGTCAATGAACGCCACAAATTCTAGGTATATACATACATATATATTTCGAAAATTGCGATTCAGTTCGGTAATGTTATCGTGCGGTACGTAGAATAGCGAATTTCAAGTTTATATTGAATGTAATAAAATAGTTTTTCATACAAAAACCGAAAAGAGGGCGATGGGTTTGTATGTGGGCTGCACCTAAAAGTGGGCGTCGCATGATCAATGTAACTTATGTTCAGTCTACGAATATAGAAAGTCTCCATACCGGATTTTTGATTGATATACTGACTGACTAGTTTTAATTCACACAGACATGGGACAGACGGGCATTGTTAATTTGGTTCGCCTCGTCGTATGGAGTCTGCGATGCTTCCTTTAATGCGTTACGAACATAAGTGACAAAATTATAATACTATTCACATGCTGTGTGAAGAGTATAAAAACGATTTTGTTCATGCTACTAATATCACTTGGCTCAATTATTTATCAAATTTATTTTAAGAATTGCTTTAATTTCATAATTTATTGCAAAAAAGACATCAGCTACACATAATTAACTTTGCAATGAGTAATACGAAAAAGGCGGTATAGTTTATGAAAATTTCATAATTAATAAATATTTGAATATACTTACAGAGCAAGGACTGCGGATTCTTGATTAGGTTATATAGAAAATCCATTTTAAATTTTGTTAGTTCAAATGTTTATTGTAAATTGCGGGCGTCGAAGGGTTCCTCAGGGTTCAGTGGCCGTTTCAACTGACAATGTTGGTTCCAGTATTCACTCTCAGCCACTTTCAGTTCTAATGAGACTTCTTTGAGTTTGCGTTACCACAAAACGGCCACCGCCACCGCCGTCCGTAGCTGCTGCCGTTGTTGGTTTTTTTTTTATTGTCGTTGTTGTTGTCGTTGTTGTTGTTGCTGTTACTGCTGCCGCTTGGCCTAATTTTCACTTTGGCGCTGCTACCTTCGCTCGTTTGTTTGTTATTGTAATTCGGCCGTTGGCTTTCTTGCTTTCTTTCTTCTTGTTAACGTTGATTTTGCTGGTTTTGTTGTTTCGCGTAGTCGCCGTTGTCGTCGTCTTTGTATACCGGGCGGGCGACTGTCATGAACGTTCTTTAAATAATAATTGCTTGTGCTTTTTTTTGTTGTTGTTGGTGTTTCTCGCTCTCTGTGTGGTATGGTTTTGTACTCCGTTAAGACCTTATTTCGTTGGTATCGTTTGCTTTTTATTTATTTTTTTTTTTTTGCAATTATTTTATGCGAAATTTTTCTTGTATGTCAGCATTTTACGTTTTAATTTTGTGCATATTAACACTTTCGGCCGGCGCGTATTATTTAACTTAATTACTTATGTACGTATATTAAAGTAAAAAAAATAATTAAACGCGGAATTAAGTAACTCTCTACATAACAATTTATGCGCTGTGCTAGTATACCGCGCAACGCTTACTTTAAAATTTACGTATGTTTAATGTTTGCTGATTGGCATTTTCTGCGCTATTATCATTTTTGGTTGTTCTTTAAAGTACATCTCTGCTTTTTTTTTGTATTTAGTGTCTGTTGTTGTTGTTTCTACATTATTTTTTTGTATAATTACCGTTGTGCTTTAATGCAGACCGGTTAGGAAAACAGCTGATAAACAGCTGAGCGACAAAATGAGTTGCCTATTTGGAGAACAATGATGCAACAGTTTGTATTTCATTTTATGGCAAATTTCGCAAAACTTTTGAAATTAGAAATTATGCTGTTTCTTTGGTTGGAATATTGTTAAGTCTATAATGAATTGGTATTTGCTTTACCAAAATTGGCATTTTAATTACCGATTTGTTCAAAAGCAATGGAAAAGCAATAATAAACTTTATAATAAAATAAGTTAAATACACTTTATTAATGGATAACTATGACTCTTTATCTCGTTGATTACATTATTTTTGCGCTATGCATATATACCAAAAATTTTAAAAAAATTTAAAATATTCACAATACATACATAATAAGCTCATAATTTTTTTTCTTAAGATAGCAAGATCAGCTTTATGATGACCTGACGAAGCTCCGGATTTCCACCGAATGGTAGGCTTTCCTACGTGCGGCCTTGATCTATAGATGGTTGAAGAGCCACTTAAGTAAGTAAGTAAGTATATTGCTCTGGATGAACGCACTTTTAACACTGTTTACATGATACAAGTTTTGTCAGCTATTGGCTTCAAAGTGAGAAACAAATAAAATTGTGTTTGGTGGAAGTTACACTTGTGAACTATATTTTTTTTTAAAAGTATTTGGAAGTAACGATGGTGCGTACGGTTTATTTGTGTGGCAGTGGATGATATGATACATATATTAAAAACTGAATATGTCAGACAATACAAATCACAAACAGGACAACTTATTAGAACAGACTCTCTTAATGCTGGCCTAAGAAGTGGAATTTCGATATGGTGTTAATTTCAGTTAAAAAAAAGTATGAACTTTTTTTAACAATCATTGCCATTTCATGTGAATGACAACTAAGAAAAAGAAGAAGAAGACAGTGGCTGTGCACGTGTTTTGTTATTTTCAATTTGCTGTGGTGCCCACCGGGAACTGTGCTGTGCTGTTTTCGTTCGTTTTCATTACATTGTTGGTATAAACTATAACACAATATGGGTAAATTTCGATCGAAATTGAAACGTCATTCAAAAGGCAAAACCTGGGGTAAAGGACAATCTGCTACGTCAAATCCAGAGCAGATGAAACATCGCTTAAAGGCGAAATCGCGTTTCTTTCAGGCAAACCTTAAGCTGGGTATGTCACAAATATATACATACATACATATATGTACATATTTCATCTATCTACCTAATTAACATGCTTTGCTCGTTTATAGCACCGGAAGATGCTGCTGCCACACCCAATGTACTCACACTGGAAGCTGTGATACGCCATGAACAACGTCAGGCATACAAAATGGATACAACAGTCAATGATGTCGCCGGTAGTCTTAAATCGTTTAGCATCAACGACGATGAGAATCTTTCCGAGTCTCAGGCAGGCACTTTCCAGACATTCAAAACTTTCGCCTCTAACTACAGCAGCTGCACAAATATGAGTTTCAAAAAACTTCTCTCCGGTTTTCGTGCATCATCCGAACTACACAAAGAAATGCTGGCCATACTCACCGCACTGACGGAGATCATACACGAACGTGGCGGTACAGAATCATCGACCGAATATTTCATTTTGCTAATGGAGCAAATTGAATCTTGCAAAGAAGAAAAAGACATCATCGCGGGCACATCACTTTTGGCCATGGGCATTAAATCAGTGCCAGCAACTGTGCTTCGAAAAAGTTTTGGCCAGACTGCTGGTACGCTCATGACACTATTGCAACGCTTTGCGGAAACAACAAATCAAACAATTATTAAAAGTGTAAGTGCGCTCTTTATTGTATGGGAACACAGTGCAGTTTAATATGTGAATTACTTACAGATAATTGGCTGTCTTTCGGTTCTTTTGCGTGCACAAGAATATTCTACATGGACATATAGCTCAACAAGTCAATACATCGATGCTTTGCTCTCGTTTGCTATACACTCAAAACCGAAGGTGTGTTTTAGATGCACAAATTATACTATCAAATATAAATTAAACTATCAAATTGTTTTTATACTATTTTAAATAGATACGCAAAGCAGCACAGCATGCCATTATATCCATTGTTCAAGGTAGTTCTTTCATGTTAACACAAACGGTGACACCCGAAGATGCTGTTGACATGACAGCTACTGTGGAACAAAGCAACAAACCGAAATTTCATCCAGCCAGCAGTCGCATCACCAAATTCTGCCTTGCGCAGTTCAAACCCGAAGTGCTGGCTAACGCACAAACAACGGTGCTGCATACATTAACTTTGTTGAAGGATACACTCGGCTCTTTAAAAACCGAGGATATACGTGCTGTATGTGAGCACCTGCTATCAGTGATGACTGCTGCAAATGTGCTTATAAGGTTGAGTTGCTTTGAATCTTTTCACTCGCTCTTCCTTACACGCACTACCAATTTGAATGGTCAACTTTGCGCTAAACTACTCGCCGCCATTTTCGAATATCAACCGGATCGGAGCGATGCGCGACAGACTCTAGCTTGGTTAATGGTACTCAAAGAAGGTCACATACACCTTGCTGCACTTGATCTGCAACTGTGTATGAATTCATTGCCGCGTCTAATTGAAGTGTGCACATCTGAGTTATGGTTCTCCGATCATGTCGGCGTGTCGAACTGTATAAAAGAGTTGCTGCATGAATGTGTGGCGCCAGCTTGCGCTTCACAGACTCTAGCCGACATCAACCGCGCTTCAATCGGACGCATAATTTCGTTAATAGACAAAGTGCTGAGTGCGCCATTTGGTGAAGTTGCAAAATATGTGATATTAACCTATTCGATTGTATTCGAGACGTGTGGTGCATACTTTAGGTAACTTTGCATAAAAAAATTATATTTCAAAAAAATTCTTTATAATTTCTTTCAACTCATTTCAGTAAGGAACTTGCGCCTTCGCTACTAACACTTGCAAAACGTTACGATACTCAAAGTGCTTTGCGTATACAAATTGAGCATTCAATTATTGGCGCAATCAAATCCATGGGTCCCGAAGTAGTGCTTGCGACATTGCCATTAAGCAATGCTGATGGTGTCATACTGGATAAGTCATGGCTTTTGCCGCTTTTGCGTGAAGGCGCAACGGGCGCAAGCTTTAAGTTCTTCAAAGACACCATATTACCACTTGCTGTCGATTGCAATGCTAAATGGCATATGTATGGGCTTAAAGAGCAGACTGCCTTATCCCACACTTACGAACTGCTGGCGTGTCAATTGTGGAGTTTGTTTCCGGGTTTCTGTCGACAACCGAAAGATCCGGAAAATCTGAAGCTGTTAGCACCGACTTTGGGCAATGCGCTTGACAATAATCCAGAATTCCGCGCACCGATATTCGATGGACTTGTGGAACTTTTGGAGAACGAAAACAACTGCGAGTGTCATGAGATACTGGGAAAGTACGCTAAGAACTTTCTACCACGCTTTTTCAATATTTACACACAAAAGCCGACCGGCACATACGAGGCAGATTTGCGTAAGCGCGCATTAGAGGTTGTACGTTTGTACATAGCCAAGACTCCAGCCGACTTGCAAAAGGAATTGTTCGATGCGGCTAAGCAACAACTAGCAGCGTCTACTTTGTGCTCCTTTGAATACGATGCTTTCTACGATATAAGTGCCACTTTGGTTGTACATCAGACAGCAGAACATATTGGCATTTTCTTAGAGAGCTTTATTGCGCCAGTGCTAAAGAATGATAAATCAAAGTTGGTATCCAAAGATGAACAGAAGCTTAAAAAGCAACAACGCAAGACATATGAGTAAGTTTGAGCATACGTACTCTATAAAAATGTATATACATACATAATTTTAACAATTAATTTCAGATGCCTGCGCACCATTATGACATCTGAGCTGGCATCGTGTCAAAAGTTTACACGCAAAAATGGTACTGTACTGCAGAAACTGCTGCTGGAAGCTTTTGCAACGAGCTGTACAGTGTGTCAAGCAGCACGTCTACAGTAAGTTATTGTCATAAACTAAATAATTAGACACATTAATAAATGCTTTTGATCGTAGTTGCCTGAAAATTCTGCTCGAAAACCGTGCTTCTTTGTGTTACAATGACAAGATCGTTATGAAAACTCTACCGGAGGCTGTACTCAATTACAAAGATCTCTCGACTCGCAAAGAGAATATTGCCGAAGAAATTGTTAATTTCATTGCTAATCTTTATCAGGAGGCCGGCAAAATTAATGACTTCATTGATATTCTGACAGCAGGCTTCTCTGGCGATGAGCTGCTTGTGACCAATACAATACTTGCATTTCGCGCTGTTTTGCAACATCAGGGTAAACATCTATCAATCAGCACACTGGAATTTGTGCTGCAACAGGTGTCTGTATTTCTGGTGCAAAAGTCGCGTTCACAAGCTGAAGCGTCGGTGGCGTTCCTTATAACGTTCATTAAGGTTATGCCAACCCCTTTAGTGGCCAATCATTTGGAGTCTATTGTAAGTATTATTTTTATATAGCGCTTAAATAAGCAACTATGCTTTAAAGATATAAATCAAATTTTTATATACACAGATGCGCTCCCTTTCTGCAATGACGAAAGATACAAAACGTTACTGTCGCATACAGATCGGTTATTTTCTAAAGAAGCTGTGCAAACGTTTTACTGCCGAGGAACTGGCCAAATTTGTGCCTGGTGATGATAAGATAACACACTTACGCATCAAAAAAATACGCAAGCAAATGCGTCGCGATACACGAAAACAGTTGGCAGAAACACAACAAACGGATGGTGCCGGTGATTCCGACGAAGGAGATTTCGTTGCAGGCTTGGAAAAGAAGAGTGTAACGTAAGTCTACATGTGAATTTAGATATACAAAATTATTTCTATTATTTCATTGTGTTTAAACTAGCATCGAAGATATATTGGCCGATTCGGATTCCGATTTACCTGAGGAGATGGAAGACGATAATGCAGACAACAAAGCGTCACGCAACAAAAGCAAAAAGTTACCAAGCACATACATACGCGAAGATCCCGACGATATTGTTGATTTTGCAGACATTAAATCAGTTGGAAATGTATTGAGTAAGTTCTGAACAAATACTTTTTTTCATGTCGACCGTATGTGCATTGTATATGTATTTGTTTTGCAGCCAATCTGCCACCGCAGAACAATACAAACAAGCTGACGAAGAGCAAAGTGAAGAGTGAAAATCGTGGCTTTAAAACTGCAGACGATGGTAGACTAATTATTAGCGAGAAAGCGTTGCGCGGTGTCAGCAGTGATGAGGATGATGACGATGAAGACGGTAGTGAAAGTGAAAAAGCTGAAAAACCAAGCAAACGTGGCATGGATGACGACTCAAGCGATGAAGAGGAAATGCCCGTTGCTAAGAATCGCAAACGTAAGGCAACAGATGCGCTAAGCATGCATTCGGGTAAAACAAACGCTTCGCGTTATACAACCGGCGGCAAGGGTATACATCGTAACGTTGGCAGTAGTAGTGATGCTGTATCAATGAAATCTGGTTACACGGCAAATACAATGAAATCATCGGCCACAAAGAAAGGAAAAGGTGATTTGAAGCAGACAGGCAAACTGGATCCTTATGCATACATACCGTTGAGTCGAAATACACTCAACAAACGGTAAGTTTAACTAAACTTAAACTAAGCGTAACAATTTTAAAAATATTTTTTTTCATGCTTTATAGTAAACGTGGCTCCAACTCACGCAACTTCAAGAGCGTTGTAAATGGTGGTCGAAAATCCGGCAAAGTGGGAAAAGCTAAGAAACAATAAATGACTGTCTTAGTTTGAGAAATGCAAGCTGTTTATTTAAAGCATATTACTCTTGTACATTAAAAAAGTTGTTTTTTTTTTATATATATATCGTACCATATTGTAAAAAAATTGATTAAAAACTTGAATGTGAATTTGAATGCAGCTGCTGTTTACTTCCTGAGTCGATTTATTAAATATATACGTAAACATAGAATTTTATGTTACCGTGCTTTGTTCGTGTTTGCTTTTAAAAATCGTACTGTTTTTCGATATGCGTAGACTCCCACTTGCCAGACGGATCCAGTTCGGACATGGTCTCCTCGTAGAAGTCGAGCTTATTATTGGCATTAACCAAAATAACAGTGTGTGTACGGCTGCCGTATTCATGTTCAGGTATATGCACATTAAGTGCACTTAAGCCCTCACCCCAGTTGGGTGCACGTCGAGCTAGCTCCTTATCCGGCCAAAACTTTTGCTTTTCCTTGAGCAGTTCCTTGAGATCGTCAACTAAAGCATTATGACTGTCAGCCGTTGCCGAATTCGCATGAAACTTTTCTACGATTTTCTTAAAACGTTTTTTGCCAAACTGAACTTTTTCGAATGGTGCATCCGGAAGACTATTACCGAATCCATAGCATTTAGCCTGTTTGTAGGTTACCAGAGTGGGTGGTAAATTGCTGAGCAAACGTATAGACGCAGGCATTTTCTCTTCGCTGTAATGAGAAAAACAAAAACAACGATCATTTGTAAAAACTATTCTAACAATCTAATCAATCAAGTGGACACTCACCCAATCTCAATGGAGACAAAGTTGAATGCACTATATTTTGTACAATTATTGCAAAGACTTTGATTATAACTGTCAATGTCACATTCCTTTGCACTGGACTTTACATAATCTGCCACGATCATTCCGCGCCCTAATAAAAAATGATTATTTGTAGTTGTTGCTGTGGTGGGACTAGTGGTGGTGGTGGTGGTGGTGATGCTTGAGTTATTTTTGAAATTACAGTGGTTGTGACTTCTGTGCGTCTGCAAAATGTTATTGTGCGCTTTAGCAACAACAATAATAAAAAAGGGAAAGCAAAGAAAAAAAGAAAACAAAAAAGTGTGAAACGAAACGAACATAAGGAAAGAAGGCAGCATGCATGCAAGTTGCTAATGGGCTGGCTGGCTTGCACAGCAAGATTGTGTGTAGATTGGATTGTATATAATGCGGTAATGATATGATGTGTGGTTGGTGGTGTGATATGTTTTACGAGTATTTGTATAAGTATGCATGTTTGCCATGTATCAATTTATTTGCATACCGATAGCGTCGCGTGGCTTTGGTTCGCCCGTGAGATTAAGCAATGCACCAACCTTGAAGACTCCATTCTTTGCGCTAATAGCTAGCCAAGTGCCACCCTCACGGCCGGGTTCCATATCGATACCTGTGCAGACGAACATTATTGTTATTATTATTATATTTCATTGTATACATATACTATCAAAGATTACATACATACATGCATATGTATTAAGAAAGATGGGTGCATAAAACCAAAAATTATCGTACTTTTATATTTACGTATGGAAAAGAAACAAAAGATGTTTAATACTGGCGGGTCGTGCTGGCACGACCCGGCATAAAAAATGTTCTGCGTTTGTATGCAGTACGTCATCTTTGTCAATACATACACATACATATGTATGTATACACTCTTTTGCTACTATCTAACTTACCTCCAAAAACATGCTCTGCATTTGACCATTTCGATCCACTGCGCGTTTCACGACGAAAGAACTCATCGCGATTGGAAGCCAGTATCAGCTTATATCCATTGGGCCCCGGATTTGAGTTAACGTAGAAGAAAATGACACACATGATGTTCTTGTGGGTTGTACACTTAAACGCTCTTTGAATAGCAGCGGTTGGCCGGGGCTGCAAACGTTTTTATCGCTCGCTTATCTGGCCTTATCCGTTCTTTGTTTTAACGTCTTTTGAAAATAAACATGTAAATTTTGTGTGCCCGCCCGTCAGCAACATGCAGCCAGCAACACAGGGATGGATTAAACACAGACAATAAAGAGTGTTACACTGTAGTTCCGAATTTTTACAACATAGAAACTTTTAAAAATAGCACTTAAAAGTTTATTAAGAAACCACCACAAATTACATTTATTAAATTCATAGAAATAATAAAAAATTATTAGTATTGCATGTTTCAAAAAAAAAAAAAAAAAATACCAGAACTGTTATAAGCACTGAAACTGGCGAACTTTTAAAGTACAGAGACCAGCGAAATATAACTTTTAATTTTTCTTTTAAATAAAAATGAATTCTCCGGTGGATATTACATACTTACTTAGGTGGCTCCATAACCGTTTATCGGTCAAGGCCGCACGCACCATTCGCCGTAATTTAGTGCGTGCCAGCACCAGTCGCTGACAATCCGGTGATTTTTCGTCTGATCTCTAGACTAACGTCGTAGATAGACAAATTTTTCTACAATATTGAAGTTGAAATTATTCCTACTCACAGGCCTAAGTCCATGAGACGTGGCTGTTTCTCAATCTCCGAGAACGCCCTGCTTACTCGCCGTTCGTTGGTGCCAATGATGTCTATATCATCGGCATACGCGAGCATCTCATCCTAATGGAAGATCATGCCCGACCGTTCTACTTATGGTGTAGGATGATAAAGCATTACTCAGCCTTAAACCTCTCTTGGTATGAAAGGGTTCAGAGAGGATCTTTATTAATCTGATGACGCTTAGGGTGTGTTAGAGTCATCATGCAAAGTCAAACGATCTTTGCTGGGATTCAAGTTCAGATAGGACATTGAAGAACTTAGTTCTTATTGATTAAATGTAGGTCGTATTAATCGTGGAGCTTACGCTGTGCGGCGATTTAACAGCAAAATTAGTGACCTGAGTGCTCTGGTCAAATTGACAGTCGTTCCATTCCATTTTCGATGATGGATTTACATCTGTAAAATAAGATTCACTTGAAAATAGAAGGTGACACACCAGTAAATAAGAGTAAACGAAAGGGGACATAGCTGCGCACGCCGATGGGTATAGAAAATATTTACACTCGGGAAAATAGGTTGAGTCATGCGCACGTATAATAAAAAGCAAGAGGGGACGTAGCAACGCACGTGTTCGTAATTCTTCTTCTCTTAAACGGCTTGACCGATTTGATGATTTTTTTTTTTGCACTTATGGAGTCACCTGAATAGTTCTTATCTCCAGTTAGACCTGGTATATATATATATAAAATATTTCGTGTCGGTTAGTGACAATGACACTGACGAACCAGTGAACCAATTAAGCTCATATTAACACCATATGTTCGTGAATGTTTTAGTTATATTGGCACCCGATATACCATGTCCCATCATATAGTAGTAAACGCAAATTCATCATATCTCAGTAACTACTTAAGGCAGGAGGATAAGATTTGGTAAATAAGTAAAGGACACCGGGAGAAACAAGACTCTGTGGAGAAGTGGGCTTTGTCACGCCTTTTATATAAAGCATAAACAATTTCGTCATATCTTAGTAACTGTTTGGGGCAGATGAATGAGATTTGATATCTATGTAAAGACAGCGGGAAAATTCATAAACCACTAGACGGTAGTAGACGGTCTACGCCCCCATATATGAGAAAAACATAAAAAACGAGCAAACCGCGTACGCCAGGTCAGTTCGTCGTTTTGTTGAAGTGCAACGTTGCTGAGGAATTTGAATTTATTGTATCAAATTTGATGGCACGCACGTTTATATCGATATCCAAATCTTATTAGGATTTTTGCATTTTCGATATGCGGTAACACTGAAGTTGTCTCGATTATTTTGTGGTTATCGCAGTTGTCTTCGATTATTTTGGGCATTTTTGTATTTTTTTTTTTTTTTTTATGGATTTAGTATGGTATGTTTAAAACGTTTGCGATATGTTTAAAACGCAATGAGAAGCCACGGCAGCAGTTAATCTAAAGTAAGTTACCGTCACGGATATGGATCTCGATTACGCATACTATGATGATGACGATGACTCCGACGAGGAGGACGCAGAATTTGGACACCTGCGAGACGACAATGATTACACTGGTGACTATTACAGTGACCGGAAACCGCACGGTTCCATTTTGTCACGAATTGTCGAGTCTTATGGCGTTTGTATTGTACCGTCGATAATACAAATTGTTGGCCCACTTGCTGCAGTGCTGGTTTGCTGTCTGGCATTTCGCTTAATCTGTGCGCTTTTACGCCGGCACTGCAGTCACAACAATCTGGTTACAGCGCTGCTGCACATTGCCTCGCTGGTATGTGGCCTGTGTTCACTCTGCCTAACTATGGGACATCTTACGCTGATAGTTCTTTCGATCAGTTTGTTTACGTATGCGTTACTGCAATGCCTCCGGAATTACAGTCACGGCCGCAATATAGGATTTGTATTTTCCATTTTGACTATTGGCATTCAACTGCTCTACGAATTTTTCTGGCGTCAGCCAGAGGCTTGGCAACGTATACGCGGCGCGCAGATGGTAGCTAATATGAAAATTATATCATTGGCATTCGATCAGGAAGCGCAATTGGCATTAAACAAAGAAAAGAAAAATCTGCGACTACCTAATCTTATAGCGTATCTGGGCTATATATTCTGTCCAGCAGCATGTGCGCTTGGCCCATGGGTACCGTATACGGCATATCTGCAGAGTCTGCAGCCGACAGTGTCATCGTCTCGCAATTGGTTCTGGCTGCCGCGCTGCCTGTTAAATATAGCATTTGCAATTATTTTTCTTATTGCATCCAATTGCTTGGATCCATTTTTGAGTACAATTATGCAAGTACCTGCAAAGAACATGGTTTCGCTTTGGCTGCATAATTATGTGGATGCGTTTGGTGTACGTTCCAGTCATTACTTCATTTGCTTTATGGCACAAGCATGTTTGACACTGGCCGGTGTATCACTGCAAGTCGACGTACAAGCGCATTCATTGTTTGGCCAACTAATCACGAAGCCATGGTTTATTGAGTTTCCACGTTCGCTTAGCTCATTGGTGCGTCTCTGGAATATTCCATCACACAACTGGCTAAAGAGATACGTGTACAGAGCTACACTGCAGAGTTGCGGCGGTAATTATCTGCCGGCTATAGTTTTCACTTACGTGGTATCTTCGCTGCTGCATGGCATGCATGTGGGCATCTACTTGGTGCTGCTTTCTTTGGCTGCCTTCTCATACGTTGAACTTCAGTTACGCTCACGAATTGCTGATATATTCGATTGCTGCATTGAAGCCAATCCGTGCGATAAACGACGTAGCTGCACACGCAATTGTTGCCCCAGTCGCCTTGGTTTTCTTGACAAACGTGCATGGTTTGCTCGTTTTGGCAATTTTTTGTTCTCAGCGGTGGTCGTTTTCCATTTAGCCTACTTAGGCATTGTACTTGCGGACGGTGAAAACAGCAATTTAACCGCAATGCTATTCAAATGGAAACGTGTCGACTTTTTAAATCATTATTTAGTACTGGGTGCATTTATATTCTATCTATTTATATCATAAGAATTCTCTCTATTAAATTATTCATGTATATACATACATACAATACTACTAGTAAGACTGTAATTTCAGCTATAAAACTTTTGTGTGATCATTATGGAACCAACCAGTCAAAATTGGCATTAAATCTCAATTCCTGTATTGAAATAAATATTTTATTATAATTAAAACTACGAGTAACGTTTTACTATACTACGTACATTTCTTTAATTTTAATATGCAGTAAAGCAAAAACTGTATTGCAAGAAAGGACAGCGAACTAACTGTATTAATATTTTTTTTTTTTTACCTCAAGTCCGGTTTTTACTTTTGAAACTGAACTGAACTAAACTGAAATCATTAAATCCTTCTGAAAGTGAAAACAAGGCAATTTTAACTAGTTTACTTCCGCAAAGCCTATATGAAAGTGAAATCCAGAATAGTTCGTTATTATATATTTAAATCAATCGTACCGATTGTAATTTTAGGCCCTTAAGTTAAGACTGCTTCTGGTGTTAATGTATAACTACATATTAAGGCTCAATCATTGTCCTTACCCATGAGAAATGTGCGAAAATTATAATGAAATTAATCGAGTCTGGTATATAAACTCTGGTAAAAGCTATTTGGACTTTCTTTGTTAATATTAAGAAACAAAATTCTAATAATAATGACGATATCCCGCAAGAATGTGTCCTTGGCCACTGCTACAAGATGACAAGCTAATTATTGCAACTCATGCAGTTGATACGGCAAAACTAGCATCCGAACTAGCTTTTGAACTGCAATTAAACGTCCTATAGATCTGGCTTAAAATGTGGAATATATGCATCAACGCTGAACTTACATCATATTTTCTATGAAAAGAGGAAATTATCCGGGAGTTGAACTCAATCAGACATCAAAACTAAACTAAACTGCATAGGTGTTCTCATAGAAATAAACAATATATTCTTGCTATAAACGATTGCTGAAAACAAAAACTAGGAAAATGTACACCATTTTTAGACAGGACAGTAAGCTCAATCCGTATAACAAGATCCTCATGTACAAATTACCTTTAGTTTTTAATTTCACACCTCAAACGAGCAAAATTTTATTCAATTCAATTATAACCATAAAACAATAATAAAAAATTATTTGAATACAAAACATCATATATGGGACCAGATTTGCCGTTTCCACTTTTTCCCCGCTACATTTAGCTTTTTTAAAACTGTGATTGCTTGAAAAATTCGAAATTAGCGGGCAGCGGGAATTCTAGCTTTTTTTAAAATCAACTAAGTTTGCTTTCCGCTTTTTGTTCAGGAAACACACAGTTGCCGAAGTTATCCACAAATGCAATCGTGTAATAATTTTATAGTAGTGCTTGGCGATATCCAACTGCACTGCAGACGAGTTCTTGCAACATTACATGACCGTATACGAAACATGAATGCCATCTATGCTCAGTGCACTGCCTTGGGGTACTCAAGCACATATTCTTCGTATCGTCGAAAGTATATTTTTTACACAGCTACCACACATAACTAACATACGAATAGAAAAGTCCTAAGTATTACAAAGTATTCCGTTAGTAGGTGGTACTTCTAAGCCACACACGGTCAAATGCTTGCTGCACAACCAAGAAAACAGCGAAGCTGTAGCGCTTCTCTTCAAAAACGGCAAGCATGTGATGCACGACTCTATAGTCTTTCTCTGGTGTACCATGGTGCCTGAAACCAAACTGGCAATCTGGGATGATATTTCGTTTGCAAAAGTCTCATCTCAGCTTTGCTTCGCGTTTGGTTTCGAATAGAATTTTTTGCAAATCAACAGCAGCCGGTTTCCATGCCATTTACCCAAATAAATAATAACATAATAATTAACAAAATAAACAAAAACGGCGAAAAGTTTTAAAAAATATTTTTATTCTTAGACGCCTTGAAAATGTGCATATAAAAAACATATAGCAGTATGGTGGGCATGGCAACCGCAAGATTTCATAAACTTAATCTGTGTATGGACTATGGGCTCTGCAAGCACATTAGAAGTTGAGCCCTATCTCAAAGCACGAAGATAAAAATCTATCGCAGCAATTATCACGGGTTCTGCTGAATGGCGCAGAAGCATGGACCCTGACATCTTCGGATACAGCTTTTTTGGGTGTGTTAGAGTTGGCGTCGAGTTTAGGACCCGTATAAACCATGTGCTGTGTGATAAGGTTGAAATAGTCCAGTATATAATATAGCAACGGCCGTACTTGGCCACTTGGAGAACGTTCGAGCTTCCGTTGGAAGAATCAGCTCTCTGATGATCAAACTAAGCTTGGTATTTCCAACGACTGGGATCAGCGTTCAGAAGACTATCCCTCTAACGTGCGCCCATGATCGATATAGGGTTGTAGGGACATATATGTAAGTAATAAATTTGTGTATGCATAAGGAGAATCAAAATATCCAAACTTGTTGGCTCTAACTCTAATAACCTCCGAGATATCGATTCACTCGTACATAGGATAGACGAATAGACAGACATAGCTATGTAATATACTATTAATTTACATTCAATGATGCATGTATGTACATATATACTCTATGCTTAGTATGAGCTATGTTAAAATTATTTTTAAATAAGTTTGTTTTTCCTCTTAAACATGGTTCTTGTTGTGCTACCATTTGACAACGGTTTTCCCAGTTTACTGCCCAAGTCTCCCATAAATTACAAAACGCTATAAATGAGGGTGTTACAGAAAAAGCTTTCGCTTTAAAATCTTCAAATGTTATTCATAAAATTTAGTTTTAACTGTTTTTGGCTGATGCAGCTTTTTTTTTGTTGTTACTCAAAAAATGGCAACACTGCTTGGCACATCATACTCAGATAACCGGAAAACGTACAGCGGAAGTCCAATGCAACGCTGTACTGTGCATATTTTTTAGCGCATTTTTGTTGGTATTTTTAGTGTTTGTCATATAAAGATTCGGTAACGCTGTGCACCTCACGCGTTTTTTTTTTGTGTTTTCTGTGAAAAATGAATTTTTAAGTTTAACAAAAACGGAATAACATTCTATTCATATGTATCACAGTGTAGACGAATCGGACAAATAAGCAAACTGCTTCACACGTGTAATAATATCTATAAATTTGTTAATTGTTACAATAAAAAAGAAAAAAAAAGTGTACAGAAACGTCAAAAAGGCTAACCAATTGCGAAATAGAAAAGTGCGGGGAAGTGCGCGGTAGAATTAGTGGTGGTGTAGTGGCGGCAGCAGCAGCAGCAAGCAGACGTTGACGGCTATACACGGCAATAAACTATTTAATTTATACCGTGTAAAAGAAGCCGCCTTATTTGGTTAATTTTCCTACGATATTTTGTAACTTCATGTCGATGCGTTTCGGTTTTCTTTTTTTTTTTTAATAATTTTTTTTTTTAATATTGGTTAAGAAAACTAAATAAAGCTTTGAGTCTCAATAAACTGAAAAAAAAAAAAATAATCGCGCAAAGCAGCGCCAGATTAATAAAAAAAAAATACATTTACAATTGAATTGAGTTTCGCGTCAGCCACCAGAACACTGTTTAGCATTTTTGTCTAGAAACAGACATAGCATAGCCACATCGGAGGCCGTTCACAATGTCGGAGTTTCAAAATGAGAGCAGCAGCAGCAGTCCGGCAAGCAGCGAAACCACAAATCCGGATGATACAGCTATTGTAGCTTCTGGAAACGGAGTAAGTTCTTGCTGCATACATGTATGCCTGTGTGTGTGTGCACGCGCGTGTGTGTATATTTGTAAATGTGTGTGTGTGAGTACGTTTGCATTTATGCGTATTCGTGCTAAACTTAAATTGCAATAAAATGCTTGATCAGAAGAAATGGCGCCACACACAGATTTAATCCCGTATGGTAGCGTTGCCAGATTGAGTTAAATTTGTGTGCGTGCATTGTAAAAAAAAAAAAAAATGAACCAAGGCATTAATTCTTTTTATATAGTATATATGAGTATAGTACGATTTAAAGTCAAGTAGCAAAATGACATTTTTTTTTTGCAATGGATTTGTTTTAACAGCATTTTTACAAAATTATTTCCATATATGTATATATATATATATATATATATATATATATATATATATATATATATATATATATATATATATATATATATATATATATATATATATATATATATATATATATATATATATATATATATATATATATATATATATATATATTATATATGTACATATATGCATATATATGTAGTGTACCGGCGTTGTTAGGTAGCATGAAGAACCAGCTGCTCAAAGGGGGTGTAGCTTTTAGCTATGTTTATGTTGTACATACATAGGTTCTTAATGGTCGGTAAACATATCGAAAGTATTATGTTATCTGGAATGTAATCATTTAAAAAAATTTTTTTTCAACCATTTTGAAGATTCCTGACAGTATATTTTTCGTTAGAGAACGAGCCTCGAGATGGCCGGCCAAAATCTTCGTAAAGACGAGAGAAATGTGGCTTCGGTAAAGGCTAAAGTTCGATGTAGTTATTGTACGAGGGCAATTTGATAAGTCAGTGACTTTTTGAATTTCAAATTATATGGTTGAGGGTAGTCCCTGAAGTACCCAATCTGCATCATTAAGTTTGTATTTAACAGCCATTGAAAGCAGACATGTAAGGCGGACAGACGAACAGATAGCAGATCGTTGGCGAAATTGATCTAAAATGTATGCACTGTTTCATGAACATGGATAAAATATCAATCCATTGCAGCACATCACTGACCAATCAGTAGTTGAAACAGTGGTTTTCTTTGGTCGTATCATTGCGGCAATCTTCTGATTTCTGTACGTCTTTCTGTTTTATATCTGCTCTCAATTGGTGTCAAACGCATGCCTAATAATGCAGATTGTTTAACAGATGGTAGTTGACAGGAGCAGTGTTGCATTTAAAGTTACTACTCAAAAAGATTGACTTATCAAATTACCCTCATAGAAATTGAGAAGCATGATTTTCAATAATTTTGTCGACAGATGGCTTTACAAACAAATGTATTGAAATAAATAGCAATTGATAGAGAAGCTAAAAAATAATGCAGATTAAAAATAAGGAAACGGTGACTTCTATGGGGCCGAATTTTTAATACACTTTATACTTGCAACGTTTTGCTCGACAAAGCTGAAATTTTACTTCAGTTTATAAATTTTTTAATGGATATAATGAAATATATTCATATTAGTGTTTGGCTTGAATTTGACCTTTTTGGTACTAATTTAAAAACAATTATTATATTAAAATTACTAATTGTTTTAATTCAAACATGTTCATTATAATAAAATAAATAATTTTTGTATGGGAGCTATACCTTCTACTAAATAAATAGCTATACCTATACTGGATAAATACCTTCTACTAGATAAAGTCTCCATACTAACTTTCAAACCAATATTTCAAAGATTGAGGGAGTAGGACGGACAATAACGCACATTCAGACAGGCAGACAGATGAACATGTCTATGTTGACTCGTGTCGTAATGCTGATCATGAATATATATACATACTTTATGGGGTCTGCCAACATTGGGAATAAATTATAATAAGGTTCACATTCTGTGTGAAGAGTATATAAAAAAACAAAAAATTGTAGGCACTTCACAAATGTATTATTGATCTACAGGAAGGGCGAGCAAACGTAAAATTACTGATGCAATTTAGGAAGGAATATCAGCACATCGAAGCTTTACTCAAGCTGGTACGAATTTTGTATGAAATTGAAACAAATGCACCATCACTTAAAACTGTTTCCAAGTGGTTTCGAATATTTCAGACTGGATTTTTTCAGTAGAGAACGAGCCTGGAAAAGGCTCACGTTGACGAAGATCCACGACTGATTTAATATAGAAATTAGGTCGTCACAAAATCACGATTTTTACGATAAAAAATAGTGAAGGCTAAAAACAAAGAAGAGTTCCAGTCGAGCTGCTCGACAATATTATATAACATTATTACATTTTTGGTTAATAATAAAAATAATAATAATTACTAATAATCGACAGAAAAAGTCGACTTTTGTTGGTATCAGCTATCACTTTAGTTTCAACTCTAAATTCATTTCGTACCAATAAACAAAAACAATTTATAGAGCTGCTACTGGTCTGGGATTTTTATGTAAACTTTGATGCTCTAGTCCAAAAATTTATGTGAATACTAATTTTTTTTTAATGAATTGTGAAAAAATCAATAACAAACAAATTAAAAAATGTTGCTTTGTACGATTATTAAATTTTCTTCCGAGTTTTTAAAAAAAGAAGTCGAAATTAGTTTAATTTTTCGCTTCAAAATTTTAGAAGCAGCTTCTCCCGTTACTAAATTTAATATCGTGTTGCTTTTTTTAAGAGGAAGTCGATTTGAAATTGTTTATTAGTAAGGCTGGAAGAATTAGAGGCATTGCTTAATGAAAACTCGTGTCAAAGTCAAGAAGTTTGCCTAAATCTTCTCTATACAGAGAGCTTTTCTCGCAGACAGACATTCTGACGGATTAGCATTGCTATATCGACTCATTTTGTCGGGCTGATCAGTAATATATATACTTATTGGAGCCTCTGACGATTCTGACGGTTAAAAAAAAATCGAATATAGCCTGAAAGAAATATGCTATGTACAGTGCAAAAAATTTAAAAATATATATGTCTGTTTTTTTTTTCTAAGCAACTAACCAGACTTTTGTTAGTCTCCCCTCCCCTGTCCCGCTCTTCTCCCCGTATATGTACAATACATGACTTTTGTTTATTTGAGCAGTTGTTTCATATTAGTTCTAAGCGAGCAATTGTCGCAAAAGACACAGATTTGTCTATATTGACGCATTTCGCTAAACTCAACATTCAGTGGAGAGCTATTATTCATACTTACGCATATTCTATGCATAGTAGGTAGGTTTAAGTTGACGTTTAGATACTTTCAACTAAAATTATTATTTGGGCTATAAAAATTGTATATTAATAAAATCTTACTTACAGTCGATAATGGGCAAAATGAAGACACGTATTTCCAGTATATTACCCAACACACTTTCAAAATGGTTTTCACCAACTCCCAAATCACCTAGTGAGGCCATCAATGGTGAAACTGCAGAAACCACAGTCAAAGCATGCCGGCGCCGACGCATTGACTCCGAGTTTGATGAAGACGATGGTGATGATGGTGATGGGAACGGTGGTTTTGGTGATGCTATCAACTATGCTGAAGCCGATTTGGCCGATAACATTGCCGAGCACGATGTAGAAAGCGATGAACAAACTCTTGGCAATTATGATCAAAACATGATGAGATCACAGCAACGCCCATCTACAATGGGCGAATTTACAACGGCAACAGTAACAATAGCAGCGCGGAACAGACGAGCTGCCATAAATCCAAACAATACAACAGAGTATAGTGATTTCAATTCTAAACAGCCGATACCAAAGCGCCTGTGTCGCTCGACTGATGTAAGTAAAATTATTTAGTACATCATCAGCACTTAAATCTAGCGTATATGTTTTATTATCAGATATCTGCCAGAGACAATGCAAACTATGACGGAAGTCCATTAGTTGCATCAACTCCGTCTGCAAATTTACGTTATAGTCCAATTAATCCGCCTGCGGGTAGACGTTCAGCAATGCGAATGCATGGCTATATGAATTTGTATGGAAATCAGAGCAGACGTGAGCCCGCCTATAATTTTAGTGGCGCTACAGCTGAGCCGGCACTGGCAACTTCGGGAGATTTGCCTTTACCAACGGATACTAACGCAATCCAAACAGGACTTAGGTTAGTATAACTGCAGATTCTAGTTTTAAATACTTGTAGAACAAATTTTCTGAAATTGTACCTTTGAATTTTTTTGTCATAAATTTTCTTTAATTTTAGCTCACGTCGCATTCTCAATATTCCAATCATAGATCGTCACACCAATCTTCCTAATTTTAGACGTCGATCTCTTACCTCGGTGTGGAAAGCTGGTTCAATGGGCACTGAGCCCATGCGTACTTCAACAACCATTGATGAACCCATTGCTGAAAGTGGCGAGCAAGTTGCTGTTGGTAGATCGGAACATCTTCATGGCAATGTCTATAAAAATGGTCCGACTACTAATGTTAACAACAACAACATTCATGATAAATCAAGCACTACAGATACAGGTGGAAAATTTTTTAACGGTGTCGAGATGTCAGGAATTGCTGGTCCTCTGGACACCATATCAGAAGCAAGCCGTGAAGACAACGAGACTGCAGCAGCTAATAATTTGATTAATAAGGATAATAGTAGCCGCACGTCTTCATTTGGCAATGGTCTCAATTTCTATTCGCATTTGCGAGGCCATAAATCTTTATTCTCTAGTTTGGCACTAAATCAGCCGCAACAGCAAAATAGCCGAAATGGAAGTATAAGTAATTTTAACAACTCAACGCTCTCGTTAAACTCATTACATAGACGCCAGTTTAATGCATCCATATACGGTAGTACATCTGCACTTAGCGATAGTCGACTTTTAAATACTTTCTCGCCGTTCTATAAAGGCCGTACGACTTACGGAGGTGCCTCAGCATATAACAAATACAATACAACAATTAGTGATGGCAGAAGTACTGGAATAACTGGTGCAGGCGCCAGTTTAATGCGTGTGCAAAAAACAACGATTTTACCTACGTCAAGCAACTTGGATAACGCTGCTGGCTCCGGTAGTGGCGAAACAGCACCACTGCATCTGTCATTCACGGCCCAAAGAATTCTTGATTTGCTCAATGATTTTTCTTCACCTCTCATTGATGCCAAAAATATGGCCAGCAACTTAAAGGACCGCCAGCAATTAGCAAGATCCACACGTTTGCAAGAATCTGATCTGAAGTCAACTCGACTTCTACGCATGCCATATGCTCGTCCCTCAACTGCTTCACGATCGGCATCGGAACGTCAATGTGACGTGCAGAACGGTGAAATTAAGTTGAAGAGGTTATCTGGTTTTAGTAAAACAACAGAAAATTTGCGCAAAGTAGCTATGTCGAACAATAAAATGGATGACTACAGTTTACCTTTCACTACAGCTAAGCCCGATGATGCACGTGACGATCAACAACAATTAAAACATACAAATAAAATACGAAGTAAAATTACTATGAATGTACGAGCCACCGCATCAAAGGATGCCACTGCTCATCTCGATGAACCAGCACCGCCTGTTAATTTACCAACAATTATATTCCCAACAATGCAATCGGTGCCGAAGTTTGACATTGAATTACCAAAAGCTTCCTTAATAACTGCAAAAACACCAGCCAATGTCGGATTGACAATGGAAACAAAAACAGCAATAACGACGACACCACCAACAAAGAATTTTGCATTTAATCCTGTGCCTAAGGCAACATCTCCAGTCAGTTATAAATTCCCTGACCCAGAAGTCGATTCGAGAAACTTTACAAATAATCTACCCACAATCGTATGTGAATATCTATTCAGTGATCCAACGAGTATGGATAATGAAATTGTATCTAGTTCCACCAGTGTTACTCTCGTTGATGACAATTTAAATCGCAAAATACCAAAAGGAGCACCGCAGCTCAAAAAGGGTAGCGTTTTGGACGTATTATTCCCGAAAACCAGTCCGCTAAATAAAGTTCACACAGTCAATCCTGTTACGGAATTGCAGCCAACAAAGGAGAGTGACTTTGGCATACAATTTAAGAAGTCCAATTGCGAATGGGAGTGCGATGTTTGTATGGTGCGTAACAAGATTGATGCAAAGAAATGTGTTGCATGTGAGTCACCTTGCCCAATAGCAAAAAGTTTTGGAGACAAATTTAAGATGTCAACATCGGAGTGGGAATGTGATGCGTGTATGCTGCGCAACAAAGATGATGCAAAGAAATGTGTTGCATGCGAAACTGCACGACCTGGCATATCAACTAGCGCAACAAATGCCAACATTTTGCCAAAAGCATCGAACTTATTTGGAGGGGCATCCATCCCAATGGCGGTCAACACATGGGATTGTAGTGCATGCAAGGTTGTGAATAAAAACTATGATATTAAATGCAAAGCGTGCCAAACTGAAAATCCAACGAAAATAACAGTATCTAATGTCTCGATTCCGGTAACTTCCCAATTTAAATTTGGTTTTGATGCAGCTAAAATAACTTTAGGTGATACAATTGCACCACCAGCACCACCTCAAGATGACATTATGAAAAAGCTTGTCGCTACACAGAAAGAGTCCAAATGGGCGTGCGGCGCTTGTTTTGCACAAAATGATTCCAATCGCAATAAATGTATGTGCTGTGAGGAACCCAAACCGGGTACGATTGCAACAGCAGAGAGTAGCGCTCCGAAGTTTTCATTTGGACAGTCGCCGTCTACGTCGAAGTTTAAATTTGGTTTTGCAAAGGACAATATTGATCCAGCAACTACTACTGCTACCACATCAACGACAGCTAATACCGGATTTGTATTTGGCAATATTAAACCATTAACTACCTCAAGCTCGAACACTGCTGACGCTACACAAAAACAAGCTTCAATTATACCATCGACTAATTCTGGCTTTACATTTGGTGATGCTTCCAATAAGAAGAAAAAGCCGTCGAAAAAAGTCACATTTAACTTGCCGACAGATAGTTCTGCTGCTGATGCTGCGGCTGCTCCAAGCACAGAAACTGATTCGTCCAGCAAGGGTAATATAAATATTCATTTTGGTTTGACTGCCAACCCTACAGCGACAATGGCGACCAGCAGCGTGTTCTCTGAGACCACTAAAATCAGTACTGCAGCCAGTGCTGCAACATCCGTGCCAGTTACAACAGCAGCTGCATCGATACCTGCGGCCAGTAGCTTCACTTTCTTAGTGCCAGAAGCAGGAGCAACAAAAGCACAAACATCTACAACATGGCCAACAGTAAGTCTCGATAACAGCGCCGCTACTTCCGCACCTGCAAAAGAAGCAGCAGCAACAACAGCACTAAGTTTTTCATTTGGCACTAAGAACGAACTAAGTGCAGCAAATAGCGCTGCATCTTCTGTTCCGACTATAACGTTAAGTGCACCTAAAGCAATATTTTCATTTGGTCCTTTTGGTGGCTCAGCAACCACTACTGCACCATCAAATGGTGGCGCAACAGAAAAACAAGCGACTAACAATTCAACAGTTACCACCACCACATCAAGTGCTGTTGCGCCAACAGCAACCACAGCAACATCGGTAGCAGCAAATAATTTTATTTTTGGACAGTCGCCGATGATGATGCCAACGACTACAACGGCAGCTACAGCACAACAGGCAACCTCAGGAGCAATTGTATCTACTACGTTTAGTTTTGGGCAATCGACATCGAATGCAATAAAGCTAACACAACCGGCTCTGACTACAACAGTAAATTCGAATCCGACAACAGGTGCTTCTATTTTTGGTAGCACTAGCATTGCGGCAACAGCAGCCAGCGCTGCTGCTGCACCTGCACCTGCACCAAGTAGTACATTTATTTTTGGTAACGCAGCTGCTACAAAAGCCAACGAAAACAATACCGCTACATCGACTACATTTGGTGGATTTGGCGGAACTGCTGTTAAAATGCAAACGGCAACATCATTTGGTCAAGCTGCAACTGCCACAAGCAATGGAAGTCAATCAAGCGTAGTTACATCCACAGCTTCGAGTAGTGGCACCAGCGGTAATATATTTGGCAACTTTCGTAATACAGGAACACCAGCTTTTGGCAGTCAAACAACAAAACCAACTGTGCCGCCCGTATTTGGTAGAGCGCCGCCATCAGTCAGCAGTAGTAGTGAAACAACAGTTTTTGGATCTACAACTTTCGGTGGAGCTATGACAGCCAACCCAGCTGCAACCGCATTATCAGCAGCCAGTAGTAGTACTCATCTATTTGGTAATGTTGGCGGCATAAAAACGCCTGCATCGAGTACTAACACATTTGGAGCATTCGGCAACAGCAACAATCCAGTCGCATCAACTAATATGACTAACACAGCACAAACTACATTCGGTGCTTTTGGCACAGCCAGTAACAGTGCTGCACCGATACCGGCAGCAGTACCAACATTTGGCGGCTTTGGCACTGCGAACGCTGCAGCAGTGCCAACACCAGCAACTGCTGCTGCAGCAAAGGCATCATTTAACTTTGGTGGTGCCGTTGCGGCTACAATGCAAAATACATCTAGCGTAAGTATACATGCAAGTACATATGTATGTAGGTATTGAGTGTTTGAATTAGATCATTTGGTTAAAGCGCAAATACCAGTTTTTACTTCATTGAATATGTCTAAAAATACCTTACGCGTTCATTACTTGAAATTGAAGAAAATTAAGGGATTTTTGCATCGAATTGTGCCTCAATTTTTCGAAATACGAAACGCTGCATAATAGTTCAAACAGCTAATATATGCATATTGTATTACTACGTTAAACCAATCAACAAAATATACTAATTATGATTTTATTATATATTTCTCACAGTCGTGTGGAGTTTTTAGTTTTGGTGCACCTAATGCGGCCACATTTCCTGGTGCTAATAGTGGACCGAAACCAGGCTTCAATTTTAACACGCCAAGTCCTGCAGTTAACTTTAATTTTACGGGTACACCAGCAACGGCACAGACGCAAAGCACCAATGCCACAACTGATGTAAGTTCAAATGATGCATTAGTAAAGTACTTATTTACCTACCAAGCATTGACTACAACCTAAAGCCGTGTCTCCATTAAAAACATTTTCTAGCATCTTTCATTGGCATTTGTAGCATTTTGCATCCGTTGGAATAGCTGATTTTGTTTTGTTTTTATAGGGTTTTTCAATAGGGACATAATATTTTTGTATTTTAATTCTAACGCGAAATCTGTCAACGTCTAAACGTCAATCAAGGTTTACTTTTTATACCATTCACACATAGTGTGAAATGGTATTACCAGTTTGTCTGAAAGTTTGTAACGCACTAAAGAAGGCATTGTAGACCCCATAAAGTATATATATTCTTGATCAGCTAGACGAGACGATTCTATCTAGCCATGTGCGTCTGTATGTTGTTGCGCATTTTTTGGGGTCCAATTTAAATGCTATCCAGTTGAAATTTTGCACATACACTTCTTTCTATTGCAGTTTAATAGAGTGCCAAGATTGACCCCCACGCCCACTTTTTGGGGTAGCCCCTATACAAACTCAGCGCTCAGTTTTGAATTTTTGTATGAAAAACTTTTTTATTGTAGTCAATATCATCAACTTAATAATTATTGATATGGTAACTTCTAATTTACGGATGATTGACATATACATTGATGGGTGGAACCCGCCCACTATTTGGGGTTGCCCCATGCCCCTACTGCCAACTTTTGACTTTTTGTATGAAAACTTCTTTATTAAAGTCAATGTGGTGCCTTTTTATGGTCAGCCGCTTTACATACATAGAAAAAATGTGCTTCATCTTTGAAGATTATTTTGCTTAAAAAATACGCTCTTAAAGTTTCGAGCATCAATTCAGAATTTCGGTAGTTATGTTTAATAATTTCCAAACGTTGCTCGTTCGTGAATTTTACCATGATAAAACTGTAAGCATTAACTGACGTTCTGACGTTGAAAGATACTGAAAAAAATTAATGGATGCGTTAGTATTAAAATACAAAATTTGTATTGAAAACCCTATACATATATATATACAGATAATAAAGAGCAAATTGAAAAACGTGCAAGATTTAAAAAAAAAAAATGCCTTACTTGCTGTTGGTGCAAGTCTTTACAATACGAAGGAAGACTAGTGCAAAAAGAGAAAATAAGAAACTAAATTTTTCAAAAAACCAAAAAAAAAAAATATTCTAAATTTATTCTTGCATCATTAAAGCCAGAAACAAACGATGAGTTAGTTGGTTTCCAACAAAAAATCGCATGTAAAAATAATGTTTAGCATCAGCTATCAAAGATGCTAAAAATGCGGAAATGGTGGAATCATGGTTGAAATAATTAGACAAACGGTTTTTTTTATATAATTTTATATTAACGATATATTTATATATTTAAATGTACATACACATATGTATATTTTATGCATGACTCTGAAATGGCCTGCTAATATACCCTTTAACACAAATAATTTTATTATATTTCATATTTTCACTGTGTGGTATTAATTAATAACATATATTTTTCTTTTCTATTTTATTATGGTTCTAATTTAACTTTATTATTATTATTATTTTGGTTATTTGATGTTTTACGTTTTTACTTTCTCTCTCTTTCTCTCTCTTTTTCGAGACCGCGTGCTCAACTTTACATCTTACGCTCTTGTTCTCTATATAACTTCCTCTCTTTCTATCTTATTTTATATTCATTTCTACGTACGTAAATGTTAATGAAACAAAAAAAAAAAATCAAAATTGTTTTGCATTCGGATATGGAATATTGTTGTACGTGTATATGTGTGTGCTGCAGGCTCAAGCGGCTCGTACGCCATTCCAATTTGGAGCAGCATTCACACCAGCAGCGCCTGTATTGAATTTTTATGCTGGTGGCTCCCAAGCGGAGGTAAATGATATGATGATAATGATAGAATATAATAATTATTTTAAATATTGCACGAAATGCGAATGCTTACAAAACGTTTTTATTTGCTTTGTATTACATAGTGCGCGGCCGGATTCGTATCCCGGTATCGGACTTGGTAGTTAAGTGTTCTTGTGAAAATGTTTCTGAATTGTGCTTGTGAATGTGTAGTTTTGTTTGTATCATTTTTATAATATCATACATAAATAGTGGGGAAACAATTTTATCAGTTAATCAGAACGTTTGTAACGCATTTTCACTGACTCTCCCAACAAAAGTGCATGATTTAATTTAAAACTATAACGCACTATATTTTTTGAACGTGTGGTGATATTTTTATTGCATTGTAAAGTAGACATGTTCCAATTATTTCCCCCGCAGCTCTGAACACAGACTCTATTGTTTTTGTTTTTTTATTTTTTCGTGAAATTTTCAATTACATTTTGACGGCAATTACATGTGGCTCTATAACTCTCCGATATCGACCTTGATCTTAAGAATTGTTTTTGGTTTATTCACATACAGCTGATATTTCACAAAACTCCAAAGAAAGAAATCGCAAGACGTTAAATCGCATGATCTTTTGGTGGTCAGTTGACTTCAGAATTTCAAGAGATGATTTGTTTATAAAGATGGATTGAAAGCTTCGAATTATCGGGGTATCTCACATACAAATCCACCGCCCACTATTGTGTTTTTGTATGAAAAACTTTTTTAGTTAAGTCAATTCGATATGGTGGTTTCTTACGAACTACTAATTTACATACATATATGTACCAATAAACGTATCCCGCCCACATTTCGGCGTAGTTTCCATACACACCCCATCACCCATATTTATGTGTTACAATACGTTTTGATATTTCGTTTGAATGGTATTAGAGCTACGATTCAACCGTAGTTAATGTTTGTTCTTGTTTTTTTTTTTTTTTTTTTTTTTGTGTGTCGTATTTCATGCATGCGCCTTCATCAAGTCTTAACATGTTAATTGAGTCTCCGACGTAATCACTTCAATAAAAATGTATGGTTCCGTTTATATGTTTTCTGGGAATAACAAAGAATAACAAATATGTACATTCATATCTAGTTTATACGACAGTTTTCATGAAAAATTGAAACGAAAGATAGCCCTTCTCGAATTAAAATTTGGCGCTAACAGACTGACATTTCAAATTCATGAAAAGTTGTCGTGATGATTTGACAGATTGATGATGAAAAGATGTTTATACGCACATTTTTTTTGTTTTTTTTAAATGTTTTCATGAAAAACCCCTATCGTATAAACGTAATAAGTGAAAATGTTCTTCATGCTTTTCTTTGGTTTGAAAACCAATACGAAAAACACTTTTGTCAGCGTGAAGATAGAATGTTACTCGTATGCTTTTCTTTACTCAATCCCTCAAATACCACTGGGCACCAAATATTTGTCTACTGAATTGACGGCCAGTTTTTCGAAAAAAAAAACCAAAGTGCTTCGGGAGCAATTTAATATTGTTATTTTTTTTTTGCATTTTACTTTTGAGCTCAGACGCAAAGATGCACGATTATCTTAAACTTTAATAACAAACTCTCTAATGAAATTGGAAATCTCTTTTCTTTTGTGAAAAATAGGGATGAAAACCTGTTTTTAACCGAATCGTAAACGAATCCAAATCCATGAGACATGGTAGCAAAAACAAATAATGGCTCATTAAAGTAGTTTCCCTTTTTTCATTGAGTTTGTTTTTGTAATATCTCAACCGACTATTCAGCCCTTGTTAGATACAATAATAACTATGTATAAAAAGTGAAAAACGTGATTTTCTCCAATGGTTCGTCCAATTGAATGAAAAATGTAGAGAATTCTTGTACTCCTTACCAGTGATCTGAACCGCTTATGAATTGAATCGAAGGCTCAAACATCAAAATAAAAACCAAAAAAAAAAAAAAAAAAAAATCCAAAGTAGAAAAATTTTGCGGTTAATATTAACTTAAAACTTGACATTGAAGCCTTATGGACGGACAACACTGCATATTTGAATCAATGTGTGTGATTCCCTCACTTAATAGGGTAGCCCCCAAACAAACCATAACCACAACTTTAATTTTTCAAACAATAAAAAAAAAAAAAGTCGTTCCCAAGGACGACTGGGTTTACGCCCCGGACCGATCTGCACAAGAAGTTTTGTGCAGCCAAAGGTTGTCCAACTCAACCCAAGTGGCTGTATCAGCTCACAAGAAGAAGGAGCTGCTACAACAACAATAACAACTTTAATTTTGATTTTTGTTGTAACAGTTTTTTTTTTTTTTTTTGGGGCTGGTTTGAACGATCTTTGACTGCATAATTCGTAGTCCTCGGGAAATTTGATGTCGTGGCTTCAATTGGGCCGACGGTTCACATAAATCCGTGCACTTTTAGTTGGTGTCCCTTTATAGCTACTAAGTACATAATTTCAAGCTTCAATGGAAGTGTATAAAAGCTTTTGTTCCATTAAAGTTAACGTTTTCTTGTACAAATTTAACTAGTTTGTTTTATGGTTCCGTTCAAAAGCTTAATTTGAATGATTCGGTTAATGAACCGGTTGCCATCTCTGATTAAGTTGATGAAGTTATTTTAAAACAATAGCTTACATTGGTGTTATTTATAAAATAATTTTTAGCAGTTAATATTAAATGTATGTAATTTGATTTTGTTTTATTTATATTTTTGTACAAATTGCTTAAATTTTACTCATATGTGAATAATAACTTATTACTGCTTACATCTTTTTTTGTTGGCATCCCGTATGTGTCTTGAATTTTGCTTGCTTTTTGTGTTAATTATAGTTTTAGTAACATATATATTTATTTATTAATTTATTTATTTATTTATTTTTTTTTTTTTGTAATATACATATTCATTGGTACATTTATATATACAACACTTCAATGGTATCGGCAAAATGTTATTTACTACAATTTTGACTAGTTTCTTCTTCATTTATGAACAAATCGAAAACCGTTCGAACTCATTTCACATACCTCATACATACATCCTCATATGTTAATCATTTTGTGTTTTGAATTATTTGTTCTTGAACCACAAATAAAACTCTACGAATGCAGCAAGACTAAAAAACGAAAATTTCGAAAAATCTTTACAGGCAACACCTAATCCATCAGCACCATTTCAATTTAATGCTGGTGCCGCAGCGCCTGCAAATATTTTTGCGTAAGTATTCAAAAAAAAAAAAAGAAGAAGAAGAAGAAAGTTAGAGTAAAATTAAAAAGAAAAATTTTAATACTCTTTTTGATTCAAAGAAAGTTTACCATTTGTGTTGCACAAAGAGTTTAACAAGGTATATTCACACGTAGTCGATTAACAGCTTAGTTGATGAGAATATATGTAAGTAATTTCCAATAACAACATGTACTGTGAAAAAGTAAGCAAACTAACTCATCAACATCTCTACTACTCTTGTGTATAAATTTCCTCGTAAGAAAGTTAATTTGCAGTTTGGCATTTATTAGGGCAGAACAGAACTATGGAATCGGAACTAAAGCCAAAGTCAGACGTTCAAATTCTGTCATACATTACTCGTACCTTTCAAAATTTACCGCAATACTAAACAAATTTCAACTGAACGTGATCGGAAACACAAAAATCGTACTTTTAAAACCAATAAACTAACGAAAGAAAGTAATATTTTGAGCACTAAGCCGTATTGAAAGCGCGTTCACTTAACTTTTTTTTTTTTTCAAAATTTTAATCGACTAGGTGTGAATACCTTATAAATAAATTAAATAATATGGGTACTCACTCGTGCAATTGATTTTTAGAATGATTCTTTTAATACATTTAACTATTACGTGACGGCACAAAAATGTATAAACTGTTTTGATACGTACATAAGTATATGAAGTTCTGAATCACTATGTTTTAATAGAATCAAAATGTGACTGAAATCAGTTGCATGAGTACTCATATTGTTGATGTTCACTTTTTTTATTTATATGTGATCGATCAACACAGCTATTAAGATCGTCACAATGTAAGCTCAAACTAAACAACTACTGCTTCTATTTGTGTAAGCACCTTTTAAGTAGAGTGATAGGGGGAGAGAGAGAGCTGAATAACGTAAAATGTAGGCTTAAACTAAACTATTTCTGTTTTGATTTGTGAGCAACTTTTAAGTAGAGAGAGAGAGAGAGAGAGAGAGAGGGATAGAGTATCATAAAAAAGTGATTAAAGTATTAGATTTTCAATGTTCGATTAAATTTTGAATCGTACATCATGAAACTGTCGCTTAACATGTGCCCAAAAGTTGATAAAAAATGCCTCAAATAGAAGCAGTTTGAGCAAAATGAGCAACAAATTCATTTGTTTTTTTAAATACATTATTATTATGAATAAATATAAGTTATAAATTTTAAAATATAATATAAATATACTTATGTATGCGCTCATGTTGTACACTCGTTCTACGTTTGTCTTGTGTGTGTGTTTGTTTTTTTGTTGTGCTTTTAATTTTTTTTTTTTTTTTTTTTATATATGCACATTTTTTTACATTTTAAGTGTTTTATTTTTTAAATATGATTTTGAATTATTTAAAAAGAAATATTAAGTTAAAAAAAAAAAAAAATCAAAAACAACAACATTCGTTTTGATGATGTATTTAAAAAAGTTTTTAATCCGTGCACTGAAACATAACACTAACTAAACATTGTAAACTAATATAATGATATGTTTTTTTTTTTTTTTTTTTTGTAACAAAATATTTTTTACCTATGTGTATTTATATAACACAACACTTTCTTCTCTCTTTAATATCTTATGCAGAATCAATTCAATGCCCAGTGGCGCACAGAATACACAAGCACGCAGAAAAATACGTGCACCAATCCGTCGATTAACGCCACGGTAAAAATTAGTAAGCTAAGTGTTGCCCCACACAAGATGGGCAAGGACAATCAACAACAGACGGGACTAATAAATCGGAATAAAAGTTGCTTACAAATAGGAAGCAAGTATCCGGACGAATACGTGTACGACGACGACAATAATACAGTTGAAGCTGCAATTACGTTGACAGTAGACAAGGAGGATACAAAACAATATAATAAATTGTACTGCGAAAGGATGGTGTTAGATGACGACGACGACGACGAAGATGATGATGACGATGATGATGACGATGATGATGATGATGATGAAGACGATGATGATGATGATGAAGAAGAAGAAGAGTTGAAGAATGAAAAGAAGACGAAGAAGAATATGCAGAATAAACAATATAAACAGTATAACGAGCAACATTATAGACGACAGACCAATAAAAACAATACTAGTAAACGCAACAGATGGTATGGTGGTGACACTAGAATTGATAATCGTTATTATAATAATATAAATAATGATAATGCAATTGATAAGAAACAACAGGTACAACCACCACAACGACAAGCAACGATAACAGAATCCAAATATTATTATATGGCCGAATGCGATAGAAAATTTTGTAAATATAAGTATGTACGTTTAACTGGGGCACAGCAGCGGCAACAGCAACGGCAACAGAATATCAACGAACGACTACTGCTTGCCAAAAGCAGCAACAACATCAGCAGTAGCAATATCTCTGTATCCTCGGAATCAGCAACAACAACAACATCAGCTACTACTACTTCTAATGCAACAGCAACAGCAGCAGCAGCATCGCCATTAAATAATAATTACTTGCTAAGACAGCCAATTAAGGCAATCCACAACAAACCTAATAGTTATAATAAGAATATCAAAAATAAATATATATTCAAAAACAAGAACAATACCAACCGAAATATCTTTAAAGAAGACAACAGCAACAGCAGCAGCAGCAGCAACATCCGCATGGTTTCTAAGCTTCTTACACAAAATAATAAAGAAAAAATGGCACGCTATCGTTATATACGCCAAAAAGAAATGGATAAAGATGAGACAACAGCAATGAGCAACCATCACCGAAGTAGAAGAAGAAGAAGAAGAAGAAACTTAATGTACAGAAAAAATAAGTGCTGCTGCATTTCTCATTAACAAAAACAAAACAAAAATTGTAATAATAAAACAATAAAAACTACGAAAGAGACTAAAAAAAAAATAATAATAAAATAAATAAAAATAAATAAAAATATATATACATATATATATATATATATATATATATATATATATATATATATATATATATATATATATATATATATATATATATATATATATATATATATATATATTAATATATATTTAAGCACTGTTCAGATGTTCATATATGCATCAGGTCAAATCTTCAAAAAAATATTTCATTATCCTTACTACTATTGCGTTTTACGATTTCAAGTTTTAACATGTTAACTTTAGAATATTCTTACTTCAAAACTGATAATGGCTGCAGCACGAGCTGTAAGATATAGATCATACCTATATACACATATATAGACATCTGAACAGGCTTTTACTGAAACATCTTAAATAATAAATATCATAAATTAAAAATCTTCTTTATGCGCAAAGTAAGAGAAAATCGAAAACAAAAATTTAAAAATCATGGACTGATCAATAAAAACAATTTTAAAAACAAAATGAGGATTATTACATACAATACAAAAATAAAAAAAAAATAAAAAATAAAAAAAGAAAGAAGAAAAACAAAAAAGAAACATTTTAAACAAAAGTCGCAGCCGAAGTTATATATAAAATTCACAATTCATAAATTGATTTTTTATAGTCGTACATTTACAAAAACAAAGAAAACAAATTCTTTTTTTTTATACTCTTCACACACATAGTGTGAATATGTTGTTGTTGTTTATATTAGACGAAAAGTTTGTAACGCATTAAAGAAACCCTATATCCTTGTGTTTTGTCCGTCTGTCTGGTTTTTTTTTTTTTTTAATAATTTAGACTTATTTAATAATTTAGACTATAAAAATTATAACGTGCCACGCCCATATGCAGCCACTGCCTTTATTTCTATGCTGCTTTGCAGTTATTTAATATTTAACATTAAAACTCACAACAGGCACATAGCATATACTACAAAACTATTTTAATTTAAACTTTTGTTATTAATTATATCAATTGGGCGCGTTCCCTGTAGCATATAGAGACACAGCGCCAGCTCTAACAGTTGCAGGTGTCTATATTGCGTGCTATATATATATATATATATGTATATACTATATGATGTTTCTATCTAAATAGTTAAGTAAACTTTTGTGAGCTGGTGGTGGCGGAAATTTGGTCTTCTAATCTAGCTAAGATGTTTCATATTTTAATTTCGCAATACAATTTGTAAATTTGTGTGAAGAGTATAAATGGGTTCGGTCTCACCGAAGCTAACATTTCCCTTTGTTTTGTTTTTTTTTTTTTTTTTTAGATATATATTTTAAATTTATATAGATTTTAAATTATTTAGTTGAACAGATAGCGAAACAAGAAAAAAAAAACGTTACGAAAACAGATAGGGCAAATCAATCGTTCAAAAGAAAAAAGTAAAAAATAAAATAAAGTAAACATTAAAAATAAAAAATACTTTTTAATTATTTAATTTTTTTGTTTGTTCTTTTAAAAATTCTCTCTTTTATTCATTAATTTAAATGCGAAATGTTAATAGTTATTGAGTTATTTGTAGCTAAGATAATTATCTTTTATGGTTATTTTATATATATATATATACATATAATTGTTTTGGTTTTTATTTTCAATTGTAAAACATACATTTTTTTTAATTAAAACACAAAAAAAAGATGAAGAAGAAAGAAAGAATGAATGAAGATATATACAAATTATAGAACTTGTAAATAAGTAAATATATGCGAATTAATATTATTTCAAGTGTGTTTTGCGTTGCAAATAAGTGGATGGATATATTCTCTAACTACTACATATCTTATAATATTAGAATTTGTACTTCGCATTTGAGCGATTCTGATTTATCAACAGTTTTGTTCTAGCAGAAGTCGAGTGTGTTCGACTTTGAGATATCCTGTACCTTGATGTATGCGCTTTGTGTTAAAGCATAAATTTATATGGGCTACAATCTTCAGCTGTCCGATCTAGACATTTTTTTTTTTAACTCAGTTTTTTATTTGTAATCTGTCTTAGGACAATAAACAAATTGCTTGAAAAATTTATTAATAACAGGATTGTTTAAGCTCCAATGAGCTCAAACAATATACGAGTATATTACAATCTATTTTGTTTATTCTAGCTTAAATTAAATTCTGTCTAAAAGTGGAAGATCTAGAACATGTGATCTTTTTGAAGCCTCGTGTGTGAGAACTATTATCTAAGAGAGTCAGAGCCAAATTATTGTTGTGATTGTGAAGCCTTTGTTTACTATAATTCACTGCGCATCTTTTTATTTCAGCATTATTTTAACAAAAGGCATGTTTAGGTCTTTATGAATGTCATTGTTGGTCGGTCATATACCAAGGAGCACCTGCAATGGTTCTTAGTGTCATGGACTGGTATCTTTGCAAGATTTCTATGTTGGAATTGCTTGCAGTTCCCCATAGCTGCATAGCGTATGTCCATACGGGTTGAACTTTGTTCTCAAGGCTTAGTTTCGAACGTAGTCCTAAAAGGCATTACATTTTTTTAAGCTGCATCTGCTTCGATTTTACATGGAGCTTCCATTGTGAGTCTTCGGTCCAAGTACACTCCCAAATTCATTAGCTGGTATAGTAAGTGGAGCCATTTAGTATTACTGGCGGGCAGTTTCCTTGCCTTAACGAAAAAGTCACTTGGGACCGATTTTTGGGCGTTGACTGCTATTCTCCACATAGTCAACCACTTTTCGATCAAACTAGAGTTCCTCTTGCACGTAATATGATGCGACTGCTGAAGACGTGCTACTAGCAATGATGGCAGTATCATCAGCATATGTTGCTACCTCGACATTACGACTAATAGGTATGTCAGCCGTAAAAATTGTTTATAGGACTAGTCCTAACACGCAAAAATCTTTTGGTTTGTGCAAATGCTCCGTTTCAAAGGCCGACTTATTCCACTGATCTGCAGCAGATTGAGGCGTAAGTTGAATATTTTTTTTTTTTTTTTTTTTGTTTAAATTCCAGCAGTAAGACTCGGTCTTCAGTGGGCGTTGTTTTGCGCTTAGCACCTGATCTCGGTAAGTTACTGGCATCATTATGTTTTTTATATTTATCAATTTGATAGTGCACTATTTGACATGACAAATAAAATTCGTTTGCAATGTCGTTGACTGCAACGCCAGCATTAAACTTTGCCACTATTGAAGCTCTAATAGCACAGTTTAGCTAAGCCAATTTTCTCATAAAGTGCAAAAAATTTTACTCAATATTTTATTTTATTTTTATAGTAATCTATCAATAAAACTAAATAAAAAAATTTCTTGGTTTGGAATTTGAATTTTGAAATTACAATTTAATATAGTTCAGAGTTAAGCATATTTTGTTATGCAGTTTAAAGAAGAATAGTTATGGATATAACAAAGACACAGAAGTGAGTCATGGTAGCTTAATTAACAATGAAATCAAAATGTGTACACAAAAACTCATAAAGTAAGCGGGCTGCACTCCTTATAGTGGAGTTAATTGAATACACTATCGGAAAAGGAGCATCGACACAATTTATGAATTACCTAATTTCATGAATTCTTAAATTCGTGTTTATGCTACATATATATACAATATTAAGAGATGAGCTGGAATCGGCCACCACAACCAGACATATGAAGTGAGGTGGCAAGATTTTTTGTTTTACTTTTCTTGAAATGTTTTTATGAAAGACCCCCGGTACGTACTCATGGTGGAATAACAAGCTGAAATATTCGCTATCGTCGCTGTTCCTTCTATGCTTAGAGTGTAGACTCATCGTGTAGACCCCATAAAGTATATACATATATTTTTGATCAAGAATATATGTATACGACAAGATTAGTCGTATTTTCCGTCTGAATGTTGTTGCTCATTTTTTGGAGACAAATTTTTAAGATATTCAGCTGTAAATTAGCATGTGTACTTCGTTTTATTGCAGGCATATATAGTATTCATATTTACATATCACACCCACATTTCAGCTACAAATCACTCTATCACTTTTGAGTTTTTGTATGAAAAACTTGTTTATTGCAGTCAATATCAACTAAAATATTTATATGGTAGCTTCTTATGGATGAACGCTTCACATACATATATTTATTCAATGTGTGCAGTGAAGTTAATTGTGAAATTATATACATATAAATATATATTGTGTTTTGTATTTAAGCGCCATATTCAAGACTATATTTATAGGTAATTTTTTCACGCTATCCTAGTTTTCAATGTCACGATTGTTATTAAGCCTATAAACGTATTGCCTAGTTCGACGAACCAATATATATATATATATATATATATATATATATATATATATATATATATATATATATATATATATATATATATATATATATATATATATATATATATATATATATATATATATATATATATCAAAGATAGCTGCCAAATTGACCTCACAATTTCGATAAAAAACCAAAGCAAAATTAAAACAAACTAAATTGAAATTTTTTATAAAAATTTGGAATGCAAACGTGCATATTATATTCCTGGATTGACTCGTTTTTTCTACTGCGGCAATTTTTTTTCCTAATTTATACTTTTTATGCGTTTACATTTGTGCAAATTGCATGGACTGTCCACCTGTTCTACATGTAGCATCTGACCGATAAATAAGACAAAAGTAACGTTAATAGAAGAAGATGACCGGTTTATTGTGAAGTAATGAAATACGCTACTCAATATTTTTTCCCCAATAGCATAGCATATCCTGGCATTCGTATTCTCTAATGTATTTCAAAGTCGTGAAATAGGCCCTTAAAGTATGGAATTTTAACTTTGATAGTATTAGAAAAGACGTTAAAAAGTGTTGTCAGAATTGAACAGTTCTCCTTAGTCATGGTAGAAAGTTTGGAATTTTTGTAGTTAATTGAGTTCTATTACACAGATTTCACAAATAGCAAATATTTTTGCTTGCTACCGTCGTCGCTTAGTCGACACGGAAACGAACATTCGCTACAGTTACAAATTTTCGAATCGAAAAAGATGTGGGATTAGGGAAGAGATATTTTTACCTTTCGTTTGTTCCCTCTATCCTATTTTTGTTGAAAGTTAGTTAACTCCCTCTATCTATATATCTATTTCTTGCTTGCGCAATTATTACGCCAAAGTTCCAACGAGTAGAACAATTTATTTCGTGTTTGCATGTCGTACAGTTCAGAAGTGCTCATTTTATTCAAGTATTGTTAAAAATTTGAATTTTGATTTAAAAAAAAAAATGACAGAGGATAACGCTTACACTAACTTTTTCAACAAGAAGCCCAGCGACAACACCTTCAAAATTTTAGTTACAGCAGCCAAGAAATGCACTCGAGGCGCGGGTAAAGCACTAACGTTTCGAAGTAAGACACAAGTCAACTTATGTATATTATATCTAATTTAAAATAATCAAATTTGTTTCTGTTATATTATCTTTAAATGTTGGCGCTGCACGTTTCAGATTTCGATATCATTGCCCATGTGGATGCTAATGACACTGCTTAAGACACTACTATAACTCCTACTCAAATTATCAAAAGATTTCTCAATAAAAAACCTCTAAACTAATCATATACGAAAACCACTGAAAAAAATGCTCAAAGATTATATACAATAAGTTCAACTTTCATATTAATTTGTTTAAATTTGAAGCTGTGTTAGATTGAATATATATTAAATACATTAAAATAAACATTTATTATATGTAGAATAAATACCCGAATTATATTTTCAGTTCCTTATTAACATCATTAGAGATTCGTTAAATATATTGAGAACGATTTGAAAAAGAATCGTTTATGACATATTTCGTTAAAAGTTTCGCTTTTGAATCGTTAGTTATACAGAAATTAAGTCGCGGAACATATCATTAAAGATTCGTTAGTTGTATTGAAAACGACTTGCTAAATACATTATTTTCGAAAACCAAACTTCGACTGCCACAAACTGAGCGACTAGTCGTTGGAAATGCTATTCGAAAAAGATTCGTTAGCAAATGTCGTTATCGATAGTTTTGTTCGAAAAACCCTTGAGAATAGCATCGATAACGATATTATTTTCGAACTTTTGGGCGTGTTCTCGGTCTAGATTTCCGTTCGCCGCTGTGGTTTAGTAGTTGAAAAGTTAAAAAAAAAATTAAAAAAAAAACAAAATACTAGTAGGCTTTTACCTACTTTATATGCAATACTTACAAAAAAAAACTTACATTCTTCTGTGCTTCTCTTCACATTCTTCCCAAAAAAAAAGGAGGACTAAAAAGGTGTGAATGATTTGCACTTACCTCTTTATATATAGATATAAGACAATAGCGCCCCCTAACGGGTCCAACTGTAGCTAAAGACCAACCAGGCGATCCCATAAGTACAAATAAAAAATTATATTTCATTAAATTCAAAGAAGAATTACGAAAGCACATTTCGATATTTGAAATTTAAATATTTATAATGTAACGGAAAAGGCCACTCAAATGCGAAACTGTTGCGCTTCGAATTATTGTATGTATATTGCAATTTGTAGCCAATCACACAGCTACGTACACACAATGAAGTCACATTGTTTCGCCAATCAGTTGTGGAGACATCTTGCTAGATGTTGTACTGCTTCTTGCTCACAAATTAAATTCTTGATAGAAAAGCAGCAGCAGTAGCGAAGAAACATTGCAGTTAATAATAAATAATAGTTGTAGTCGGGACAGTGTCGTGTCACATGGAATTGTTCTGTTCTAATAAATTAAAAAAATAAAATTCAACATAAACTTTTTATAATGTGTGTTTGCGTACGGGTGAAAAGCTGCGCTAACAACAACAACAACAACAATAAAAGTGTATAAAAACTAAAACGAAATATATCAAAAACGTAAAACAACAACAACAGTAAAAGAACATAAAAGAAAATACAAAAAAAAAGAGTAACCACAGCGCGTGAGTGAGTGAGTGAACAAACGAACTGTCGTGGAGTCGGTCGGGCGGTCGGTGGAGTGTGCTGGTAAGCAAGGGAAACAGAATACTTTAAGACGCAAAGGATTGCCTTGCTTGCTACCGTCGTCTTGTTCTCGGAATAGAATTCCGTTCGCCGCTGTAGTTTACTAGTTGAAAAGTAAAAAAAAAAAAAAAAATACTACTACTAGTAGTAGAAAAAGAAGTGACGGAAAATATAAGTTTTAGTGTGCGAGAAGCAACGGACAACGAAATGCAGCAAGAATCCAGCGAGGAAAGTTGGCTCGAGGAGCAGTGCCATCGCGAAATCAACGCCCAGCACGAGGAGTTTGAAAGGGATTATGCACGTCAGCGTGATAATACCTTAAGCACCGTTTGGGGTGCATTCCAGGATTCGGCAACTGCTGTGGCGCATCTCTACCGTGGTATGTATTTTGTTGGAAAAAAAAAACTTTTTTACAAAAAAAAAAACCAAAATAGATTTGTAGCATATATGTACATATGTATATATGCATGTATATGTACATATGTATATACTCTTATGTAGGAAGAAAAAGTCTACAAGCATATGTACTCCATTTATTCTAAAGTTTTATTGTTTAGGTAGTTCAAAATGCTTATGGATGTTGAGGAACATGATGTGTAAAACTTTTTGCCGCATATTCCTTTTCATTAATGCTTTTTTGTTTTTGGCATCCACTACCAATGTGATTGCACTCGGGTTGTTCTACTCAGTGCACAGATAAACACACATACAGGCAAAAATCATAACATATATGTATGTAAGTTCACATGAACACACACCAGAGTCGTCTGCTCATTCTATACGCTCGCTTTATGCGCTTTTTCATCATATTGGTGGCCGCCGACGCCGCCATTGTCGGCGGCACCGTAGATATTTTGATGTTGCCACAAGTAAATTTTGTTGAGGGAGACAGCGACGAGGGATACGCCATAGCGCCATGCCATCACACAAAAAAAAAAAAAAAAAAAAAAACAAGAATGAAGAAGTTGTATATTCACGACTGCAAAATGCCCTGCACGCACCCTTGCTAATTTAGTCCTATGCAGAATTTAAGATTTTGAGCAACAAAAAAAAAAATTTTTTTTTATAACAAAAATATGAGCTTTAGTCGAGATGCTCGACTGTATTATAGTACTCTGTACTCGCCATATTATTTTCGAGGTAATAATTTTTTTCTGCTGGTTTACCTTGAAAGAGAAAAACGTGAATTTTAAGGATATATCCGTATTGTGGGTGTGGCATCCAAAATAATAATTTGTTCTAAACTTGATCTTGATCTGCGTACATATTTTAAAAAAAAAATTTTTTTTTTTAAATATGCTAATACATACATACATACAATCAATACATAAAAATTATAACAAATCGATCTTTAGATACCGTGCTTCTAAAGAAGACCCTATACCGTGAGTTTAGTTTGTCTAAGACATCTCTAGACGGAGAACTTTTCTCTCAGACAGACATACAAACGGACAGTAATGGCTACATCGACTCGTATTATTGCGCTGTTCACGATTATATATACTTTATGGGGTCTCCGATGATTCCTTCGCTATGCTACACACATTTTGAGAGCTCAACAAACCCAATATACCCTGTTACAAAAATTTTGAGTACAGTGTATAAAAAGAAAAAAAATTTAACCGGCTAGGCTAGCTTCTAAAGTTCTTGAGATCAGTTGTATCTTACATATTACTCAGTTTCACGCCTCCATTTTCCTGTTACATACTTTTGCACAAATTAATTATACCCTTGCCCTTTGGAGGCTACAGGGTATAAAAATATAAAAAAAAATTAAAAAAAAAACTAAAAAATCAAAGCCCCTAAAGGAGAACAACTGCTGTTGTCCGCCTTAGCAAATTGAGCAATTGGCTAACGTCAAGACCCAGTGGTGTAATCTGTATCCATCTGTCTTTCAGGAACGGTGACGTCACTTATTCGCTTGCGTTTATGTTGCTGCATGACAACAGCGTCTAAGATGTCTTATTTGACGCTTGTAAGCGAAGCCCAATTCCCGAAAAAAAAAACCTAATTCTTTAAACTTCTATTCGAAATTAAGAAAAGTAAACAAATAGAACTGACTGACGTTCCTTCGCATGTACGATATATGTATGTATATTTTCCATGAATGCGTTTTGTTTATTTGTATATGATATTATGATATAAATATAGCCAAAGTGGAGCGTGCATTTGTATAAATAGTTTAATACAGATTAAAGAAGCGAATCTTGTGCAAGAAACAGCAAAAATCAACAATATCACACGATAAAGACAGAGGATATGTTGAAAGATGGTATCGTCGAATCGCTTAGGAAATCAATGATTTGCAATAATAATGGTATCAGCGAAAAATCATGAATGGATAAAAAATACAAGACAAAGCATTTCTGCAAGCAGGGAGTCAGTCGGCATATAGACATATATACATATATAGAGAGAGAGAAAGAGAGAGCGTGCGAGCATGGAGCATTTAATGGGTTGGGTTGGATGGATGGACTGGTGTTGTGGAAAGCATAAGAGAGCACACTGTTTGTGACAGTGACACTGAATGCACCGGAGAGCTGTGGTTGCGAGTGTAAAAGTTAATGCATTTTTTTTTTAATTTAAAATTTGTTTATATATATCTCAATAGTTTCCATAACCATACTGATATATCATATGTATATGTTCTATACCTGCTGCTGAAATCGGAATACACACGCACACACAGGCCCAATAACTGGCTAGAGATTAACGCTCACACACACTCACACATACATATATACACAACAAAGGATACAAATTCATTTGTCATAATGATGTTTACCGTACAGCTGTTTCTGCTTTGATAACTATATGTATATATGTTGCTCTAATGTACGTATATATACATGCATATATATTATATATTTATGTATGTATATAATATAAAGATGATCCTTTCTTTGTGTGTGTGTGTGCCTATTTCACTCTGTTTCTTGCAATTATTTGATGTTTTTTTTTTCCTTTTAGTTTTGCACCTTAGACAGTCAATCTATTAGGTAGAAAAAGTGTTCTTTTCGGGCACTGCAATTGTTATTGTAGTTTACTGCAGGCATATCGACAGGTGTATGAGTACATCAATTGTATATACAGTGTGGTTTTTTAAGAGCTGTAGAACTTTAAATTGAAATAAAACACATACAACTAAATGAAATGAAAGGTGGATAATTCTATGGTATTGATAATGGAGAATAATATTGGGTACATGAACGGGGCACGGAAACGTCTGACGAACTGCATGGTGTATGTTCAATTTTCCACCATTTTTTCAAACATTTCAGACCGCATCTCACGAGTAGTGGTTTCCAAGCCTGAAATAGATACTTCCAATCAACCCTAATGCTGGAGCTTTAACTCTTGCACCCATTCCAACTTGTAAGGTCGTAAGCTAAGATCTTTGCGCAAAATTTTCCACAGCGTTGATGGGCAGACCCAAGTTCTTGTGAACATTGTCGTATTGATGACACTGGTCTCCATGGGGGCGATAGTTTCAATAGTTGATTTTGGAAATCGATTTACACTATTTGCAAACGTTACATACGTCTTTGCTAAACAAAAGCCTATATCTTGTAATATGCTAAGACGCATGGATGAGAAGGGCTATCAAGTTATTCCATATACGAACGATATTGTAATTAGCGGCATGTTTCCGTAGACTCTGCGATCTAATGAAGACCGCATTGCCCAATACTGAACGGTATAAATATGAAATTTGGGCAAAGTGCACGTTTCTTAGGCTATACTATATTTGATATGAAACTCAGCAGGAAGTGTGATGAAAACTAAATCAGCACTTTTCTCATGTAGAAAAGCCATAGGCAGGAAATGGGTATTGTCTACAACAAACGCGTAATTATGTGCGGCGTTCTAGTATGATGGTCAGCTCTGCATTCGACACCGACACAAGCACTAAACACAATTCTACTATTTACACCACTAAATCTAATAGCAAATCTTTGCATCGCATGAACCAACCGCTAGAGTACGATTCTCAACTAATTTAGGGATCTACCACAATACACCGACTATTGTAGTTTCAAAACTAGTTTTTGACAAAAAATACTAGCATCCATACAAAGTTCAGAATAGCAACAACTTCACAAGTCTATACACAGATGGCTCTATACGAAATAATTAAGTCTCGGAGTAGGCGTATACCCCGCAGAAATAGTGGAGAAAGCCTCTTTCAGATTTCCATATACTGCAGCGTCTATCAAGACGAAGTTGCAGCCATTCTGGAAGCTATGCATGTTCTAAGATCGATTACGTATTACCATATGTTCATATGGTCAAGAGGCGCTAAAATCATAGACGCTTGCACAATAAAATCAAAAGCCATTACAGAACACCGCAGTTCACTTAATGAGTTGGCCTTGGATGCCAGAAAACACTGATATCGACTGAAACTGCAGAGCAGAGAAGCATGCCTCTGTCAACATGCATGATGCTTATCAAATTGAAATCTTGATTCTAATAGCTTTCTTAACTATACGCTGCCTGATAGACTAGGAAGACACATGCAATCAGGCTAGGAATCAAATCAATCCGATCTATGCACATACGCTTCTGCTGTGTAGCAGAAGATTCATGTTGCAATCAGTGTAACATAGCAAAATTCAAGTGATATTGGTTCATCTTGCCACCAACTACTCAACTCAACATAGTCTAAAACTTGTATCATGTAACTGAAATGCATATATTTTTGATTGACTTCAGCACTGCTGAAATTTGAAACAAATTTTCCTTTCTTTGACTAAAAAAATAAACCAATTTGTTTTGCATATTTTTTTATGAGTTTTGCGTTACAAACAAAGAGGGAGCCCAAACTATAGATACATGTCTATGCTATTTAGTTATATAAACATAACATAACTACATATAAATAACGATCTGTTTTCAACATTTTAAGTCACAGAAGACGTGACTTTTTGCAAGTTTTAGCTCAAAATAGTCTTACAGTTCTGATCTTGTTCCATGACTCAGTTTGGCTCGCTTCATCGAGCTTTATGCGTTCTCAGATTACCGCCGCGCGGACACACTTGTTTTCTACGAATAAGTAATGCATGAATTAACGCAGTAATTGGAAAACTTGGTTCGTAAATAATATTTGAGTCATAAATGATTTGCAGGAAGTCTGGTTTTTGTTTTTTTTTTTGCGTAAACTCATTTAAAGTTATTAGTGCTTTTTTTTTCTTCTAATTTTGTTTATATTTTTTATTTAAATTTTGTTATTATAATAGTATATCGAATATAATACATGCATATTTTCTTACAAACTTTTCCAGAACGTTCTTCAAACACATTTCCAGACACTGGTGCTTTATGGCTTCCATTTCAAACAGCTGCTGGCACAGTAACTACACTCTACAAAGGTGAGATGAAATTAGAATTTGATATTAAAACAGACTCCTTCTAGTCATATGTATCGACTTAGTCGCATTAACTATTCTTTCAAACAAAATGATTTACTTAGAAAATAGGCACGTGTCTGTCTAATTGTGGAATAAGTTTTACTTATGAGCACAAACTGTAGTAATGAATTATAGTGAAAAAGTTATATGACTGGAATCTAATAGAGCTTTGGTTTTTGTTTGTGTTTTGTTTACGGAAATTAGTTTGAAAACCAAAAAGGGTGGCGGTGCGGAATGTTGTAGCATTAAAAAATACTCTGATTAAAAAAACATAATGTTACAATTTACAAGTAATTTGCTTGCAACAGAAATCAAACTGAAGCTTAAAAAAAGACACATACTTTACTCTTTACTATGTTTAACGCCAAAATATCGTATGTAATGCTCTATAACTCATACTAGATTCAAAATGAAATGTTATACTTATTTGCAGTAGAACTTCGGAAGTTTTATTCGTGCTAGAATTCGTCGCTTTGTAGGCATACATATGTCCCACAAATTATAGCTTAAAAATGTCAAAAAAAAAACTATCATGAAAAATCGAAAAGTAGTATTGCTCTATCTGTAAATCTTCCTAAACCTGATTTCAGAAACAGTAATGATGGGTACACGAGTTTATAATTTTGTCAGCAGAAATTGCGGGCCATTGTTCGAAATTTAATTGTTGGCTTCAAGCTGCTTTTGGAAGTTAATATACAGTTAAGAAAGTACATACTAAAAAAATTCATAAATATGCAAGGGCGACAGCAAAGCATAAGATCCTAATTCTTGGCAATATCGTATGTGAAAATGTCCAATATATTATAGAATTATACGAAGAAGCAGCAGAACCATGAAAAAAACATTTTCAACTTTATCGCAAAAGTTACGTTTAAAAATGTTCAAGAGAAGCCTACAATACGAACATCATAATCAGATCCTTTGTTATCTAGCTTCAGGCCAAAGAAAAAAAAAAAACAGTTTACTAAGAAAACTTTGAAAATTAAGAAAATTCAAAATTTCAACAAAATAATTTTGACCACTTAAATCGACTATCTAAGTTTTTGATAAAAACTTCATATACTTAAGATAATATGGATAGAGCAAAAGTTTTAAATCTTATTAGAAAACATCACAGCTTCATATCTGTTGAAGGAGACTTGAAACATGCGAATTCCAACATGGAAACCAATTGAAAGGGAGCACAAAATTCTTAGAATAGCTTCCAATTCCACAAAGTCGGCAACAAAAATAAATATTAAATTATTTCAATTAAGCGCCTGAAGTATTTCAATTGTACTATTTCTAATGCAAAACATCTTAAAACGTCTGAAAATCAGAAGAGAAACGAAAAAAAGAGTATTATCTGTTAATACCACTATGTATAACGTGTTATGTTCAAACTGTTACTCATTTCAATGATTTCGTGACTTTACCGATGAAACACGTTTCCATTTAGACTGCTCTCTGTTGGTTATCAATACTATTTTCAAAATTAGCGAAACTACGAAACTTTATTTAAGCCGCCATCATAGTTAAAACCGTGAGGGCGGCGGAGTCATGTTATGGAACCATTGATTTAGTTTTTTTGAGCAGAGTACGAGTGGCGCTCGTTACAAATCATTATTGGAGTCTATATTTCCAGAGTTAAATAACATTTTTTTAACCATTGTCATGTGTGGATTTCAACACGATAATTCTCCTATACGGAACGCCACAGGAGTATTAAAATCGTTAATTTCAAGCAAAAACATTGTACGAGTAATGAGTTACTTGGCCAGCATACTCTACACATCTAAACCTAAATGAAAATGTGTGGTTCTGGCTATCCTGCAATGTTTAGGAATGAGGAGGATGACAGTATGAGGATAAGAAGTCGTTAATGACAACAATTAAATTTGCTTGGAGCGAGATAAGCAAATAAGTTGATAATATTTATTACTAAATACAAGGGTTGTCTTTTATATTGTGCACCAAACAGTAATTTATCATTGAAAATGGCTTCAATGTTTTTCAAAATGGTCTCCATGAAGATCAATACATTTTTGCATGTGTCTCAACCAATTTTCAAAGCACTTTTGCCACTCAGAAGCGGGTACCTCCAAAACGAACTTTTTGAAGGCTTGAAGAGATTCTTCTTCTGGAGTTAAAAAAACATTGACGTCGCTATTTTTTGTGTTTGATGTGCAGGAATAAAGATAAATCTTTATGTGCCATGTCGGAGCAGTAAGGCGAATGAGAAATCCATTCAATGTTCTGGGTGTGCAAACACTCTATTGTGTGAACCAACTTTGGCGGTTGATTCTTTGAAAACTTCTGGTCAAACAAATGGTTGTGTACCATACAGAATTGACCATCGTACGTTGCTCTAATGGAACAGTTGGGATATGATCAGTTTTTTACAAAAAATCTGTCGACCATTTGCTTCAAACTGCTTCTTATCGAATTCACTTTTGCAATTTCTTTCCAAAAATGGGAAATGGATATCCTTGAAAAAATAGTTTTGTTATATTATTTTTTTTTATATATTATATAAAAGTGTATTTTTTTTAAATCATTTCTCGTATAAAAGCTACAAGGACGTTTTAAACGCCTTAAAGTTGCGTCTATACTTTTGATTAGAAGTATATACATATGTCTACATATACTAAATAAATTTATATATATTAATATATTGCCTTTATCTTACCATAGAATCATGTGATGGTCTTAAACGCACTAGCGATGTCGCCATACAAAGTGGCTACCAAAGACGCACACGCGAGTTGGCCGATTGGGCACGTAGCAAAAAACGCCGCATGATACGCCGCGAAGATCTGCTTGCTTATCTAGCTGGAAAATCACCGCTGACACCTACACATGCCAATCGTCGGTGAGTCACGGCACATTTAAGGCTGCTTTTTCATTTTTTTGTTTTTTTTTTTTTTCAATAAAAAGCTGCCGGCAAATGTGACGGAATTGTTTTGATCAACGAAATTTAAAAAAAATAAGAAACGCTATTAATTTATTATTTTTTAGTTCGCCAAAACCAGAAAATACTACTACCCATCCTCACTTGGGAGTGGCCAATGCTGTTTTTCCACCCGTTAATGTTGCGCCACAACCACCGCCGCCACACATTCTCATGGCTACACAAGCAACTGCCGGCGCCTTGCCCGTTGTGCCTGGTAGCGATGCGTCGCGTGATCAGGATTTGCACACATTCAAGGAGGCACTCGTGTTGCGTCCACGGTAAGTGTTAAAATGTTACGAAAGCTAAGGTCAGATGCGCAAAACATTTGAATAAAAACGATCAACAGCGTATATCATAATAGTAGTACACCCTACGAGAGATACCTATTAGTTGCCCGCCTACGCAAAAGTTTCAACGTTTCGTTTGTGCTTGTTTGCAGACAAATTGTAAGAGCAAACGCAGCCAAATTTTGGTTTCTGGGGAATATTAAACAAAATAGTATTATTTAAAATGTAGGCAGAGTTAGTTTAACCGGATATAACTTTATGCAGAAACATTAAACTTAAAATTGAACGGCGGCTTTTTAACGAAGGTAAACCAAATAGCTTAAGACGACTCGAATACGAGGGAAGACAATAAGAGGGGCATCCCAATTTAAGCTTCGCAAAGCAAAAATTAGGAACTTTTTCTGCACCGATTCAATTTTTATAGAATGAACTTCGTACTGAGGATTCCACACTATACAACCTCAATGTACTCAAGGATGGGGCGGACTAAAGCAGTGAACAACAACTTAGTTATACACGGGTTGGCAAACCCTTTTGACCACCTTCTAACAAAGCCCAGCATCGACGAGGCTTTATTCACCGTAATGTCTATATGTGGTCATTAAAGTTCAGCTTATGATCCATTAATATTCCAAGATCATAGAATGTTTCGATTTTTTCAAGAACGTTGTCACAAATACAATAAGACGATTGAATTGGTTTACGCGTCTATGAAGAGACATACATTTACACCTTTTGTGATTTAAATAAAATTTATTTGTATTGCTTCTGGCTATAAAACAATCTTTATACCAATTATCAAACCAATATTTCAAAGATAATGGGAATTGGGCGGAGAGAAAACGCATGCCTAGATCGACTCGTCTTGCCATTCTAATCACGAGCATATGTATAGACTTTATGTTGTTGTTGTTTTTGTAACAGCTTGGTTTGGGCTGTATCAGGAAATATATATATATATATATATATATATATATATATATATATATATATATATATATATATATATATATATATATATATATATATATATATATATATATATATATATATATTATTATATGTGTGTGTGATGAATGTATTGTAGTGAGCAAAGCGATTTTGCATGCGAGAGAAAGACAGACCGAAATGTTACCCTGTGTGTCAAGTCCCAGGAAGCAAGCTACTACTATTGGTCGTAACCAGAGGTCTAAAAAGCATCGAATGGAGTCGTATGGGACGGGCAATTGAACAGGTGTATTGTGTCGTACGGTGACTGACCGCATTCGGGCCAGCAATCATTATTGCTTATACCAACCCGTTCCCTGTAGTACTCGAGCATATTGCTCCATCCACACCTCGACTGTGCTGTTATGTGGGGAGACGTTTTTCACTAACATTAATACTAGGTGGTGGTCTTCCACCTACTAATACTATGTTGCCCATATAAGAGCTTACCCTGAAGTATAATCATACCCCTCTATACGATTCTCAGGAATAAAACGAGGTATCAGGTTGGTTCGCGTTGCAAACACTGTGTCTAAATTATATGGTATAAAAAGCAAAATGAAATGCCACACTTGTGTGCACTACAAGCTGCGCTGTTTAACGTTTTTATTTAAATGTTTTGCGTGTCTGACTTTAGTTTAAGAATCTTCGAAATGTGTTTGCTAAATTAATAATAATATTTTACTTTTGATATTTTAGCGGCCCGGAACTTTTTGCATTTGTCGCCAATGAAATTGCTCGCCACTGCAAGCGCCCTGGTAGTCCGATTGACGACAAAATGGATGTTTGTCACTACGGCAGTAAACGTCAACGCTTTATGTAGATTTAGAAAAAAAAAAAAAACAAAAACAAAAAACAAAAACAAGATATAAAAACAAACAAAAACAAAAAACACAAAAACACAAAAACAGTAACAAACAAAAAACAGATAAGAAAAGAAAAGCCTTAATTCCGGCAACAAAAACCAACAAGAAAAATTATACTAACAGTTTATTAAGCAAGTAAAAAACGAAACACACAACTTTTGGAGAACTAAACTTAAAAAAAAATTAAAAGCGCGAAGATAAAAAACAAAAAAATTATGCAAAATTTATATAAATATATAGTACTATATATGAAAATGTGAATCATGAATAACGAAATTCAAAAGAAAAACAAAAAAAAAACAAAAAATCGAAAGAAAAACTATTATGAAGGAAATAAGAAAATCAAGCTATACGAAATATTCAAGCAGCAGTTGCAAACAAAACAAAACCAACAAAAATTTCAACAACAAAAAAAAAAGGAAACAAAAAGTAAATACTAAAATAATCAAACTTTTTGGCACATAAAAAAAAAAAACCAACAAGAGAACATATAAAAAGAAAAACTACAACTGTGCAGCAAACCAACATTTAGTGCTTAAGTCTTAGTCTTAGAATTATTCAGGTAAAGCCCAATGTAATAATTAATTATTATTTACGCAAGAACAGAAGAAGAGCAATAACAAAAAAGAAAACAAACAAAAACAAGTAAGAGCAAAAACCTTGCTACGAATTCATTCAAAAACTACTTTACTTTCAATTGCTTTACTTTTTTTTGCATTATGAAACATGCATTGATGATGAGAGTTGAAAACCGCTTTTCTCAAATAATTATGTTTAAAAACAATCAAAGAATCAATTTATTTTCGTTTGTAAAATATGCAATTTGCATCTAAAATATTCACTTACGCGGTAAAAAAAAAAAAGAAGAAGTTAGTATGACATTATTTATGAATGTAAATATGGGCAAACAATATTATATAACAACGTACATTTATATAAATATTTATATAAAATAATAATATTTCAGTAGCGGATTTGTTGTAACAATCAGAATCAGAAGCAGTAAACAAAGAAGCAAGAGCAGAACTATGGGTGAAATCAAGAAACAGAACACAAGAAACCGAAAACAAGAAACAGAAAATATTTGTCGTTGGATATTTCAAAAAATTATAAAACACAATTAAAATTGAGGTGAGAAACAAAAAACATTGCTGCGAATATTAGATAAAAACGGAAACAACAACAACAAAAAAATGTAAAAATTATTATGTATTTTCTATATCAATTTAAATAATTTAATTGAATATATAAATAAAAGAGAAATAATAAAAATAAATATTGTTAATACATATATTTAAAACTAATGCTGTGAAAGATATTTATATAGTATGCTAGGCCGCTCCTTTTTTCTTTTTCTTTACATTTTTTTGTTTACCCAAACTCCCTCAAATAATAACAACAAAAACGAAAACACAGCTCGGCGATTTAATTTACTACTTGTGCAATTTGCAAAAAAGCATTTTCAGTTCAACAAATGTACAAATTTTGTTTGGATCTACATATTTAATTTTTGGTGTAAGTAAAAAAAAAAAAAAAATTTTCAAATGGAAATACATCAAAGTTTCATGGTTCAAAATCGGTTGGAATAAACCATGAGAGTGCATTAAAAAAGTTACTATGAAGCTGTTGTCGAAAGATAAAAAGAATTTTTATGCCATTCACACATAGTGTGAAATGATATTATCACAGTTTGTCTGAAAGTTTGTAACACATTAAAGGATGCATCGTAGACCACATAAAGTATATATGTACATATATTCTTGATCAGCTCGACGAGCCGAGTTGATCTAGCCATATCCGTGCGTCTGTATGTTGTGGCGCATTTTTGGGGGATCACTTTTTATTTCAATTTCTTTTTATTGCAGTTTAATAGAGTATCAAGATTGAACCGCCACGCCCACTTTTTGGGGTAGCCCCCCCATACAAACCCACCGCCCACCTTTGACTTTTTGTATGAAAAACAATTTTTTATTGTACTCAATATCAAATTAATGATTGATATGATTACTTTTAGTGGACGGATGCTTAACATATACATACTTTAATGGATGAGACTCTTTATTAAAGTCAATATTAGGTTGAAATGCAATGTGGTGTCTTTTTATAGACAGCCGCTAAACATACATAGACTAATGGGCGTGGATCGCTCACTTTTTGGGGTAACCCCCATACAAACCCACCGTGCGATTTTGTGTTTTTTTATGAAAAATTTAAATTCTTCATTTAAATCAATATTAGCTTGAAATTGATTTTATTGGACAACCGCTTCATATACATATACAAATTGGCGTGTCACGCCCACTTTTTGAGGTAGTCCCATATAAACCCACAGCTCACTTGTATGCATTTGTATGGAAAATGTCAATATCAACTTGAAATTCGTGAAATGGTAGCATCATAGATGTTCGCTTCATACACATCTACTAGTCTACCTCAATTAGCATTAGTTTTAAAACTAATTGTGTACTATCCAATATTCCAATAGGTCATTTACTTTGTACTCTACGAAATCTTCTGCTTTTTATATGTTGGATCACAGTAAAGTCGAAACGGTTTTAATAGCAAGTACACCTTTTTCCGTACACCCTAAATTCGAAATGTGAAAATGTTAAGCGCCATAAATAAAAATATGAAAAAAATGACGATTATAAAAAACAACTTATTTTCCACATTCAGCCTATTCCATAGAAGAGTTGAATAGCAAAGTATACGATTCCAATAAAAACCAATTAGATGGGCTGCTGTCTTCGAAATACCTTGCCCCCTTTCTTACTTATGTATTGTATGAGTCGAATTTAGATGTCCGTACCATACTCCTGAATTACGTTAAGGCCGCAAAAATAGTTGGTTAATTTTTGATTGAAAAAGTTCTTCGCAACTAATTTTATTCAAATGGGCGGGCGGCTGAAACGCGCTTAAAGAAAACTGAGCGAATCTTTTTACATAATCCTTATAAATTTTTGAAAAATGCAAATACATATATTGTACTCGACTATAACTACAATATACACTAGAGCACTTTAAAGTAAGTATAAAATCTTTGTAAAGTTTTGCACTTCTTAAGACAATCAAAAAAAAAAAAAACACTTCCGTTCCTATCAGTCATTAAACTTAAGGCCATTTAGCTATAGCTTTAATATAGTAACTCATAGTTGAGTTGTAATTATATAAATATACTTACTTAAATACATATATGATAAATAAAAAAAAATATATATATATATATATATATATATATATATATATATATATATATATATATATATATATATATATATATATGGAGTGACACGAAGTGCGGATCAAGCAGCTCAAAGAATCGTTACTTATAATGACCGCAGACAAGCTCTTACAGAATGTGCGCCAAGTAAGAGGCAGTTCCAGGCCTACTGCTGGTTTCATGTCCTGGATTGCTGTACGCATCTGCTTAAGTCGTCGAAAAAGTAAAAAAATATCGCTGACATAACGGTAGTTTTAGCTAAAATTTTTACCAAATATCTTTATTTTCTAAAATTTAAGCACAATGCACGACGCAAAGTCTGATAGGCATATTCAGAAAGTAAGTGTACTGAATTTTTGTAGGTTTAAAAATTTTTTATTTAAACAAAAAAATTACGTTATACTTTAGTACATAATGTAAGCTATTTTTCGACATAGTCACCATTCCTCTCTATGCAGGTGGTGAAGCGGGGTATCAATTTGTTGATGCCTTCCTCGAAGTACTTTCCCGCCAACCATTTGTGACCCATCTCGCGGACAGTTTCCGATATCCGAGGGTTTCTGTGATTGTTTCGTGTAGTAGAGATTTGGAGATATTGCTGAAACATTGCAGAAAGTTCATCCACAGTCAATCTGCGATCGTCACGGGTGGTGGCATTTTCGATTTTTTCCACAATTTCGTCAGTCACAATTGAAGGTCTTTCGCTCCTCTGATCATCATGCAAAGACGTACGACCGTTTTTAAACTCGCGACACCACTTGTACACACACACTCGTACGATTCATAGCTTTATCACCATATGCAATTTTCACCTCATTAGAAATCACACAAACGGAGGTTTTCCCTTTCAAACGAGATAATGGATGACGCCGCGTATTTCGCACTTGGTGTGAGACTGGATTGTTACGAAACGTGTTGTCGCATCGACAGTTCTCAACGTACTGACCTCGAACCGGTCTCGTTGCAAAGAGGAGAAGTCAGGCTATACTGCAGTGTTGCCAACGTGACGATAATATATCATAAATCCCTCCGGCCTCAGTACACTTACTTTCTGATAATGCGTCGTATTTTTGGTTGCTGCGTTTGTGCTTTTAAAATTAAACAAGTAAAAGTCAGTTTTTTTGTTTGTTTCATTTATGTATAACACAATAATTTATTTAATATAATATAATTCCTTTTTGTATATATACTTCTTTTTTGTTTTGTTTTAAGTGAAACAAACAGTTAAAAAATAATAATAATAATAATAATATTTGTTTAAAATTTATGAAATAAATTTGCTAAACTCTTTTTTAGACATCGATTTATGCTTTTTGCACTTTATATTCGTATTTGGATTTGAATTTGAATTTTATAACACTTACACATTGCAATTAATTTGTTTATTTTATTGAATCTGAATAGTAGTGGCGGCAACAACAGAAAAGTTTAAGGACATTTAAATATTTTGTTTCATAAATAAATTGTTTACATGCTGTTTTTTATGTTTTGTATCGTGTATAATAATTATGCAGGCGGTGACGTTACAGATTCTGAACCATAATACATACATAGAGATACATATACTCGTACATACATATAAAAGTTGCACAAAAACGCTATAATTTCTTACAATGTTTGAATACAATAGTTTTATTTTTTCATTACCATTTTATTTAAATTTTTTGTATTTCTGTTAAGTAGTATGTATTTCGTTCGTTACTTATGCTATATGCTATTGTGTGTTTATATGATTTTTCGTATCTGATAGATACATATGTATATATGTAAGTAAGATGCATGTGTGCAGCTAAAGTTGAATGTAGTTTTACTGAGTTTAGAGCGCATAAAATGACAAAAAGCATACAATACGAAATAATCAAAGTGTACAACAAACAAACAAACAAACAAAATGAAAATAGGGGAAAATAGTTTAAAATATATTATTTATATAGGTACTAGAAGAAGCTTTAAACAATAAATGTCTGCAAGTAAATAAAATAATAGCTATAATTTTTGTTGTTCAACGGAATGTTTTATATGTTATTGAAATATTTATTTAGTATTGTATAAGCACGGTTTATGCAATGCATTGTTTGTTAACACGCACAATGTAGTATAATGAAAATTGCTGAATTTAATGCATTCTATGAAATTTTTTTGTTATTTGTTATTTCTGTGTTTTACACTTCCAATGCAAACAATATATACACCTATAGTATGTATGTATGTACATATGTTGTAAGTACAAACAGGTAAAACACAGTACCTACTACAATACATAATGCACGATCGCTTCATAATGATGCATATACTTGTTGCCCATGCCAAATTCTTTGCTATACATATTTCTATATAAGTATATATATATATATAAAACAAAAAAAAAAAAAATCATGATTTTCGTTACATTTTGCTGTATATCATAATAAATATCTGCTAGTAAAAATACATCTTCGCTTTAACAAATCTGATGCACATCATGCTTTTGCAAAAGATAGTATTTCTTCTCCATTCTTTTTTTGTTTTGTTTAGTTTTAGTTTTAATGATTAATTCTGCTAGTTTTGTTTTACAATGAACAATTTGCATTCTGTTTGTTTTGCTATTTAACAATTAATTTGGTTTTATGTTTTCCTTTTATTTTTTTTTTTTTTTTTGTAAATTTTGTGTTTTTTTTTTTCGATTTTATACATTGAAAATATCTTTTGTTTGCACGAAATAAATTAGGGAGAAACGACGTGTACTAATAATATTTATATCATGTCTAACATGCGCGTGTGTATGTTTTAAATGTAGTATGCTATTCTGTCCGTTCGTTCGTCGAGCCGTTCGTCAGTCTGTCTGTTTGTCTGTCTATGGTATTATGCATGGATGCTTGATGTCTTCAATTGCATTTTGTTGCAGTTGAGTTAGTTATAAATTCTTTAGAATTGCACCCAATTTGCATTCGTCGCGTTCTGTTGTCCTTGATTTTGTTGATTACCGCTGGAAAATAAAAATAAAAAAACCATGTAGTAAAATGATGCCAAATAAGTAATAAGTAAATATGGTGACTAGTATATGATAAACATACATAGACAGATCTGTTTATATGTAAGCTTGTTGGAAGTTAACCTAGAATATGTATGAGACTCTGAGTCTCACCATAACGTCAGCATGGATATCAGGCAAAGAATAACGCTAGCTAGATTAGATTAAAAGTAGAGCGCTCTCTCGTAATACGTAGATAAAAATCATAAGACGCTGATAATCTCTGTTCTGCTGTAAAGCGCAGAAGTGTGTATAGTATCCTAACAACATCAGTAACAGCGTCTTTGGAAGTGTTCGAGAGAAAGATGGTTCGTATGATTTCTAAATACATTCGAGTTGGCGACAAGTTTCGGATCCGTATGAACAACGAGCTGTACGATGAGGTTAACATAGTCCTGCGCATACAATTTCAGCTGCTGCTCTGGATTGGCCATCTTATCCGGATAGACAGCATAAATCTAATTGGTGCACAAAGTCAGAGAGCGCGACCGAGCATACGTAAGATACTTTGCGTTGACATATAAGATTATTAATATTATACGGATATATTGCAATTTTTAATTAGCGATATGATAGTATCGGTGCAATATTTTTAGGACCGATTATATCAAATATTTATATATGTAATTTAATGTATCGAGTTTTTAGTTTGTGCATATTAATTCAACAGGCAGAAGGAGGCGTGACAGACTCTTTAAAGTATATATACTATTAATTAGCATCGGGAGACGAGTCCACATAGACATGTCCGTCTGTCGTCCGGCGAAAATTTTTACGCATAATTGTTGTGCAATCTGTTCTTACAAAAAGTCAAAAGTGGAATATAGGTTTGTATGGGAGCTACCCCAAATTGTAGCGGGCCACGCCCAATTGTCTATGTATGTTTAGCGGCTGTCTCTTAAAAGGCACCATATCACATTTCAACCTAATATTGACTTTAATAAAAAAGGTTTTCTTACAAACAGTCAAAAGTGGGCCATAGGTTTGTATGGGGGTTACCAAAAAAAGTGGGCAGGCCACGCCCATTAGTCTATATATGTTAAGCGGCTGTATATCGCATTTCAACCCAATATTGATTTTAATAAAGAAGTTTTCATACAAAAAGTCAAATGTGGACCAAAGGTTTGTATGGGAGCTAGCCCAAATAGTGGGCGAACCACGCCCACCATAAAAAGGCACCACATTGCATTTCAACCCAATATTGACTTTAATAAAGAAGTTTTTCATAAAAAAGACAAAAGTGGGCAGTAGGTTTGTATGGGGCTACCCCAAACAGTGGGCATCCATTAATATATATGCCAATCATCCGTCCACTATAAGTTACCATATCAATTATTAAGCTGATACTGACTACAATAAAAAAGTTTTTCATACAAAATGTCAAAAGTGGGCGGTGATTTTGTATGGGGGCTACCCCAAAAAGTGGGCGTGGCGGGCCAATCTGAAAGAATTGTATGTGCCAAATTTTCACCGGATATCGTAAAAATTGGTCCCCAAAAAAATGCGCAACAACATGCAGACGGACATTGCTAGATCGACTTGTCTCGTCGAGCTGATCAAGAATATATATACTTTATGGGGTCTACGATGCCTTCTTTAATGCGTTACAAACTTTCAGACAAACTGATAATACCATTTCACACTATGTGTGAATGGTATAACTACGTCGGTCAGCTCTCCATCCACCTTTGAGCAAGCAAAGCTGAAATGGAGAAACGATATAATGCAAAATTTTGTTCATAATTAGTTCTTCGAACAATTAAGTATGACAGTGAATTTTGCATTACCTCTATAGTTCGATATGTCTGATTTATGGCATATTGAAATAAAATAAAGGACTCCTTTCAGCAATCTGAAAAAGAATTACTTTTTACATATACTTTAAAAAGAAAAGTAAGACATTGCCACTCGATGTCAGGACAAAGCTTCAAAAAATAATTCGGAAGATTCCCAGGACTGATTAAAACATTTAGAACAAGCAATTTCCTTTCACGATGCACATTGTGTCAGAATTTATTGACGGAACTGTAGAAATGTTTCATTCTGGAATAATATACGGATATTTAAAGTTTTTGTCATCAGACAAACAATTTAAAATATCATTAAAATCATTAGATAACTAAAGCACAATTATTGTTTTACGCATTATAAACCGGTGACTAATTTAAATTTCAATCATTAAAAATAAGAATACCAACAATGAATCGAAATTATGCTCTATAAGTGAATATAAAAGCTGTTGAAAAGTGGCGAAGGAGCTCAGAGCAGCATGTTTTCAAGTTGGTCGAAATAATACGGCAGAAACTACTTCGCAAGCCTATTTATTTATGTATGTAAACCACTGCTGTTATACAATACACTTCACTGTTACCAAGTCATACCAGGTTTTTGATACCAGGCTGATATATTTTCGTGCGTTGCAGTCATTCGATCTGGATCGATAATTGTATATTATAAAAATGTAAATTAACTTTTAAAGGTAAACATATCAGAAGAAATTCGATACTAATAGGGTTTTTGAAATTCAGAGCTGAACGAATGTCAAATGTGTCAAAGCAACAGGCTGACTTTGAAGGTGACTTTTCTAAATTATATTAAATTTAATATTTAAACAAGTAAATACATATCTTGAAATACACATGACTGGATCAGTTACTTTTGTCATTGTTACTGATTGAGATTAAACAATATACACATACGGAATGAATGTGTCATCCAATATCTGCTTATAATGATATACTGAACTTTAGTACGATAAAATAGAGTTATAACACTGGTTTACAGTAAAAATAGAAACCTTTTTTTAAGGTAATTTGGATGCGCTGAACACGAAAAATATGCTGACTTTTTGCCATTTACCTAGATAACGGTATATTTGTGTTTTTCATAGTATGATTCACCAGAGTAAGCTGATTAAACCTTTCATCTAACGGTATACAAAATTCGTTTCGATCGAATAAAAAATGACTGAGGTATAGCTAAGGAAATTTCAAATTCTAACCAATTTTTTTTTTGATAATTTTCAGATATTTTGGGTGTTGCCGTTCACTCTGTACGCATCTTTAAGTAAAATAATGCATCGAAAAACACAAATATATTGTTATTTAGGTGAATGACTCGAATGAAAAGAAAATCAGTATGTTTTTCGTGTTCAGCGCACACTCTAAAAAATGATAAGAGAATTATCTATCATTTTGAAGTTGAAATTTGTTAACTAGTGTAATACCACATACTAAATGACACTATTATCGTGAATGGCTAATGAAGTGCTAACTTACCCAGCTGATGTATAATCTGTCCATTCCGTGCCTGGCGCACCGCCTACAGGCCTGTGCGCTGGCGAAGCACCAGGACTTTGTCGCACAGTACCAGCTGCAGCGGGTGGCGGTGGTGCAATCTTGCCCAGTCCACCTGGTGGTGGCGGTAGTACGCCAGATGTTTTAGCCTTGCCCGTGCGATATGTGCCTTCAGAGCCATCCTTTTTCTGTAATAGTCATAAGAATATTACCACTGTGCTTGAAAGAATGTACAATACAAACCGTTATGCGCATATTGATCTTAATGGTTTCGCCCTCCTTAAATCCCAAATCGAGTTCCTGTTTTGGTTCAGTTTTTTCCTTTTCGATTTGCTCTTGATTCTTTACCCATTTAAAATGATCCTGTAGCGCAACATTCAAATCAAATGAATCTGAACGATCACCAAAGCCAAGTCCCAAAAATGCCGAACGACCGTTATCATCCTGCACACGTATGACAAAGTAACGCGAACTATCCGAGACTGCTTCGATGGCAACACCTGGATATGTATCAACGGGACAGTTGGCAAACAACGCGCCACTTGATTTGTCCTCGAGCTTTAAAACGCATGTTGTGCCTTTTGCAACCAATCGCATGCGACCAGTCCAGGTGGGTTCGCCGAGATTCCAATCTGCAGCTCTGTAGCGGAAAGCAATCAATACAACAACTTTATCAACAATTGCAACAAAAAATGCAAAAAAAAATAAACCATTTTTTTTTTAGCCGTTTTCAACGCAAAGCCGCTCAATCATGCAAAGCAAAAGAAAAAAAACCGAAAAAGAAGGAATTAGCTACCGCAACCACAACGTCATACATACATACGTGTAAAAATAAAAAAAAAGAACACTACGAACGAAAGTGGAAAAAAAATACAGTGAAAAAAAAAATCAATTGGAATTGAACTTCAAAATGCAGCAGCAGCAGCAGCGCATAAAGAGAGTTTAACCTTGGCCGCCGTGGACTATTTTTTTTTTGCAGATTCCTTTGAATGCATTAAATAAATAGTAGCACACTTTCTATCTACAATATGCACTATACATAAGTATGTCGGGTATCATTATTGCGTGGGGGCGTTTCAGTTTTTAGTTTTAAATTTTTTTTTTTTTTTTAAATATTTTTTTTTTTGTATGAATTGGCGAAATCAACAAATCTGCGCGATGGCCGCGAAAACAAAAACGAGATAGCGCACCTGTATCCTCTGTTGCTGGCCCGTGGAGGAATTTTGTAAATAAACACCTCCGGCTTTACAATTAACACGCTTTCGTAGTCCATTGTACGTCACTCGATCACTTTAAGTTAGTTTTTAAATAGTCTTTCCCTTTTATTTGAAAACACTACGTGATTTCAAAGTATCAGCAGTATTTGTTGTTTTTTTTTCAGTAGCTTCGCACTGTTCGCACTTATTTAACGCAGACAGAGTTGTCACCGTACGTAAATCTCTTTCGCACTTATTGTACCTACACAAGACTCTTTCATTGGTATACCCTTGGAAAACCTTAGTAACCCTTGCGGTTAACCGTTGTAATAGCAATGGAAGACCTGTCAATCGGTGTCAAAAGAAAAGAGCGAGTATAATTCAAATATCGTATAAAGTTTCGCATATGAAGACATACATACGTACATAAAGGGTGTTTTTATTTCTTTGGTAATACTAGTATTCTTACCCTATACCCATAGGGTAAATTAAATGTGTGCAAATGTATGAAACAGGCAAAAGACGACGTGGCAAACCTGATGGCGTATCTTACGTCAATCCTTAAGGGATAGCCCTATGCACACCAAACCTGCCACCCACTTTTGAGTTTTTGTATGAAATATTTTTGTAACTGTTCATAATTAAGCAATAAATGCCAAATTTTGTGTATTTTGCGTTATATTTTCAAAATATACTATATTAGCCAAGATCGGACCACTTGAAGGGGTAGTCCATGCAAACCTGCCCACCATTTTTAAGTTTTAGTATGTTGTTGTTGTTGTCAATTACTTCTAATATTTCATTAATTCTAAAAAATATCCCGCATATGTCCACAGCGGACCCCTAAAGAATATAATCTATGGTTCATATAAGGCTCGTTAAACAAGGTACAGGGTATCTAGAAGTCGAGCACAACCAACCTGAGCGTTCTTGCTTTTTTTAATAATATGCATAAAAGTCAATAATTCTTTATGAGATTTGTTTATTTTATGTAAAATTTAACAATTAGTTTAGTCTTCTTTTTTCAATAAATTTTGAAAATGATCGCCTCGACCGTTTTTGCGGTGTTTTCTGTCACTTTTTGGAGAGTTTCTATTGATATTCCTACGATTTCATGTCCTAAAGTTGCAAGAGGGAATCATCAGGTTTTCTTGTCATAAACCTTGTTCTTCAAATATTCCCACAAGAAAAAGTCACGCGGAGTCTAAACTGGTCAATGAATTCAATAGGGAACATCCGCTTTAATAAACCCATTGTTTCGCGATCATATTGCATGACACATCGCGCCATTCTGCTTATATCATTCATTTTCCATCTAATTTTTTCATCCAGCTCAGAGTCATCCAGCCAAAAAGTCGCGATTCTTTGTCGTAAATTGCTCCTCTCCGTTGATCATTGATGTAGTGCCATCGTACGGTTCAATGAGTCTTTACGAGCGTATACTGCATCAGACAGTAACTTTTGGTAAATGGAATTAATATTATGAATCAGTTAAAGATTTTGAGTACACTATCACACGTGATGTGTCATTTTATTAAAAAACTTCGCTTACCAAAAACAAACAAAAAAAACCCCAGTTATATTAGGCCACTTTGAGGTTGCAAAAGAAAACTTAAATAAACCACATAAAAATAAATCTCTGATGAAATTTTTATACCCTGCCTTATAGGTACAATGGTATACTAACAGGCAGAATGAGACGTGGAAGACTTTATGTATATTCTTGATCAGTTGAAAAAGATTATCTTTTTCAGAAAATAACAATTTGAAGTTCGAAATGGAGACTTCCTATGCAATTGAGCAATATACTTTCCGACGCATCCATAGATTCACAGGACTCAATTGCGTCGGACGGGACGAACAGTTGAACAGGTAGACCGTGTTGTGTGGCGATTGACCACATTTGGGACAGCAATCATTGGTCCTGATCCCGATCCGCTCCCTGAAAAACTCGAGCATTTTACTCCATCCGGATCTTAAGTTTAGACCTGGTGTTACGAGGAGGATGGTTTTCACTCTCATCAATAGGTAGCGGCGTGCCACCAAGCACAATATTGAGAGAGTACCTCATATTTATGCAATTGAGCCGTACCGGATATATAAACGCACTCCTCTATATGATCATTAGGTGCGAATCGAGATATACTTGTTTTGTAACTTCTGATATCATCTCGAATACGACTTGGAACAGTTGTCGTGAGGGTACCATGATTAGATAGAAAGCATCATCACTTCTTCATGCAGGTGGTCTCCATAAGGCATTTGTAAACAAGCAGTAGCAGTCACCAGAGCACTGTTCTGACCTCTTTGCAGGCATTGCCACTGAGTCTTACTAAGGAACAGGAGCAGCATAATTTAGGTCAGATCGAATAGCTTTATAGGTGGTAATCATTGTCTCTTGGTCCTTAACCCAAGAAGACCCAGCAAGCATCTTCAGCACTTTGTTCCTTGACTTATAAGATATTCTAAGCAGAGAATCGAAAGTTGTACCAAGTATCTAAGTAAGTACTGAACTGTCGGAATACTCAAACCCCAAACAAAGACATCTAACCTCTTTAGTCCAGGAGGTGAATATGGAAGCCGACGACGACGGATTGAGAGCTTGAGGTTGCGAGCATTGTAAAAATTTAATAATTTCTCTAAATTACAATCATCCGCATAGGTCATCAATGCATTTTTGCCAAATAAAGGTTGAACAGGACAGGGGAGAGAACTCCACCCTGCGGTACACGCATCTTTAGCTTTCGATACCCTTACCTCACCCGCCGGAACTCAACGTATGCCATTATGTTTAATAGCCAGCGCTTTATTTTGTCAGGTAGCGAAACAAGATTGCATAATCAACTATATCATATGCCTTGTTCAAGTCTATCACTGCCCGATCGTCCATGGCTTCGGCTTGTTGAGTCTATCAGCAATAAAAGTGGTGATTTCGCTCAATGCTGAAGTCATACCGCGACCCTTTCAGAAACCATGCTGGTGATCCGCTAGTAGACAACGTTCTGTTATCGATGGTAATAATAATGATTCCAAAACTTACGCAATCGGTGAAAGAAGTAAAATGAACCCAATTTCAGCTTCATTGAAGAGTTTCAAAAAAGGGAAATAGAGCCATTTAACACGTACGTAAGATTCTCTATTGCTATAGATCCGAGGTGCTTCAATATCAGCATTGAAATTATCACTGGATAATTTGGCTTTCCCAATAGCAGCAGAAATCTCCTCACATGTAGAATATTGTAAGTCCTCATGTCCTTTTTTCATTCGAATACGACGTACGGATTTAAGTTTTAACATATTCTGCTGTGAAGGCTGTTGCACGAACTGCCTGCAGAATAAGGTGGCACACATCTTTGACGATCGTACTGTGTGGTTTGTGGCAATATCTTGTTAAAACCATATTTCGTCCAAATCAAAATCTTCAAATGCAGGCCTAAAAGTGCATTCGTTGACATATTTTTGCCATACTTTTGAATATATAATTTTTGATTGTATAATGTGTTCGCGGTATGATTATTTTTTAGAAGGTAGATCATCCACTAAGCTAAAAAAAAGCTTGTAAAAATGTGAATATATATCATAGCATTCATACAATACGTGCTGAATCCATTTCGACATACAAAGCGTCCAAAACCATAAGTTAGGTCAAAGCATCACTATACTTAATATATTCTTACTCAAGGAAAAAACGACAAGTAAATTTTAATTTAAACCGAAATTTAATAACGATTTTAAAACATTCACATTTTTTCTTGTGATTAACAAATATATACATACAGTAAATTTTGTGTGATCGCTTTTACTCTGTTGAGTGATGAATGAGGGGGGAATCTACAATATACACTGCTATGTATTCGAATGACTATTGGTGGGATTTACTTAAATTTAGCTGCCTAGCATATTTACATGTTGAATATGAGTTGTCATTAACATTTTTATAATTCACTCAGTGAATTAATTCCATAGAGAAAATATTAAACCTTCAAACCGGGTTCTATATTTCCTAACATTACAATTAATTTTGTTTAACTTTAAATTTATGTGACTAAAAATTTTCAATATCTTAATAAAAGCGTTTTAACGGGTTTTCTTTTCGGCTACCTTAAAGGTTTTGTTTAGTACAAACAATAGAAGATAGCATATCAAAATGTGATAAAGGGAACATAGTAAGCTCTATTAGTTTGTTGTTGTTGTTTTTCTTTTTCTTTTTGTGGTATTTCTCATTAGTTATAATCATGAAAAATTGTCTGCTAAGTACTATTAATTCGAACAGTAAACTCGACAAAATTGTGTCTTATGGCTAAGTGGTGTATGGTTGTTGTTGTTTGTAACATCGGTCCTTAATTCGTGTGTCTTAAAAACAAAGTGTATATTTGTGAAAATTGTCAAATTGAAATGTCAACAACAATTTCAGACCGAGTGAATGGGACTAATGCTCATAAATTAATCGTCTGGGAATATTGACTCAACTTCCAAATCAGGAATTGCATCATTATGAAAATCAAAACCAAATTCCTCTGTCTCCTCTTGTTGTTGTTGCTCTGTCTCGATCTGGTCAAAAATCTCAGCGTTGGTTTCTTCATTATCATTAGAATTAGTTTGTACATTGGTATCAGTTCGGTTTACTTCATCAGCATCCACCTCATTATCGTCATTATCGTCGAAGTCACCTCTCAGGTAATGTTGCAACCACTTATGAAACACAGTCATGTATATATCAACTTTGCCAATAGTATTGAACGCCATGAATTTCGGTGGTGGTAACTCAGTGCGGTTATAGATGTTCTGTACAAAATTCTCACAGAGAAAAATTGTCGCAATCACATCCATTTCACAGACTTCGCTATGCATGGCGAGCTTACCAAACGATTCGGCAAATTGTTTCAAAACCGTATAGGTTTGCTTGCTAAGTACATCTGAAAATTAAATGAAAAAGGTATTATTCAAACAACAATAAAAACAGCTGTATATTCTTTGGAACATAAATCTACTTAAGTAGTCGGTAGGTGGTGACTATGTTGGCGGCTATCTCTAGAAGTGGGCGGGACACGCCCGTTATTAATTATGTGAATCGTTCGTCCATAGAAAGCCACGATATCAAATTTCAAGCTGATATTGACTTAAATAAAATACGCAAACATTTAATCACACAAAATCCCACAATGGAGTGGTAATATTTTATGAGTGCTATTTCAAAAAGCCGAGGGGGGGGGTTTGGTTACACCCGTTGATATATTTATTTTTTATAATATTTATAAGTTGATATTGACTGCAATAACAAGAAGTTTTTCATACAAAAAGTCAAAAGTGGACGTTTTTTGTATGGATATGGATACTAGATTTAACTGCAATAAAAAGAAGCCTATGTGTCGACTTTCAACTGGTTAATTTTAAAATAGATTCCAAAAAATGCGCCACTACATCCAGACGGACATAGCAAAATCGTCTCGTCGCGTTGAGTTGATCAAGAATATAAATTTCATTTTATAGAGTCTACGATGCCTTCTTCAATGCGTTAAAAAACTTTCAGACAAACTGATAATACCATTTCACAAAATTTGTGAATGGTATAGAAACAATGCAACGTACCTGGTCGCTTTACACGCGTCACTACGAAATACTCCTGTAGCAAATTGGATGCTGCGGTGGACATCTCGATTTTTCGCTTAGAAATTTGTTCAAAGAACTCTCGCAGTTCTTCCATCGGTATTGATAGGAAATCGTATGATGATTCAAATACGTGTGCACGATATTGATGAAGAATGTAGTTCATAATAACCTCGTCAATGTCATCGTCCATGTAAATTGGCAAACCAAACACTCTGTACAATTAAATTAATTAAATGACATTTAGCATAAGAAAGCGTAAGTATATTAGTTACGAACTTAAAGAATTTTTGGAAAGTTTCCGTTTCGGGGCCATCCTCTGGATGCCAATGTGACCAAATGGCAGTCTCCAGCGGATACTCAACATTGGCACGTTCAGAAGTGACTGTTGAATTTTCAACAAAGTGTAGAAGTTTATCAGCACTTGCACTCTTAAGACGTATCCAATCGCCAGCATAGTAAACTCCACTCGCTGCAAGCATGACAGGATTCGCTTCGTTCCATGAGTATTTAGCTGTGTTCACATGTATTGGCGGACGTACTTCTTCCTCTGGTCCGACGAAGCGTCTCGCCAGCTGGCCAACTGTATTGAGCAGGTAGTTGGCCATATACGTATCATAGCACACCACCAACAACGAGATTGGAGGCCTAGCGTCATCAGGCTGTAAAATAAAAAAACAAATGTAAACATTTTTTTTTCGTTAGAGTCGAAGCTTTAATACTCTATACACGCATTCAAAAAATTACTTTTTTATATATAATTTAATATAATGATTTTGAAGCTTTCATTTCGTGTTTTATAAGGTAAACTAAACAAATACATAAATATGTTTTATCTAACAGAAAAAAAAAAACAAAGTAGGCGTTAGGTTTATATGGTAATCGTGGCAGTCATTTAATTTTAATAAGAAAAATAGCCTGAGTAAAGTAAAATTCATATATGTGAAGCGTTTGTTTATAAGAAGCCACCAAACCGATTATGTATTTATTGTAATCAAAAAATTTGTCATAGAAAAACTCAAAAGTGGGCTGCTAGTTTGCCACACCCAAAGTAGGCGGTACAAACCCTGTAGCAAAAATGAAAGTATTATTAACACTTGAAAAGAATTTATTTGTACGAGTATGTGAATTTATGGATTTACTTACCGCAATTGACGCCAAGCTGAGTAGCAATGACATTTTGAAATAGACGTAAGAATCCATCGGCACACGCTCCTGACACAATTGCGAACTCAAAGCATACACAAAGGAATACTCAGAGTATTTCTCTGTAATGATATTATACAGTTTTTTTAATCGCGGTGGCATCAATTCGATGTCCGATAGTGACTTCTGCGATCTATTTGCACGAAAGATTGAGCGTTTACGGCCACTATCAAGCAAAGGAGCAATCCGATTGATAAATGCAATTTCCGGTGCGGATAGCCGAATTTCAAATCTTGCATTACGCTCCATAACGATATAATTCGATGCGTGCTCTGAATTTGTATTGTTTCTTTCATTTATGTTGTCCACAAGATTTGACGATTCATTTTGTTTCACGTGTTCATTAGACGCTTCTGTTGCTACTTCTGCTGATGGTACCGTAGCTAGCGTCGAACCTGATATCGATTCTGGTGTCATAGGTGGAGTCGAATCTACAGCTGATTCTGGAGTCAAAGATGGAGTAGATGGCGGATCCGAGGTTTGAATTGAAGTTGGATAACGATCACTATCACGCCGAGAAAATAATTCTATCACTGGAATTCGATCTTCATCAATCGTTTGTGTAGATTGGTCACTGACTGACGGCGTTGGTCGAAACATCGTGCCGTATATCGGTTGCTGTTGCTGCAGCTGTTGTTGTTCTTGCTGCTGATACATATAATTCTGCACTTGCTGCTGATACGGAACATGTTCTTGTTCCTGCAGCTGTTGTTGTTGTTGCTGCTGATACATATCATGCTGCATTTGTTGCTCATGTTCCAGCTGTTGATCATACTGCAATTGTTGTTGACCCTGCAGTTGATATTGCATTTGATGTTGATCCTGCAGCTGTTGTTGTTGTTGTTGCTGCTGATACATATCATGCTGCAGATGTGTCTGCTGCTCTTGTTCCTGCATCTGTAATTGTTCCTGCGGCTGCTGTTCTACTTGCTGTTCAAACTGGTAACCTTGATACATTGTCGGTGTACCCAAAGTTGTTTGTATATACTGTACTTGAGTATCGTTAGTGAACTGCATGTTGTTTGCATCATAAAAAACAGGTTGCACTAAACCAGTTGATTGTGACACATCCGTTTCATACATTGGCGCTGGTGAATATGTACCGCTGGTTGTCGGAAGGTTTATAGTTGATGGGAAACTGGAAGACATGTCTTGAGATGGCGCAATTGTTGTCATTATCTGCACCGGCACTGTTCCGTGTGGTGGCGAAGCAATCATTATAGTTGGCTGTTGCGCATAGACGGTCCCCGATGTGGCGATCATTGGGGGCGATGCATTTTGCAGTATTACTGGTACATATTGATATGCTTGCGGATTCGGCGCATGGTTTACAGCAACTGGCTCCATTGATTGAGCAGTTACTGTTGCGCTGTAAACAATGTTGGAAGGTGTTTCGGTGTTAACAACGCACGTTGTGCTATTGACAAGCGTTCCAGTACCTTTAACAACATACTGGTAATTAGTTGACTGATACGGCTGCAGATTCTGCTGCTGCTGATGTGGCGGAGATTGTGAAATCGTGGGATATTGATACTCATAATGTACAGTGTTGTTTGGTGCTGAGTTGATTTGTGGATTGTTATGCACCTGCGTGTCGTTTGTCACGGACGATTGCTGTGCATAAATAACAGGTTGATTATAAGCAGGATCAAATTGCAAAACAGGTATTGATACAGGCGCCAGAGCATCCTGGAAACTGAAATTACGACGATAGCGTCTCCGGGGCTTGCGCTAGGATGTTTGGATAATTGTGGGAAAGATTTAGGATAGGATGTGGGATATATTTATATTTATTTGTATAAGAAAACATGACATTTGTACAAAAAGTCGACACTTATTTGTACTATATTAGTAAGCCAGACAGTAAAAAATAAATTTAAGGTGTTCTGGGAAAACAATTTTTTTTTAGAAAACGTTAAATTTCATTCATTAAAATACGTTTTACGAATAAACATAGTATTTAAACCATAAATTTGTATACATTTTAAAATATTTTGGACACAAGTAAAACTTTTTTTTTTAAATTACTTCCAAATATCTGAGTTATAGTTGCAACCGATATTAACAATGGAAACATGATATATTTACTTTTAATTGCTTTATTTCTGTTTTATCAAAATGTTACAATAAGACCAGAAGGTAAACATCACTCGATTCATAATTCAAATAATGGTGTTCATCGTTTTTTTTTTTTCAGCATACAATTTCAAGTTTTAAAATTATAGATTTTACCTATAACTTTTTCGTGTTAAAAGATATGACCTCAAGGTGATGTGACAACTGTTAGTAAAATTTTTCTTAAATATAAAAATTATTTTTAAGAACTGAGCAACGCCGGCTATTTCAAGTAGTGTTCAATAATTTTGGCAGAATTGTAAAATATATCCAATACGTCCAATATTTAGAATATCTCCACAACTAAACGACCGTTGGAAACGATATTGGTCTTGCTTATATTGTATACGTAAGAGCTATCTAACGTATGTACTTTTAAGCTGTCATTTTGTGCAAGTTAAAGGTCAAAACTAAGTGATATATGATGAAAATTTCATAATTTCATATGTTTTGAACTTCGGTGGCCAATATTTTTAAAACAACTTGGTATAAGTGTAATTTTACTAACAGTTTTAACTCAATGTCATTTGAAACGCAAATATCTTGCAACCCCCTGGTGGTACCAAATGCACATTCTAGTATTTAAACAAGAGAAAGTGTTAAAGTTAAAACCCTTCAAAAGAAATTTCACATCGAATTGCAGCTGTATTTTCCAAATAGATTTTTTTTAACTCAGAAGTGGATGATGGAGAGTTAGTATAGAGCCATTCCTAAAAGTGGGCGGAACACGCCCTTTGAAATATTTGTGAAGTATCCATCCATATCTAATTAGAAGTTGACTCCAACTTTCACAAATAAATTAAACTGAGCGATGTCTTCGAGTGGAGGCTACCACCATAAGTGGGCACAGCCTGTTGATATATGAATTTAGAACTAACTAACTTTTTACACTATGTGTTCAGGGTGCAAACATAAAACAGATTTGAAAATTTAAGTTACATATATATTAAGTTATATATATTATATATATATATATAATATATATATATATATATATATATATATATATATATATATATATATATATATATATATATATATATATATATATATATATATATATATATATATATATATATATATATAAATATCTTATAATATTGACTTTTTCCCCCAAAACACTGCACTTTAATAGTTTAATTTTGAGAAAACTCACCTGGTAATCTCGAGAGGATTGCCTCGAGCGCGTATTTGGGGTATCATTGCAAGTTGCGAAATTCGAATTTGGTATTGATGATCCGGAATCTGGCATTTGTGTTGAATTATTTATCTCAGAGCTCGTATTAGTATTATTAATAGATTCTTGAGGGTCTTGCACTTCTATTTCGTTGTTTACGTGCTCGGGTTCGACAGTTTCATGCACGGGTTCGACAGTTTCGTGCATGGGTTCATCAGCAACGTGCACGGGTTCGACAGTTTCGTGCACGGGTTCGACAGTTTCGTGCACGGGTTCGACAGTTTCGCGCACGGGTTCGACAGTTTCGTGCATGGGTTCATCAGCAACGTGCACGGGTTCGACAGTTTCGTGCACGGGTTCGACAGTTTCGTGCACGGGTTCGACAGTTTCGCGCACGGGTTCGACAGTTTCATGCACGGGTTCGACAGTTTCGTGCATGGGTTCATCAGCAACGTGCACGGGTTCGACAGTTTCGTGCACGGGTTCGACAGTTTCGTGCATGGGTTCATCAGAAACATGCACCGATTCGACAGTTTCGTGCACAGGTTCAACAGTTTTGTGCACAGGTTCGACAGTTTCGTGCACAACGTTAGAATTGACTTTCAATTTTTTATCTTTCCAGAATTCTGGCTTTATCGTTTGGATCGCTTTGTCATTCGAGCACTTAGTAATATGCAAGTTGGCGTCTGCGTCTGTTTCTAAATTGGTTTTATTGTCTGTTGGCGGTATCTTTTTTACCTTTCGGTCACAGAAAAGGACCAAGTTATCGTTCGGATCGAGTTCTATATTGATCGGCTCCGAGTCATCTCCACAGAAAACGATCGAATTAGGAGCAACATCCTCATCAGAATTGTTTGTGTTCTCGAATATAGGAAGCTCGCTGTCATTGAATTCTTGTATGAAAGAAATATCGCGGCCTGCGCAAATATCATCTATGACACATACAGATGAACGACTCTGTGACGGCAATGGTGGAAATTCTAGAAAATCTTCGCTGTTTGGAACTACTTGCTTTCTAGTAGATTTCGTAATATGCACACGGTCATTATCCTGCAAAAAGCGTGCCAAACGACGATTTTTACGGCGCCTCGCATTACGCGAATTGCGCTCAGATAAAAATGATTTGTATTTATCAGCGTCTAAAATATTCGACCTTCTGTCCTTTGTTCCGTCGTTTCGATCAAACACTGTAGCCGACTTTGTTACGCCATCGTGGACGTCTTTAGATTTCATAATATTTGGAACACAAACTGCTTTGGACTGTGATATACGTACGTCTTTAGCAACTGCGTTTTGCGTTACTTGAGCATACGTCTCTTTGAGTGCGACTGGTGGAGTGGCCGGCATAGGTAATTTCGACGTGGTTGCTGCTCCACATAAAGATTTTTTTAATTGACTTTGTGATCTTTCTTTGGTTTTGCTTTCAATTTGGTTGCCCAAGATTCCCTTGCGTTCGCTCTGCTCCATCTGGTTTGTTGGTTTCACCATAGGCGAATGTATAGATTCTTCACCTACAGTTTGTCGCAGTGGGAGTGCAACTCGTGCCTTACGCCAACGCACAGTAGGTTTGGACTTCGAATTGTATCTTGACTGTTCGGTAGTTGATGTCGATGAGCCATTTGTGTTTTCATTAAATGGCATTGGAGACCATATCGACATCAGCGGAGGTATTACCGATGTTTTAGATGTTGCCGCCGCAGAGTTTTTAGCTTGTGAACATCGCTTATCAGCGCCGGAAACACTACGACTCGAAGCATTGCCACATTGCGATGCTAAGCTGGCTTCTTTAGCTATAGTTGATGTTGTGTCACACGCCACGGCTTTAGATGCCCTAGCAACTGACGCCTGCATAAGCCGCTTAGCTTCATTTTTTTTCAATGCCGCGCCCACTTTTGGAAAGTCTAAATCATCTAATAGATACATACTCAAAGGCTGGCCCAATACTGGCGTAGCGGATAATTGGTTGCCTTTCGAAGTATGTGTATTTTTTGTGCGCGGGGACGTATAATCTTTCCAATCTAGTTTCAATGCGGATTTAGATGTTTTGCGTATATTTGTCGCCACCTTTACTACTCTTCCTTGCTGTATCGCTGGTGATTTAGTTTGACCTTTCGACTTTTCGCCATAAACGACAGTTTGTGCCCATGAAAGATTATTTTTTGATGACTTCTCCGTGTTAATGTTGTTGTGGTCACCTATTTTGCCGTCGCCTTGACCATTCGCATTATCTATTTGCAATACATCATCCAGTTCTTCATTTGTTATGGCAGCAACTGAGGTCAACGCGTTTTTGAATTTATTGCGAATATGGCCCAAGTTTAGTGCTCCTTGAGGTTCCATGCTTGGAATACACAATGTCCGCTTGAATAATTTATATAACCAACGATATTATATCGTGCGCCTAATTTTAATTCGCTATCAAAAGTATGGTCTGCAAGCAAATATAATATATTTATATGGAAAAGTTGAATCAACGTTGCAAAATTGATAAGATAAAAATATTTAAATTTAATTTATATGTATGTACATACATATGTACTGACGTTTGACGTTTAAAGAAAAGCTCACCTTGAATTCTTACAGTTACTGCACGGAAAACTTTATTTGTTAACTTAGGGGTCTCAACACACCTTACTGGAAGTATTTGAAGAAGACGATATTTTTCCGTTAGTCGTAGTTTTTGATATTCGTACATTGGTCGAGAACAGTTTGTGCAAAGCGGTGCTGTAGTACATGTGAAAGCAAGAAAGAAAAAAAAACAAAAAAAACGTGTTTCCAGGTGTAATTTTGTACGACAAGCTACTTGTATTAAAATGTGTGCCTACCATCCGTTGATTCTCGTTGTATGACATTGCGCATACAGCTGTTGATGCAGTACCAAATCGATTGTACTCTAAATCCAAGAAAAAGATTTGATACAATTAACGAACACAATTACACAAGATACCCTAAGTCTAATTGTGGAACTTATAGTCGTAAGGCAATAATCTATCTTGCGAGATTTGTCTAAAAGACAGCAATAGAGGCTGTATTTTTTTTTTTTTTTTCTAATTCAATCGTTATGAGTTGCAAAAACACTTCAAAGAATCTCGTAGCTTTAGAATAAGACAATAAGAACGCCGCAGTCAACTGTGCTCGAATCTAAGTTACTATGTAACGTTGTCTGAGGGTCTTTAACTAATTCATAAATTTTTATGGAAGCTATATTTTACAGATGTCAATTCTACGCATATGTGAGATATTTTATTAAGATTGACAATAAGTCCATTTACACCGATTTGGTGTTTTAGGCCAAAAAAAACACGTTTACTTTGTACACTTTATCTGAATAGGGAAGATGTTTGAAATATCTATCTTATTTATTTTGGGAGGTTTATTCGTTCACACAGACAGACAAACATATCTACAGCGATTTGACTTTTGAAGTACATTCCAAGTTTCAAGATTTTGTTAGGAGGTCTGACTTGTAGCTATTACATACACTTGTTCAAACGTAATCTACCCTTTTACGCTATGGGTGTATATAAAAAATCTCATGTTTGGAGATAATGCTTTAGACATATACATATATTGTAGCTACATGAAATGGCACGAAATTTTTCTATGGTAAATTTTTGGAATTAATTAAATTAATTGTATATAGAGGTGGACGTGTGGCAAAATTTTTAGGCACAGTCCAACACGAATACTAAGATGGTATCTACAAACACGCACGTACATTTAAATTTTGGCAAAGGCACGTCCCAACACGCGCGTTGTACGTTTTTACATTCAAAAAAAGTCTCAATTAAGTAAGTTAAAGGTTTAAAAGGTTTTTATGCCACTGCATATCGTCACATTTTACGTCGGAAATTGTGAGAAGACTTATCGGACCGTTCTTCTTCGAAGATGGCGCTAGTGACCGTCAATGCAGATTGATAGTGGAGCAAGATAACGTATTTTTTTTATGTCTAATAATGGCATGACATTTTCGTTCCAATAGGACGTCGCCGTGTGCCCATTGTTCGGCGATCGTCTAATTTCGAAAAATTGCAGGGTACAGGGAAATTTTTTAAACACATTATCCGACAATAAACGGTCGCTATTCAGCCCGAAACACTCCGAAACGATGCACATTGCGTCATTAGCTTTGACGACGACCGTTTACGCTATATTATATTCAAAAAACAAAGGCGAAGGTTTGAATGGCCCACACACACGAAATTGAACTGAGGTGCATGAACACAACATGCACACGCGTTGCACGATGTGTCACGACAAAAAGCACGACCTTCGTCCAGTTCTAGTTATTCTAATTTGAAATCTCTAAAAGTTTTTACACCTCGCGCTCGAATATATTATAGAAAAAGTTTGTAAACAGCGTAATGCGGGAAGGGGGGAGAAGGGTGAAGAGGTTCCGGGTACAGAAAAAGAAAAATTTGCCTTTGGAAAAGAAATGGGGCTGTTGCAGCGCACGCCAGAAATTTCTGGCGCGCACAATTGCATGTACGTTTATACTATTCTCAACAGCTACAACTCACACAATATTTTCCGGTTCAGTATACGCCGACAGAATACCGTACAGCACCGATAAGCCAGTGCGAAGCAAATGCAACGATGGATCGTATTGTAAATTTTGTTGCAGTGGTAATCCTATGAAGCGTATGCGTATATGTAACTGCGCTATTTCGATTGTCGTCAACGTACTACCACCAACACCATTACCGTCAGCACCGGGTCCATTCTCGGCGGCTTGCTGCTTAACAAAATCGCGTACTACGCCGTAAACACAGAATCGTACCGCCTCCTCAAAGTGTAAAGGTTCTTCGATAGCAAGATGTAACAAATCCAACGAATGCTTAACCAAATCCGCGTACGTGAAGTCCAATTTGACAATGATCGCTGCCAATGCGTCTTCCGGCCGGTTTGTTTGATGGAATGTGCGTACAAATTGATCGCCGGAGCCAACAACCAATTTGAGTAAATGTGTTTTGTGTAAGAAATCAGCGACTAGCTGTTGTTCATGAAATCTGTTTGCAATGTGTACAGCAAGCAAAGCGAAAACAAAAACAAAAATAACATAACCCAAAAATACAATAGCAAAAAAAAAAGCAAATTATTTTCGTAAAAAAAAAAAAAATAAAAGCTTTATATATGTACATATATAAAAAAAATGCACTTACGCAGTTCGTTCTTCACTTTTGTTATCTCTTATTTTAGCTGTATGCTTTAGTATTGTCCCATTAAACATCGTTCAACGAAAATAAAAATTAAGTTAAAATATTGCTCGTCAGAATTCAGAAAGGCCCGGGTTCACTTTGATTTGTTATTCGATGTATACAAGTTGATAAAATATATTACAGTTCAAAAAATGATTTAAAAATGACCAAAAAATGACAAAAATCTCAATGCTTGCTTAAATCGAATGATTTTTATATACAAAAAAAAATTTTTTTTTTAAATGACAATAAAAATATGGACTGATCTTTGTACATATGTATGTATATAATACTCTTGCATAAAACTTTAAACACATTTAAGCACTAATATTGCATAATTACTTCTTGGAAAGCTGCAGTGTATCCAAACTGCGCAAGCGCGTGCACTGCGATTGTGTGCTGTGTGCAAATTTAGTAGCTCTGCTCTGCGCTAACAGAGAAGAATGCGAAAAATGAATCGTAAATGACTTCTTAAAAACTTGTATGCGCATATTATTCACACTAAAGAGTAATGTATAACAAATAAAAAACACTAATTACTTAATTATTTAACGGTCGCACGTACATACATACATATATATGTACATTGTTAGGATCGCCAGCTGTGCGGGCTTGTGCGTGCTGACGCTACTAGTTGCCAATAAGAAGTGTGCGCTGATCTTAACAGACTTGCTCATACCCAGGACCGTCCGGACGAAAATCCGGGTCCAGATCTAAAACAATTATGCTCCCCTACTTTTACATGCCGTAGCAACCGCCATTCATTTGTTTAAAATGTGATCGCAATCATCCCCGACCCTGGGTAATGTATTCCCTTTACCTCCTGCCGCCCTCTCGGCGGACCAGTTCATCGCAATGTGTGCTCGGACGTTGTCCACTAATTTAGTTTAAGTTCCCCTTGTAAAGCTTCCGTGTTGTAGTTCTGCTGTACATCTGTATAAGATGACTGGCCCAGTGCCAAGATTGTGTCATCCAAATCTTAAGGTTTGTGGTTCATAATGTTACGAAACTTGTTGCCAACTGTAAGAGGTTCTGCGCTATACAGCAGTGCACGAATTAGCAGCGTCTTATATTTTTTTATCTTCTCTATCTCTAATTTGCTTACTGAGCACAAAGTAGCTTCAATTTACAAGACAACTTTCTACAACATTGAATTTGAAATTCCCCATACTTACAGAACGTCTAAGACGCGCTGATGGTGGACGCTAGTGGACAGCAAGTACATCGTCTTGCTCTCGTACACCGCTGACTGTTTCTCAATCATCGGGAATGACTTGCAAGCTCGCTGAATGATTTTCAATCATCGGGAACGACTTGCAAGCTCGCCGTTCGTTCGTGACCATGATTTCAATGCCATCAGCATATGCGAGCAGCATTACTTCCTTACCGTAGACCGTGCGCGACCATTATACTTATAGGAGTATACATACATATGTTTATACATATATACATGCACACATATGTATATACTGGCGTAGAATAATACTATATCAGGGTGTCGGGCCTCGGCGAGGTTCTTTTCTACTCTGATGCTTTGTGTGTGTCATGTGCCAGCACGCTCTGACGTATACTATGAACAACAATGTAGAGCAGCTGCACAATCTTTGCGCCAAACGCTTGACATTCATTGGTACCAGCAAATTACCGCACCTGAAGAACATCCGCAAGAATCCGTGGGGGTGCCCAGAGGAGCGTACTAGAAATCAAATTGAGCATGTGCTGATTAGCAGACGATTTCACAATTGCATTATGAACGTACGCGCGTGTAGAACAATCACCATCTGATCATGAAAGTTACGTCTACGTCCAGAAGTCATCAAAAAAACAACAGCACCGAAAAGTAGACTTTGACTTTCAATTTTTAAAACATGAAAACTCCGGCCACGCTTGAACTATACAAGGAAGAACTATGCACAGCCGTTTCCAAACAGCGTGCTCTCAATTTGCAGAGAAAACGTTTGGCGTGCAGATTTACAGAAAGAAGTTGTGGATGAGCAACACCACATGAACATTGATTGAGGAGCGTAGGCTACTGAAATCTCAATTATATACAAGTGCAGCGCTTGATCGCAATAATCTCTGTAGCACATACAGGTAATACGGAGCAGGCAGCAAACGGTAACAACCTACGCGGTGTCTATACAGCGGTAAAGTAGCTAGTAAACGTAAAGCCAAATATATACCACCTATCAAAGCTAGACCGTTTTAAAATCAGATGAAGGCCAACTGCCACGTTGGAGAGAGTTCTTCGTGACGCACAGTCTGAGTGGTGTCTCAGCAAAACCGCAGACGCGGTCTTAAAATCAATCTCGTAGACCAAAAATATAGCGCTACTGACTGTCGAGCTCAGCGACAAAACCATGATCACCATTAAAGATACCAACAAGTTATGTTACCTTGGGAGCTATATTGCAGCAGGGAGGGCGTTGCAACGACTTGCTCGGCCTCAACAGCTATCTACAATGCTGACCAGTGACAAGCAACAAACACCGAGCATATCAATAACGAGATAAAGTAGAACTGAATAGATTATACACTCACAAGGTAGCCGTCAGTCAGAGAGGTCGTCAAATGCAAAGATGGATCCACACAGTCCACTCTGAATTGAGTGCAGAGCAACATGAAATATAGAAAGAGTCCTATCGGGTGATATAAGTCGTTTGAGAGCATTTGTTTACGCCCTATGCTCCAATTAGGGGTAATACATTAATTCAACGCTGCAAAGTCCTAGTCTCATTCGAATAGCCCAGATCGCGTTGTCCACAATCATTTGCACATTTTGTACACGCACATGCCTGAGTGCATAGTGCGAAGCATAGAATAAAAAGAAACAACAAACTGATACACACGCGTGCGTAAACAATAGCATGATTCTTTACTATATGAAAGAGACTAGAGCTGTGCAACCCTGCTCTAATCATATGTACTTTTACCTACTAGTCATATATTTTTAATATAAAGTTTTTGTGGAGCTCTCCCTCACAGGACTCGCGAACGAGCATCGTCTATCTCTTTTTACTCAAGAGTTACAGTACGATCACCTATACTCTGCTATAGCCTAAAATGCGTACACCATCTGTATAATTTGAGTACGCATAAGGATTCTTGGAATCTCTTTTTCACTTCTTTAACGGTACAAACGGTTCCGACGTGCTTAGTTATCGTGGTATATAGTAGCAAACACTATTAAAAGCTGATCAAAAACAACATCGTCGACAGCTCATATTACGACGGATTGTTAGATCTTTTGCGAAATAAACCAACAAGTGCCTTTGTCTTAATAATTATATATGTAATGATTTATTCGCTACTACTATACATTTCTTGTATAAAAAAAAACTTGGTAAAAAAAAAAAAAAAAAATATGCACTTATTTAAATTTGTTTCTTTGTTTAATGAATGTTTTTTATTTAGTGTTAAATACACACACAAAATCGAATGTGCTGCAAATATTTGTTTTAACGGTTGGACTTGGCGACACGTTCCAATTCGTCCTTCTTCTTGATGGCGTAAGAGTTGGATGAACCCTGTAAACAAAAAGATAATGAACCATATTAAATTAGTAAAGCCACGAAGTGAGCTCAACTTAAAGTACTATTATATTAAAAAACTAATCTCAACTATTTCAAAATACATACATATAATATTAGATAGGTTCAGAATGAATAGAACAGTTAAGGAATTAAATGCGTTTTTTTTTTCAAAAAGTAAAAAAAAAATCAAACTGAAACTTTAAAGACCGCCAAACTCTTCACTAAATACCTTTATACTGTAACTGTGCTTCCGAGTAATAAAAACTCATGTCTTAAAGCATAGACAAAATTAGGCTAAATCGACTTGACAATGAGTCAATAATAAAATAAAAAAAAAAACAAGAAAAAACGTTAACTTCGGTGGAACCGAAGCTCTAACACCAATCACACGAAATTTTAAATCGTATTGTAAAACATAAACGTGGGGGTTTAAATAGGAGCTACCCCAAAAAGTGGGCGGTACACGCCCAATAGTAGACGTGCATGAAGCGACCATTTGTAATATGCCACATTATCGAATTTCAAGTTGATATTGACGTTTTCCATACAAATACATAAAAGTGAGCTATGGGTTTGTATAGCGGCTACCCCAAAAAGTGAGCGAGCCACGCCCATTAGTCTATGTATGTTAAGCGGCTGTATATAAAAAGGCACCACATTGAATTTCAATCTAATATTGACTTTAATAAAGAAGTTTTCATACAAAAATTCAAAACTGGGCAGTAGGTTTGTATGGGGGCTACCCCAAACAGTGGGAGTGTCCCACCCATTAATGTATATATCAAGCATCCGTCCACTAAAAGTCACCATATCAATTATAAAGTTGATATTGACTACAATAAAAAAGTTTTTCATACAAAAAGTGAAAAGTGGGCGGTGGGTTTCTATGCGGGCTACCCCAAAAAGAGCGTGGCGGGTCAATATTGATACTCTATTAAACAACAGCAATAAAAAGAAGTGTATGTGCCTAATATCAACTGGATAGCATAAAAATTGGTTCCCCAAAAAATGCGCAACGAGATACAGACAGACGGACATGGCTAGATCGACTCGCCTCATCGAGCTGATCAAGAATATATATACTTTATGGGCCTCCTTTAATGCGTTACAAACTTTCAGACAAACTGATAATATTATTTCACACTATGTGTGAATGGTATAAAAACGTATAAACCTATTCATAAATATTTATATTTAATGCACTGTTGTCTATTTCTTCACACATCTACAATATTTCAGTTTACTTCAGTGCTACTACTCCACGTATAATATACAAATATAATATTTTATTCAATTAATGTTAATGTGATTCTACGTTTCTCGAGTGTATTGATTTGTAACTACATCAATCACTAGGATAATAGAATAAATTTTAATTTAGACCAAAAGCGAGACTTCACAATTACCCGCACGTGGGCGGCAAGCATTGTATAGTATTAGAATGGTCAATAATTATACTTGTATCTATACGCTACCAAAAGCATATTCTAGAGGTGCACCATTGCCTGTGCTTATTGCTGCTCAGTATAGTCGCTGTTCAGAAAAAAAGGTATGGCTTTTCTGCCTAGGATTTCTACACAACTTGTTTACACCTTCATGGAATCATCATAGTAACATTTTGGGTATGAAACATGAATATTCTTCGAGCAAAACTTCTGCAGGTGATTCGAAAGCGAACGATTTGCTTATCGCAAACTGAGCGATACGATAAGTATCCGCAAGAGTTGCGGAAAAAATGTTGGCAATATCGTTTGCGGATATTTGATCAACTGTGATAGATATACAATATCTTATTATATAACTGCAACTTGAAATCTGGCACAACTCCGCGTATATTATAGAAATAGAATATTTTATTTAACTGTTAATGTGATTCTACGTTTCTCGAGTGCATTGATTTGTAACTACATCAAGCACTAGGATAATAGAATACATATTAATTTAGACCAAAAGCGAGACTTCACAATTACCCGCACGTAGGCGGCAAGCATTGTGTAGTATTAGAATGGTCAATAATTATACTTGTAGCTCTACGATTCCAAAGAAAACACGCCCTGAGTAGTTCAATCCAAAAGAATAACAGCCAAAATGTGAACCTATGTTTATACTTTCCACTGTGCAATGCTTTAGTTCCTCTTTAGCATCAAGCAGACGACTTGCGTTCATTATAAAAACACAAATATGTTCGTCCCTTTGGGATTCGGGCTGGACAAGCGTTGCTTTCAAGTTGACATTGCCTGAACTTGTTGCTACTTGGTATGTACTTATAATAGAAATTCAATATATTATGTAACTGCAACTGTGATTCTACGTTTCTCGAGTGCATTGATTTGCAACTACATCAAGCACTAGGATAATAGAATACATTTTAATTTAGACCAAAAGCGAGACTTCACAATTACCCGCACGTAGGCGGCAAGCACTGTTTAGTATTAGAATGGTCAATAATTATACTTGTACAACTTGTTGCTCTACATTTCTAAATAATAATAAGGCGTTGTCTAGAAGCGGCATTAGATAATTAAACTAATCTCGATTACTATACTATAGCGGCAATGCAAAACATTACAAATAGTAGAGTAAACGTTTTCTTTTTTCCTCAGAATCTACGTTCAAACTAATGCTACAATAGTATATACTTAATTTTACTCCATTTAATAATAGTTTACACACCTTAGCAGCATTGATAAGCTCATCAGCCAAACACTCAGCGATGGTCTTAATGTTTCTGAAGGCAGCTTCACGTGCACCAGTGCAGAGCAGCCAGATAGCCTGTAAAATAATACAAAAAACAGGATGAATAGATATTGTTCTTACGAATCAATAAAAATTTTAATAATAATATTGTTGCTTTCTTTCATACGCCAAGTGCATTTGTTACAATTTGGCGCTACGGATATGAATAGCTTATTATTGTAGCCAAATGTATATATATATAATCCAAGACACTGTGAGTTCTTTGGAATATTGGAACTATGGCAAAACACATTTGCACATATGAAAAAAAAAAAAATCGATAAACATACCTGGTTGACACGACGAAGAGGCGACACATCAACAGCCTGACGACGCACGGTACCGGCACGACCAATACGTGTGGAGTCCTCACGTGGTCCGGAATTGATGATGGCGCTGACAAGAATCTATAAAACATTGCAAAGATTTTAATCGTTTATTTATGACACATATAAACTATATTTAAAATCTATTATTTACAATAAGCTGCAAGAGAGTAGAACTTTAAGTATAATTTTTTATATAGATTGCTTCTGTAGGTTTAAGTTCCAAGAGTTACTGAAGATTGCATATGTATTTTTATGCGCTACAGCACTAGGATATTAAAACTGAATTAATTTTAGTCCATTTCGAAAATACTAGCGTTAGATTTAATACAAAACGCTGTGTAGAGGAGGACTATAAGTGCTGCTAAATTATTTTTGTACGCTCCCTTTATATTGCTTTTGTAGGTTTAAGTTCCAAGAGTTACTGAAGATTGCATATGTATTTTTATGCGCTACAGCACTAGGATATTAAAACTAAATTTATTTAAGTCCAGTTGGAAAATACTAGCGATAGATTTAATACAAAACGCTGTGTAGAGGAGGACTATAAGTGCTGCTAAATTATTTTTGTGTGCTCCCTTTATATTGCTTCTGTAGGTTTAAGTTCCAAGAGTTACTGAAGATTGCATATGTATATTTATGCGCTACAGCACTAGGATATTAAATCGTCTTTATTTATGTCCGTTCAAAATATATGCTAACAAACTATTATGTTTAAGTATTGCTGCATTGAGGCGGACTATTAAGTTTAATTAATTTATTGTTGTTTCTTTGTAGTTTTAAGTTCCAAGAGTATAAGAAGATACCAATTAATGGCTTCGAACACTAGGATATTAAAACGTATATTAATCTACGTACACATTCTACCTATCTGCTGGATGGTTTGTTCCCTGCAGTAGTTTAGCATGTGACGCATATATACAGTGTACTAACTCTCTTGCAACTAATTTAACTTAATATATATGAGTACGCACAATAACTCACCTGAAGTGGGTTTTCACCGGTCAACAGATGAATGATTTCAAACGAATGTTTGACAATGCGGCACGCCATCAGTTTCTTGCCATTGTTGCGACCCTTCATCATCAACGAGCAGGTCAGACGCTCAACAATTGGGCACTGTGCCTTGCGGAAACGCTTGGCAGCATAGCGACCGGCCGAATGTGGCAAATAGCGTGCGAATTTCTCCTTAACGGAGATATAATCCTGCAGTGAAATGTCGTTGACAGTCACATCATCGCACGACCAGCGACCAAACAATTTGATCTCTGGCAACTCAGTGGTGGCAACCAAATTAGTTTCCAGCACAGTTTCGGCGCTCTCGGTCTCAACTGGAGCCGGCTCCTCAAAATTCTCCACAACGTTTTCCGCGACTTCAGTCATGCTGCAAGGCAAATGAAAAATTAATTATTAATATATATTCGTAAATACAATAACTATGTAAATATGTGTTTTCAATATTTATGTTGATATTAACGTTATTAAGGTTTTATATCTATGAGACGATATCCTTAAGAGGAAAGTTTATCATGATGTTTAATTTGGTCCAGTTGAATACCATAAAACTGTGTGTTTCGGTTATTACGGTTTTAGTTTTGGACGTGTGCGCAGCAGCCTTTGTATGTATAAACTAAATGTTTACGCGATTTCTTTTCAATTTACTATACTTTTTGTTTTTTTTTTTTTGTAATGTTGATATTAACGTTATTAAGTTTTCATATCTTTGAGCCGATACACTTAAGAGGAAAGTTTAACATGGTGTATAATATAGTCCAATTGAATACTACAAGATCGTGTGTTTCGATTATTGCAGTTTTAGTTTAGACGTACGCGAAATAAACGAAAAAAAAAAAAAAAACTATATGCAAACACGTGCGGCGGCAACAACAGGCAAAACTATATCCATCACAGGCAGCCAGCAAGATGAAATACAAATCGTTTATAACCTCACTCTTTGTTGTCACTAACACTAAATTGCACTGTTTTCATTATAAAACATTGATTTACACATGCAATAAATTGTAAATTATGCTATTTTCATGTTGCCTTTGCTACGCACAGTATTTAACGAGAAATAATTAATTTTTAGCGCAAATTTTCTTACTTTTTTCACAGAAGCAATCTTCCACGATGCGAGCAGTTAGGCGAACGCCAGAAAAAGAACGTCAAAATGTATGGTTGAGCCGGAAGTCTGCTTCTTGTCAATTTATCTTCTCTCTCCCTCTCTCTTGTAGAAAAACATAGGTATGGCAGGTATTGCGGGTTTTTTAAGTCAAGGGATGGCAACTGTTAACCGCTAGGGCTTTCCATTGTCTTTCGTTTATCTTTAAATAAATTAGCTAATTAGCTGCAAAAGCTTTAAAAATACAAATATTAAATGTAATCAACGGTGCATATGATAAGAATCTTAAAATAATTACAAACTATAAGCTTTCAGCCCTGTATGTGCATGCTGAGTGTACACTTCTGCCAAGTGCTGCCAAGCAGTATGATTTTCATCACTTCAGAATTGCCAGTATTTCCCACAAACCCTATGAATTAAGGTATTTGACTTACAGTGGCAACATTGATTGGGAAACAATTATATCGGTTCAATAGGAAACTGCGGCGATTTTTTAGAGTGAGATTTTGATAACGTACGATCTCACAGCTGTATGCCATATGTCCATACTACAGTTAGTATCGCTCTATAAAGTAAAATTTTCTTTCTAGACTTAACTTGGTTTAGCGAAGTAGTGTAACTTGGTTAAGGCTCCTTATATGAACCATAGGTTACATTCTTTCGTGTTCCGATCTGGACATATGCGGCATATTATAAATTAATATATTATAAAATAACAAAAAAAAAAAAAAATATATATATATATTAAAACAATATTAAAAAATGGGGTTCATATATGCATGGGAACAGAACTGGTCCTATATGGAATATTTTGTACGAATTGACGTATGATATGGAATTTCTAGCCGTATTAAGAACAAAAACAAAAAAATCATAAAAACACTTAAAAATAATAATCTATGTATAAATAGGGTTGTGTTTTAAAGACAAAAAGTCGAATTTCGACCACTGAAAGAATTCCAGTAATAATAATAACACCAAATTTGGTGTTTATACAGTAATTAAGAGCAAAATCAAAAAAATGTAAATACTGTTGACTGAAGAAGAGAATCTTAACATTAACATTTTATGGGCCATTCTCACGATTTGCCTATGCTATTCTGCTTTTCAATGTCACGACTGTTATTAAGCCTATAATCGTATTGCCGAGTTTGGCGAACCAATAAATTTGTTTCAACTTTATTGCCAACTTGTCCCCAAAATTTCGACTGCAAAAGCAAAATTAAAACAAACAAAATTGAGATTGGAATGCAAACGTGCATATATTCATGGATTGGCTCGTATTTTTCTACAGCGGTGGCGCTCACTCTCATCCAATATTTTCTTCTAATTTATACTTTTTATGCGTTTACATTTGTGCAATGGATTACCTGTCCATCTGTTGAACATGTAGCACCGCACCTGGCCGATAAATAAGACAAAAGTAACGATAACAGACAAAATAGTAATGATAACAGAAAAAGTGACCGATAACAGACCAAAAATTGATTTATACTGTAGGGCTACTCGAAATGCATTTATTACAATTGTGAATTTGTGACATGCACTACTCAATATTATTCCCCCAATAGCATATCTTGGAAATTCGTATTCTCTAATGTAATTCAAAGTCATGAGAACGGGCCTAAGCCTTTATCTATTATAAATTCCGTTCTCTGTTCGTTCAAACACACGTTTGGACGGACAGACGAACATGTCTATATCGACCTCATTATGCTGTTCATGAATATACATATATACTTCATTGGATCCGTCACGCCTTCATCTATCTGTTTTTCATTTGCACAAACTTAATATACCCTTTTACTTTATGACTACAGGGCATAAATGATGAGGGGCAATAAAAAAACACAAAAAGTCCAGTGTTTTCAGTTTATTAATTTATTTGGTTCTAATTTTATTATTTATTTGAATAGTTTTAAATTTTTAACATTTTTTAACATTTGGCGCGAACTCTGGTATTTTTTCTTTTATTTTTCTGCAAATTGGGTAACACTGCCGCACGTCCATATATCCATTCATTTGTTTGAGTTTGATTTGATTTTTTTTTAATTTGTGATTTTTTTTTTTTACTATAATTAGTTAGTTGAACGAAATATATTATTTGGTTTCATTAAGTGATCAATTCATATTGTACGAACGAACCTATGTGCTAATGTGAAAATGTCGAAAAATAAATTTAATATAGCGACAAGTGCGGAAACCGAATTAATCGCAGTGAAATCCAAGGTAAATGCACTTGTTGTTGTAGTTATCTGCTAAACATCAAAGTGCTGATATCTATATAGATATGTATGCATAAAGCATATTATGTACATAACGCCTGCAGAGGCAACGACGTAAACTAATGGGAAGTCATTATTTTATCGACATTACTTTTCCTTGGACAATTCAAACTGAACACACGACTGGGCTGGGGCGTCGTCAGCGTAACTAAGCAAAGCGGCGGCGGACGCCTAACAGAGTAACCGATGCAGAGAGAGAGAAGAGATAGAGAGAGGTAGCAGTGATTCATTCAGCCGATACCAACTGCTGTAGGAGTTGCACTGTCTGGGTGTGCCGCCCAAGCGTAAAGTAAAACTAAAGCTAAAATTAAATTAATAAAGAAAAGCATTTAGTTAAGCCGGTAGATGCAACAGGCAGGCAGGTTAAGTTGTTGTCATCTCTCACAGCAGAAACAGTTGATTTGCCATTCAATGAAAAGTTATTAATGCTAGGGTTTAAATTATGTCAAGTTTTTTATTGGTTTCGGGACCAGCACCATCGAGACTATATATAGTGAATCGGAATTGGAATATCACAGTTACCTATAAATATTGTAAGCATTCGAAAGTACACAATTCTACAATCTTTCTTTGCTGAGGACGACTAGGTCAACGCCCCGTACCGATCTGCGTAGGGAGATTTGTACAGTCAATGGAAGTGCAAGAAAGAAGTATCCCAAAGACAACAACAACAACAACAATCTAACGACTCACCGCCAAAAAATCGAATAAAGCCTCCAAAAAGAAGATTGAGCTATCTCTAAGCACAATTGACAGAATATTATACATTTACAGACAGCGCTAGATTAACCATTTGCTCCCGTCAAAACTATCATTAGCAAAAAGCACAATTACCTATAACCAACTAGCAGGACCGTCGAGCGTTAATACCTTTCTGGAACTAGAAAATTGAGGCCCCCTTTTTTACATGCCTTAGCAACTGCTATGCACTAGTCTAAAATGCGTTACTATTGATCCCGAGCTCATAAAAAAGTCTGGGCACGTGGTAATTTATCCCCTTTACGCGCTTCTCGACGGGCCTAAATAGCAATCACCACATCATCACATCTTGTACATTCACAGATCCTCAAACTCTTAAAACCTTAAGCTTACCCTTCTTATCGCAAACGTGTACCATTAAATCTAAGTTGTGCAACACACTTTACTTTTAAGAAAAACTATATTATACACCACGTATAAAAAACACTAGTAAATTACTCTAGAACTTGTTAGTTTATACGATAATTTTAACTCTAATTTTTTTAGCAATAAATAAGCATTTTGTTATTTAAGAACTATTCCTAATGTTTATATTTAATTACAGTTTGAAGCAGAATTTCGTCGGTGGAGCTTCAGAAGAGATCAAACTGATCTTAGTTTTATGAAATTTCATGCGCAAATCGAGCATCTACACAAATTAGCTAATATACCATTTCTGATATTCTATATTGATCCGCACGATAATGATCTGCTGCCAATTAACAATGATGATAATTTCGGGCGTGCACTTAAGACAGCTCGACCGCTTTTGCGCACCATTATACAACGCAAAGGTAAGTTGTAAAAATTGCTGCACAATTATTATTATTATTATACCTATACATATTTCATTTATCAATTGCTTGCAGATGATATGATTGACTATTCGGGCTTTGGCACCATAAAACCCAATCGTACGAACAATATCATTAGCAGTATACTCGGTCAAACGCCTATAAAGACGAAAGCACCGTCAATTTCCATACCGCACGACTTTCGACAGGTTTCTGCAATTATTGATGTTGATATTGTGCCTGAGACACAGCGGCGTGTGCGTCTGTTGAAACATGGTAGCGATAAACCGTTAGGTTTCTATATACGTGACGGCACTTCGGTACGTGTCACAGCAAATGGACTCGAAAAACAACCAGGTATTTTTATATCACGTCTTGTGCCCGGCGGTCTGGCAGAGAGCACTGGTTTGCTGGCCGTCAACGATGAGGTTATTGAGGTGAATGGGATTGAAGTAGCGGGTAAAACATTAGATCAGGTAAATTATTTTGTTTTGTTTATAAGCTTATTATAGTACTCATTTTGATTTTCTATGTACACATAGGTCACCGATATGATGGTTGCAAATAGCTCGAATTTGATAATTACCGTAAAACCAGCAAATCAACGTACGCTTACATCGCCACGCCGTGGATCATTCTCACGCATTAGTCAAGTATCAAGCGGTTCACATCATACAAATCATACCAATACATCAGATGAAATCGAACAGGATGATCAGGATGATATTGTCGATTTGACGGGCGTTACACTTGACGATGCGACAAGCAATAGTGGTACTGGGAGTGTCGGTGGTGGTGGTGTTCAAGCATTACAAAATAATCAACAACAGCAACATCATCATCAGCAGGCAGCTTCAAATGCTTCGACAGTTGTGGTCGGTGATGCCAAAGATGGCGTTTTGCACTTGTAAGCGACCAGCAATTTTAGTGAATGAAGGATTTACCAACGAGACCAATATACATATGTATATATATATATATATATATATATATATATATATATATATATATATATATATATATATATATGAGAGAGAGAGAGAGAGAGATATCCATATCACACAAAACTCACACACACACAAACAAACAAACACACACTGACATGTAAACATGCCCACAGTGACAGTAAATAAGCGCAAAAGACAAGCAAAAAGTCAACTAATTATAGCCTGTTCGGACGATCATATTACGTACATATATGTGACAAAGATTCGGAATCAATTTTCGATGAGTTTGCTTGTCACTACTAGTTAAAATTTATGGATTTCTAACGCTGCTCCAATGCAATATGAGAAATGTGGATCACATACTATATGTATACGATCGTCTGAGTAGTGCTTTAATGGATGTTTGCAGTTGCATATATAGATTTTTAACTAGTTTATATTAACCAATTTCACATTTTTAATTATACATGCAGTTTTATATATTTGTGCTTTTGTTTTTTCAAAAAATGTTCACATCTTTTGCGCATACCTACATATTTTAATTAATTAATTTAAGCTTATTTATTGAATTGTGTTGTTTGCATGCGCTTTTTTAAAATCATTGTTTTCTTTTATATAAATGTTGTGTATGTTTTTTTTTCGTGCTAAAAGCTATTGTAGGATTATGTAATAAGTTTTTAAACAAATTTATTGTTTTTTTTTTTTTTCGTAAATTGTTCTGTCTTTTTGTCCTCGTATCAGTGTATACATATAATTATAGATTTCATTTTTTTTTTTAAGTCTTTCGAAAGAAATTACATTCCTAAACTGTATGTATTGCTATAAAGTTAAAAGTTAAATGCGGTGCGCTGCTTAACAAACAAATACATTGAAACAAAGGAGATAGTCTAACATTAGAAAGAGATATACCAGAGGCCGGTTGTGCCGGTTCTGACTTTCATGAAAATTTTACGAAAGTGAAATCGATAAAATGTAAAAAATTTTCAAGTATGAGATTTGAATTCAGTAAACTTAAATAATATGAATTACACAACAACTGATCACAATGCTAAGTGAATTCAATTCGCAAAATCGTGAAAAATTAACAATTTAACGAATTCACTTTCGCAAAATCTTTCCGACAGAGAACTTGAAACAGGCCGGTCCTTTTAGAGCATAGGCAAGTAAATAGGCGATATTGGCGTAGACCTTGAGTAATTAGGCTCTAAAATACATACATATATGAATATTTCATTACATAGGTATCATAACGTTGAGAAATTATACTATCTATAGCGTTATATAAAAAAACATATATGTATATGTATATACCTCTACATATATACACACACTGTAACACATGCATAACAACAACAACCAACAAAACAAACAAAGAAACATATACATTCCATTTTACATACGTAAATACATACATACATGTTCTTTTGAATACCTCTGTAGGCACACCTGTCCTTTCAATGTATTTTTTATTTTTTATTATTATAAATGTTCGTTTGCTTCCAAAATTTGTATATCATTTTTATTTTGTTTTTTTGTTTAACTTAATTTATTTGTAATTTTATATACATATATACAGTTAATAACAAAAAAGAAAAAAAAAACAATAAATACAATACCATTAGCGCCTTCTAAGCAAAGTAATTTTTGCAACGCGAAACTTAAAAGTTAACAAAGCAAGTCTATTTTAGAGAAAACAAACCAACAAATAAATAATTAAAATAAAATAAAAAACAAATATTTAAATCTCTAGCAGAATTATATATACATATATACATAATTAACTAAAGCAATTAGAAACACATACATACATATATAACACTCAATAAATAGTTAAGCGAAACAAGTATGCATCTGTCTATCAATGTATCTATCTATCTATCTATCAATTTAGTGCAACACTCAACTATACATACATAAAATTATACGTTATATTAAATTAATAATAGTTACAAATGAAAACTGAGCTATTTTTAAATAAATATATACATAAGTGTATAAATTGTATTTTTTTGCTTATATGCACGAGCGATATATACACACCTAGTAACATAATTTGCAGAATATCGAAAAAAAAAAAACAGTTGCATGTTTAGCTAAAACTACGATACTTACTATTTCATATACTCACTTTATATCTAAAGCATGTATAACAATCTAAATGTACAAGTTTCGCAACTGTAACTCTTACAGTCTCCGAGTTCTCGACGTACATACAGACGCCCATATCGCTTTAGTATATCGATTCGAATCGAAATCACAATGTTGTTCAACAATTAGTAACTGAAAACTGTCAGAATGATAAAACTGCAGATGAGTTTCGCGACATGTTGATTACGCCCCCATTAACCCCGATGGTGAAAGATGCACATTATATTTCTAGGAGAAAGCGTGTACTACAAACAGTTAAATATATTTATTCATTTGATGAGTTGGGTACCAGTTAGCGGAACTAGCTTAGATGCTGAGACTAGTATGTGGTCTGGTTTTCCTCCATCAAAACAAAATTTTATAAAAATAGAATTACAAGCACAAACAAACAAAAAAAAAAGAAACAAACGAACTTAGAACCGATATTCAATATTGTAATTAGCACCAAACTATGTGAAGCTTCCGTTCATTAGAGCCCATTACATCGAATTTCAATTTCATATTGACCGAAAAGTGGCAGGTGTATTTGTATGTAGGTCACTGATGGACTAGTTTTGATTCATATCTCGTGTCTCGTCGAGCTGATCAAGAATATACATTTATAGGTTTTGTGCTGCTTGCTTTAATGCGTTACGAACTCCCTGGCAACATAATATAAAACTGTGCGCACTACGTTTGAAGAGTATATATAAAAATACATTAAAGGAAAATAATTACTTTTTCTTTTTTACATGTATTTTTTACGCAAGTCATTTAGCATTAGTAAACCATCTATTCACCACTTCCATAAGACTAGCCAAGCACACTAGACCTAAAAGATTAGCTACTCAATGGACTCGCCCCGACGGTAGTCTATTTTCGCAAGTGAAGTGGCCAGTCTTTTAGGATTGGTTGCGCTGCTGCGAAAAGTTGCTGTAACGTCGTCGGTCCCTTTCAATGACATCGCCGTATTAAATTCACCAGTCAAATGCGTTACCGTTCGATAGAAGGGGACTGGTACTCGCTACCGGTGGGCTGTGAATTCACAAGTTCGGCCGAACTACAGGAATGTACTTGGATATGTATTCATACATACATACATAAATATACACATACACAGGATTGACGTTGAAAAGTAATGAGTGTTATTTTATTGTGTTACTTCGCGAAGTACTCAGCCTACTTGTGTTTGATGTATTGTGAGGGGGGGATGGATGGATTCGTCTCTGACCATACGAGTTGCAAGGACAGGCTTTTCCGTGATAATCGATTTAACAAATATGTTATTGAACAGAACGGTACAACAGGAAGAGATACGTTGCAGGAGAAGCCTATACTGAATCCATTTAACCGATTGTACCGATCTGATTAATAATATTTTTTTAATCGACTCATTGGCTTTCTGAGCGGGCCAGTAGCGTAACGTAGCAGAAGCGGTGGGGATGACACATTTTTAATCTGAACTTGTAATCTGAATTAATAATTTAAAGACATTGACATTCCTATGGAACCTCAGAGGAGCAGAGGTTTCAGCAGCTACTCAATTTAGCGGAAAAGTGTGGCTACCCGACACTTGCTACACTACTACATTCGGACGACACTAAATGTTATCTATACTAAACATCGGTCAATATTGACAAATATTACTTCAAGCTCGAACGAATTCGAATATCGCCGCTATAATTTTTTGAATTTAAATAGCTAAATAAGGAGCAGCGAATTTGGTATACGATACGCCACTGGAGTGCGCTGCAACGTAATGTCGCTAAACAATTAAATCACGCCACTTACTACTAATTATGCCTAACTATGCTGTATATTAAGAAAAATGAAAGACTTGTCTCCGATCTAACAAGATGATAAAGAAAAAATAAATGAATAAAAGGTGGTGCCAAAAAAATTGATTGAAAATCCATTCGTTGTGCTAAGATACAATAACATTAGCAGGATGTCATTCAAGGTGTTCGCATTGTATACAGCAGCGCAACAAACGCTAATCGAATTTTTTAAAAAGACAAGCCTAAATGGATTCGGGCTGCTCTATTATATACGGCGGCGCAAATATCAGCGGTACTAAATAATAATGAAAAAAAAAGAAAAATATATATATAAAATAATAGCTTAAATATACATTTAAACACATGGAATTACGTTTTTAGGCTTCTCTGGTCCTTGTGTCTTGTGTTGGGTATCTTATTCGCAACATACGTTGTGGTCTACACGCTTATCTACTTTCATGTGCATCCCGTTGTTACAGCGTTATCGCCATACGGTCAGGATATTATCAACGTGCCATTCCCGGCAATTGCTGTCTGCAGTACAAATAAACTGAGCCGTCGTGCAGTGGAGAGTTTGGCACGTTCGCTGGCCGAAAATAATTCCGAGCATAGCTATAACTATTGGCTGAGGAGTGTTAGACTACTAGATGGTTACTTCCTATCCGATTTTTATAATGTAAGTGAAGCAAATGTTGCCGCTCATATGGAAATAGAGCGCGTAACTGGCAGTAACACTAAGGAACAACTGGCGCAATTACTGTTGCAGCTAACGCCACGCTGCAGCGAACAATTGATACGGTGTCGTGTAGATGGTATGCTGCAAAACTGCAATGAGCTGCTAGAGCCACTAGCAATTGCGGGTGGGTACTGTTGTGTCTTCAACTATGTTGGCGGTTCCAGACGTCGAAACCATGATAATATAACGTTCAAGCCGTATAACTACAACTACATGGATGAAGCGAAGGGTCTAACGCTATTGCTTAATACAAATAGAACTGACAATTTTTACGGCACTGATAAGCCTGTAAGCTATATTGTGCGTATATTTCATCGGCATATCTTTCCCGATTCCGGTACCGGTTCAATGCAGCAATTTAGCGTTTCTCCGGGTGAATCAGCACACGTTGAATTACGTGTCAGCGTACAGCTAATTGCGCCGGAGGTACGTCGCGTTAGTGTCGCGCAGCGTCACTGCTATTTCGAGGATGAAGTTGGCGGTTATGAGAAGGACTACGTCATTGGTTATAGTCAGGCAGCTTGCTTGACGCGTTGTAATATGCGTAACATACAAACATTTTGCGGATGTTTGCCATATTTTGCACCACCAGAGACCATTGACGGCAGCATGGCACATGTGCGCTTCTGTACGCTCACCGATTATGTCTGCATGAAGCAATTCAGCGGTGAGTTAATATATATAATTGGTAAATATTACTATTTGCAATTATAAATTACATACATATGTATGTATTTTCTAAATTGGTCAGTTAATTTGGGCACATTCAGACCGCCGGAGACGTCAATTCTACCCGATAGCTTAAGAATGGAAACAGCCACTGCGCTCAATTGTACGCATTGCCTACCACAGTGTAGTTACTATCGTTATGGATACAACAAGCGAGCGGCGAAACTAAGCCAAATAAAAATTGTTTCTAATATGCGAAAATTTATGTAAGTTTTTATACCAATGACACATAGTACGAAATGGGATTATTAGTTTGTCTGAAACTTTGTACAGCATTACGCATTAAACGAGGCACCGTAGACCCCCCCCCCCATGTTCTGGTACAAAAAACTTCTTTATTTAAGCCAAAGTCGCCTTCAAATTCGATATGAATGATTTTTTATTCATATATGTACATATACCAATGCGCGTGTCACGCCCACTTTTTGGACAACAACACACACCGTGCACTTTTATATAAAAAAAGTTCTTAAGTCAATATTCGATGTGGCTTCGATGGCTTTTTATCAATGAGTGTGTTGTTCCGCACACTTTTTGGTGTAGATACCATACAGTTTTATGCAATTTTATGAAAAACTTGTTTAGTTAAGTCAATATCAGCTTGAAATTCGATATGATGGCATAACGTACATATACTTATGGTCGTGTTCTGCCCACTTTTTGGGGTACCACCTATACAAATCTACGCCCTCATTTTTATGTTTTGCAATGCGGTTGGAAATTTCGTGTGATTGGTATTACAGCTTCGGTTCAACCGAAGTTAACGTTTTTTCTTTTAAATTTTGTTAATATTATAGTAATGGCACACGTGTGGTAGAGGCCCATGAAAACTTCAGTATTGTCAATTTGTACTTTCGTGGAGAGCCGATTCGTGTACATGTCAAAAACGTACTTTTCAACTGGTATGAAATATTATGTAAGTATCATACTCGTATAATTATGTAACTAAATAGATTTTACATATGTACCTCCTCCTATCGCATAGCATACATTGGTGGCATTGTGAGCATCTGTATAGGATGTTCGCTCATAAGCGGCATTGAAATAGTTTACTTTGCTGTCTACCGTTTAATATATAATATAGGGCGTTTATAATTTAATAATAAAGTTACAAGGTTATAATTATCGATAAAATTGAAAAAAAAAATAATAAAACAAACCCAGCTTAACTAGTATTATCATTTCCAGAAGCCAGTAGTTAGTTAATTAATTTTGCTATTTGTCTGCATCTTTTTATGTTATTTCAATTGTTTTGTTCCAAATTCATTTGAGCAATTGATTTCCAAATTGTGTTGGCGGTGGGACGATCCTCGCTAAGCGCATTAGTGCAACAATAAAACATTTCAACAATTCTGTTATAGTCATCAGTTAGTTGAAAGGCCTGTGGTAGTGGTGGACGTGTACCAATCGCAGCCGAGATATTAAGCCCAAGATTAGTGTCATCCAGAACATCCTCCTCTCCATCAATAGTGCATGCATTATCAGTAGTATTTTGTTCTCTTTTAACAGCTTGAATGTTATCCTCTTTATTATCTACCGCTGCTACTTGTTTATCTGATTTCTGTGCTAATTCCACAGATTCAGCAGTTGAATCGAGCAATTCAAACTCATCTTCATCATCATCTTTATAGTTCAATTCTAGCATATGCGGTGGCACCAAAGCCAGCGTTTCATAGATAACCAGTCCGAAACTGAATATATCAGCTTTGGTATCAATAATATCAACTTGATCAACAACTTCGGGTGCTGACCAGACGCCAGTACCTGTAAAAGGAATTTATTTATTTATATGTACAAAAAATTAATTTCCGCTTGTAAATAACTTACCAATGTATAGCAATTCGGGATGCTGCACAAAATTAATCTCTCCATTTTCATCCAGTGGCACAACGACACCAAAATCGCACAACTTGCAAATATCGAATTCCCCATCGACGAGTATGTTAAATGACTTGATGTCGCCATGCAGATATTTTGCCTCTGTGTGCAAATAGTCCAGTGCGTGTGCAATATCACTGATCATTTTGACGCATTGCTGAACTGGCAGCGGCCCAAGATTCTCATCGTGACGCTCTTCAAGTATAAGGCCCAAGGAAGTACTGCAGCATTCGAGTGCCAAAGTATCTGCACCGTTGGCTGATTTGACAATGCCGCGAAAACCAATGATATTTGGATGCTTAAGCTGGCTGTAGTAAAAAATAAAAAAATAAGAGAAAGCGTTAACTTATATAGTATAGAACCGAAGCTACAATACTCCTCCACAAGCATCAAAAAAATTACTCTTCTTTTATTTCTATAGTGATAATTTGAAGATGGCGCATTTTTGACGTGGTTAGCTCGCAAAATAAGAGAATTTCAGCTATAAAAACCATAAAGGAGGCTGTTGGTCTTTAAGTAGACTATCTCTAAAAGTGAACAGAACACACAATGTGAAGCTTCTGTTCGAAAAAAGTCATCACATCGAATTTCAAGTTGATATGGACTGTAATAAAAAAGTTTTTCATACACAAACTGATAAGAGAGCGGTGGGTTTGTACATATGTGGATATCCCTAAAAGTGGGTTGTCATAAATTTGTGCTCAGTTTGGTTAGCCATTTTATTAAGAATAGACTAATCGTTCGCTACGTTCATTTTACAGTCGACATAATCTTCCATTCGAGGAACTAATTTGATTAAGCATTGATCGATGTTGCAACACGTGTACTCTAAGTAAAGAGTGTTCGAAAATTGGACTTCCAGTATGCGCCACATTCGACCTAGCCGCGGCGCCCACATGCACGTAATCACATTGAAACACTAATGGCGCAAAATTACCTTTCTAATAAGGCCCCATTTTAATTGAATTCTAAGATTCCTTTACGGCGTTACAAACACCGTGATAAAATTATATGACTATTCACTGTACGTGTGAAGGGTATGAAGACAAAAAACAAAGGAAACAAGCGTGTGTGCTCAGTTTCGGTATACCCTGTAACTAGTCTAACGTTCTTTATTTGCAAAAACCCATTTTTGTATAGCAGCTGTACACTATAGTCATTCGATCTGAAACTAGTGACTCAATTTAAAACAAAAACCAGATATATTGTTCGTACATGTATATACATATATAGTTCGTTGCTTTAAAACAAAAAAAAAAAAAATCTTAAAGTAGCTTATCGATCACGATACTTACATACTTGTTACATACATTCGCACAAGTTTAATATACAAATTTTGTAGGGTATGAAGATTAGTACTTTTTTTTATGCACTTCTTCTCATTCGATGCGCCTAGTATTAAACCACTATTAACACTCACCGCAATATTTTCGCCTCCTCCAATATGCGATCGTTAAAGATCTTGTCAATTTTATTGATGCGCGAGCGTTCAGTTACCCGCTTCACGGCCCATGGCGAGCGTAACTGTCCCTGGCGCGGCGATCGGTCCAAACGATAAACACTGACGCCGGTGCCGTGGCCAAGTGTGCGCAAAAATGGCGAAGCTGGAATTTTCAGTGGAGTGCTCTTGTTCTGCACATTCTCCAAGTGCAAATTACGCAGTACGCGTCGCGGTGTTTCCATATTTGGTTCCTTTTTTAATTATTGTTTTTTCTTTTGTCTAATAAAATGGATTTTAAGCGTGCAAATGTTTTGAGCTACCACAATCGCGGTTAATTTTAAAACAATGCAGTGGAAGTGTGTCGAACACTGGCAAAAGTAAATTTATGTCTAAATTTAGCGCAAATGCACTAAAATTGCCATATAACTAATTAGTTTTACCAACACAGTACTTTAACCCCATGTGGAACACTTGGGCTATTTTCGTTTTGTACTATGTAAGATCGGGCATTGCGTTCGCTACAAACATAAATTATATATATTGATATACGGTTATTAATGCTTCCTGGAACATGCGCAACAGAGTCCTGCACCGTAACTCATTTTTTGGGGACCAATTTTTATGCTATCCAGTTGAAAATTTACACACACACTTCTAATTATTGCAGTTTAATAGAGTATCAAACTATAATGGAGTATCAAACCATACAAACCCACCGCGCACTTTTGACTTTTTGTATGAAAAACATTTATTTTGTAGTCAATATCAACTTAATAATCGATATGGTAACTTTTAGTGGTTAAAGTCAATATTAGGTTGAAATGCGATATGGTGCCTTTTTAACATACAAAGACTAATGGGCGTGGCACGTGGCATGAGGTAGCCCCCATACAAACCCACAGTACAATTTTATGTTTTTTATGAAAAAATTCTTCATTTAAATCAATATTAGCTTGGAATTTGATTTTGTAGATTTTAATAGACAACCGCTTTATATACATATACAAATGGGCGTTTCCCATGCATTGCTTTCTAGGAAATTGATATTTTGAATTAAACTAATAAAGGTCTTCATAAACCTACTTCAATTGCTACCCCTACCTCGTGCGTTTTAACTGGCCGAGGACTATAACACAACTTGTATGTCGAGAACCGTCGATTTATACATTACTTTGTAGCTTGTATGTTGAAATGTAAATAGCAGAATATTAGATAATTATTATTTTTCTTGGACATTCATTTATTTTAGATTGTGATTTTTTTGCTGTTGAACAGCATAATTCACAAAAAAAAAGTACTTATACATACTAGAGTCATACGTGTGTTTGTATTATCAAATCATATATTTAGCGCCGTCTCAAAAGTCTATTGGGCCACCATTGTTCCGGATAACGGCCTCGATACGCAGTGGGAAAGAGTTGTACAGCTCTTCAATTTGATCGGCCATTTCCTGATCAGAAAACCAGAGATCATACAATACCGCCATAAACTGCTGCTTGTTCTTCGGTTCATATTTGCTTATTTTTTCCTTAGCAATATGCATCAGCTGCTCCAAGAGATTCAAATCAGGGCTAGCGATCGGTCCAGTTAGTGTATCGACATGAATATCGTTAGCGGATGGCCTCTCTTCGCCATACTTGAACTCATCAAAATTAAAGACCTTACTCCAATCCGCTACCGTCCAGTTTTTGTACTTCAAAGCCCATTCCAGTCGCTGACGATTTACATAGGAGTCAGTGGAGGCAGATGCATTTCCCTGTTGGATTGTTGCAGTAGCTGCCGGGCGACCCAAGTAAGTGGCTGCATGTTGCTTGGATATCGATGAGGAGATTTTGCCAGTGCTAGTCGTAGCTTGTTCGATTTGGTGACTGCGTTGATGATTGACGTGATCGAGTGTTGCAGTAGCTGCCGGGCGACCCAAGTTAGTGGCTGCAAGTTGCTTGGATATCGATGAGGAGATTTTGCCAGTGCTAGTCGTAGCTTGTTCGATTTGGTGACTTCCTTGATGATTGACGTGATCGAGTGTTTCAGTAGCTGCCGGTGGACCCAAGAAAGTGGCTGCATGGTGCTTGGATATCGATGAGGAGATTTTGCCAGTGCTAGTCGTAGCTTGTTCGATTTGGTGACTGCGTTGATGATCGACCTGATCGAGTGTTGCAGTAGTTGCCGGTCGACCCAAGTAAGTGGCTGTATGTTGCTTGGATATCGATGAGGAGATTTTGCCAGTGCTAGTCGTAGCTTGTTCGATTTGGTTGCTGCAGTGCTTACTCTTTGTCACAATATCTAAAGCAAGCGAAAGAATCTGTGCCACCTCTTCCCGGCAGAATTCGTCGCTCAGATCTTTAACGATTCTATTAGCTTCGAGCAAAATACCCATGCTAAAATATTCTTCAGCAGCCTAACTCGTAACGAATACCAACCTCCACCTTATGCACGTACATGTATTTGAGATGTGCATTATTTGAGCGCTCTTAACTTTGTCACTAGTATTTTTTAAGTAGTGTTGAGTAATGCATGAGCAAATGTATATTTTAAACTTTTTTGTTAAAAATAAAAGAACTGTATTTAGTAGTTAGTTCATTCAAAAATATCTTAATGTTTTAGAAAATAGTAAAGAAAACATCTATTTAATTTATATTCATTCATCCAAATTTTTAATTGGGAATGAGAGAAACAAGTGTTGGTTAAAAATTGTTCCTTCTTTTATTTGGAAAGTTTTAGTGCATTTCTGTTATGTTTGGTAATAATTAAACTTTAACAATGGCGCGAATTTGATGTTTTTGTTGTTGTCGCGTAAAACATTTTACAGTTGTTTTTATCTTTGAATTAATAGAAATTTTCGGTATCACTTAGCACGCTGTGCTCTTTGAATGTTGCGTCACAACCGTATATAGCCTGTAGGAAAGCGCGCAATTCGGTATAATTTTGTGAGCGCAGGTGCCAGTCGCTGGCAATACAAAGCTTCTTCAGGTGATCATAGACCTGGTCATGCCATCGTCAACTGAGACGTCCGTCTTCTGTGACGCCGTCCTCCAATTAAGTTCATCTTTCCGTCGTAAACTTTTAGTGCTGGAGCTTCGGGGTGATGAGTAACTATGTGCAGATAGTCGGCAAAAAAAAGTTTTCTCGGGGATCAGCCACAGCGTAAAATGCGGTCTGTAGTCCGTAGTTCTTAATTTTTAATTGCCGAGTCTTGTTGAAACATTCAATGGTTTCTACCGAATTTTTTTTCCTGCCCAAGGTAACAAAGCATCATTTAAAATCTTTTCACGGTAGATTTATAGCTTAATTTTTTTTGTTTTTTGCATTGTTCATATGAAGTGAACTTCTGCTGGTACAGGCCATGTGTCATCGACCGGAACAAGTAGTAGTCGGAAGGAGCGATCTCTGGCGAATAAGGCGGCTGGGGTAGGACTCGCCATTTCACCGGGTTTGCAACATGTGGCCGAGCGTTGTCATGCTGCAAAATCACTTTGTCGTGTCTTTATTCGTATTCCGGCCGTTCAGTTCACGGCTCAAACGCATAAGTTGAGTCGGATAGCATTCCCCCGTGTTCGTTTCATCCCACCAAATACAGAGCATAAGCTTCATGCCATGAATATTCGGCTTTGCGAAGGATGTGACTGTCCGTGCAAAAACCCATGACTTTTTGCGCTTGGGGTTTTCGTAATGGATCCAATTTTCGTCTCCAGTCACAATGCGGTGCAAAAAACCCTTTCTTTTTGGCGTTCGAGGAGCTGTTCACAAACGAAAAATCGCCTTTAGATGTCGCGTGGCTTCAACTCGTATGGCACCCAGTTTCCTTGCTTTTGAATCAATCCCATGGCTTTTAAACGTTTGCTGACTGTCGACTCATCCACTCCCAATGATTGTGATAACTCTTGAAGCTTTTGGCTTTGGTCCACATATAGAGCAATGATTTCAATTCTTCGTCTTCAAAACTTTTGGGTTGACCCGGCCGGCCGTTCCTTAGCTTCGAGCTCAAAATCACCACTTTTAAAGCGACCAAACCACCTCCGACATGATTGTTCAGATAGAGCATGCTCGCCGTAAACTTTCACTAAGATTCGAGGGTCATCGGGCAGCACTTTTCTTCATATTAAAGTAATGAAGAAGAATTTTTTTCTTGTTTTCCTTTGTAAAGTGCAAACGGAGCGGCAGCTAAAGAGACAAAGAGACGAACAAAACAAACACTGTTGCATAGTAAGCAAATCGAAAGACCGCTGTGTAGTGCAGGAGGAAACATCGATATATCTATCAATATATCGATCTTGTGCAAAATTTTTAAAAATAAATTTTTTTTTTATAAATACAAAATATTAGTTTTATAGAAGGATCTCTATATTGGTGTTGGCAGTGGGAGGGAATGGAGAAGTTTTGCAAGAAGGCTAATGGCAATGGTAGGTTGTAGCTGCTGTCCTAAGTGGACTTGTGTGTGTGAGTGTGCGTCTTTTCATCATATATAAATATGTCTTTATTTGTAGATGGGAATAATGCAAACTCAGTTGATGAACATATTCCAGTAAAAAAAAAAACGAAGTGTGGGCATTCAACAGTATGGAATTTATCTGCGCATATAAAGAGGATGCATCCGATCCTAACAGTAAGTGAACTACCAAAGGAATCAGACTCTGTTTTATCTTTTATTGACAAAAAGTACGAGGCATCATCCATTCGAAAAAAAAAATCTTGACAGCGCATTGACGTTTTATATCAGAAAATTTGGAATCGAGTTTGAGCCCATTGGATTACTGGAAGGTAAGACTTATAGACATATATTATCGGCTCTGTTCGATATCAATACAAGATTTTTACCTAGATCTCAAATGAGAAACAATTACAAGCCTGTATCAAAAAGTTCCTCTGCATACCTGCTACATCGACTGAAAGCGAGAGGATGTTCAGTAAAGCTGGATTAATTGTAAGCGAGAAAAGAAGTTGTCTTAAATCTAAGAATGTAAATATGCTCCTATTTATCAATAAGAATGAATGGATATCAACTAAATAATTGGATCTCAAAAACTAATTCTAATTTTATATATAATATAGTATAAGTTCTAATTCTATATATAAGTTCACCCTCTGTCTGGAACAGAATTTTGTTATATTTTTTGTTTTCGTTTTTAATTTTAATTTCCGCTTTAATTTTTTTTCATGTTATTTGAAGAAAGAAAACTGTGAATAAAAAACTTGAAATTTACAATTGCTTTCATTTAAAAAAAAAAATTGTTAAGTTCAGCGATATATCGATATTATCGATGTTCAATTCTTCACAATATCAAAAGATCGATGTGGGCAAATACGAGGGCTGCTATTTATATTTCGGGAACTGGCAACACTAATGTCAAAAGCTAAAATCTGGCAGTACCATAATAAAGTTAGACATTTTTTGGCATAAACTTACTCACAAAGTTTTGATGTACAATTGCTATTTGTTTTGTTTACAGTGAGTTCAGAAAAGCAATTTGGCCATAAAATGGAAATTTCAAGAGAAGGTTTTCGTAGGATTATTTTTCACAACTTTCGACGTGGATTATCTCAACAAGAATGTGTCTCAGTTCTTTGTAAGGCGATAAAGCACCATCAAAAACCACAGTATATCGCTGGTATAGTGAATTCAATCGTGGTCGTAGTTCGGTCGCCGACGAATTCCGTGAAGGTCGTCAAAAATCGGTTGTGCCCAAAAACATCGATGCAGTGCATGAACTGATAATGCAAGATCGTCATGTGACATATCGTGAGATAGAGGCATCCTTGCACATTAGTTCCAGTTCAATACATTCGATTTTTTATGAACGCTTAGCTGTAAAAAAAAGTTGCTCTCGTTGGATACCCTATAATTTATCAATCGCTCAAAAAAAGGCTCGCGTCGATTGGTGTAAGGAAATGATTACAAAGTTAGAGCGTGGTGCTTCAAAAGACGTGTATAAAATCGTGACAGGTGACGAATCATGGATATATATATGTATGATTCAAGACAATCCAAATCCAAACAAAAGTTGTTCGTGGAAGAAGCACAGCGAAGCAAATGATCGCCTGTTTCTTCGGCCGAATGGGTCATGTGGCCACTGTTATATGTTCCGCTTGAGCAACGTAGGACGGTTAATTCTGTGTGGTACGCGACCATTTATTTGCCGGAAGTCTTTAGAGATACTCGTAAAACCAACCGCCACAAACGAATCATTCTCCATCATGACAAACAAGTGCATTTTTGAGCATTCAAAACATGGAATTAATGACTCATCCTCCGTAAAGTTCTGATTTGGCACCCAATGACTTCTTCTCATTCCCGAGTATGAAAGGTAAACTGCGTGGTCAACGATTTACGAGCGTCGAAGAAGCAGTTGAAGCGTTCAAAAACCATGTTTTGGAGGTGTCTCAAGAGGAATGGAAAAACTGCTACGACAAATGGTTTGAACGAATGCAAAAGTGTATTGATCAAGGGGAATATTTTGAAAAAAAAAATAAAGCCATTTTCATTTAAAAATGTTTGTTATTATTTGCTATACCCGAATAGTATGTTTTGCTCAATGCATTGTGTTCTCATTGTTTATAGTATCAACACAATTTGCAAGTGGTGAAATAATTAATTTTTGTTTGCAAGAAGAAACAAGCATAGTACTACATGCATAATTCGCCAAACGAGTTTATTTTTCGCAATGCTCTACCATTGCGTAGTATTAAATCTATAGGCAACCAAAAAAAAAAAAAAAACACTGCATAATAATTTTATTAAAAACGTTTTTGTTTTTTTTTTTTCATTTGTTTTCTTTTTCATGGCAATAAAATCTTAAACGGTTATTTGAGTTACATAACAAATAGTAGGTACTTATATGTACATATGTATATACTATATGTACATATGTTGTATATACTTGTATGTATATTTATGTATATTGGTAAATTACTTTACTTTTATTTTTGTTGTTGTTGTTGTTTTTTTTTGTATTATATATCTATTAAAACTTCACTCTTTATATGTAGTAGGTAGATAGGTATGTATAAGCACATACAGATTAATCAGAGCTGTAAAGGAATGATTCAAATTTGAATGAATCATTTAGGCATTGAATTAAACATTTTTTAATAACTCCATCAAAATAAAAAGAACTCAGTTAAAATTTAATTCATTCAAAATAAATTGTAAATTTTTAAATCATACTTTTTGAAAAAAAGAAAAAAACCAAGGAAAAACGTTAACTTCGGTTGAACCGAAGCTCTAATACCATTCACACGAAATTTTGAATCGTATTGTAAAACATAAAAGTGGGCGTTTAACCCAAAAAAGTGGGTGGTACACGCTCACTAGTAGATGTGTTTGAAGCGATGTAGTAGATGTGTAAGATGCCGCCATATACAATTTCAAGTTGATATTGACGTTTTCCATACAAATGCATAAAAGTGAACTGTGGGTTTATATGGGATTCCACAAAATCAAATTTCAAGCTAATATTGATCTAAATGAAGGATTTTTTCATAAAAAAAAACACAAAATTGCACGGTGGGTTTGTATGGGGGCTACCTCAAAAAGTGGGCGGGCCACGCCCAATTGTCTATGTATGTTTAGCGGCTGTCTCTTAAAAGGCACCATATCGCATTTCAATCTAATATTGACTTTAATAAAAAAGTTTTTCTTACAAAAAGTCAAAAGTGGACCATAGGTTTGTATGGGAGCTACCCCAAAAAGTGGGCGGGCCACGCCCGTTAGTCTATGTATGTTAAGCGGCTGACCATAAAAAGACACCACATTGCATTTCAACCTAATATTGACTTTTATAAAAAAGTTTTCTTACAAAAAGTCAAAAGTGGGCAGTAGGTTTGTATGGGAGCTAGCCCAAATAATAAGCGGGTTCCACCCATTAATGTATATGTCAAGCATCCGTCTACTTTAAGTTACTATATCAATTATTAAGTTGATATTGACTACAATAAAAATATTTTTCATACAAAAAGTCAAAAGCGGGCAGTAGGTTTGTATGGGAGCTAGCCCAAAAAGTGGGCATGGCGAGTCAATCTTGACACTCTATTAAACTGGAATAAAAATAAGTATACGTGCAAAATTTCAACTGGATAGCATAAAAATTGGTCCCCAAAAAATGCGCAACAACATACAGACGGACATGGCTAGATCGATTCGTCTCGTCGAGCTCCTTTAATGCGTTGGCTCCTTTAATGCGTTACAAACTTTCAGACAAACTAATAATACCATTTCACACTATGTGTGAATAGTATAAAAAAAAGAATGAATTGAATTGAATGAAAATTTAAATTGTAATTCTTGTCAAAATATCTTTAGCTTTAACAAAAACGAATGACTCAATTTTCCATTCAATTCAATTTATTATTTTTTAAAAGTTTACAAAATGAATGATTCAAAATGTACAATTTGTTTTGAATGATTCAATTTTAATTCAATTCATTTTTTTTTTCAAAATGAATGTTTAAATATCTTTGTGAATTACACATTTCAAATGAATCAATCTTTTACCGCGCTGATATATTTATGTGTTATACCTACACTATATATGTATATAGTATATATATTTTATTTTATTTCATTTAATTAATTATTTTTTCTTTTCTTTTTCAGTAAAACAAATGCATAACATTTAACAGACATTTTGCAGTACTTTATTTATGTATTGTAAATAGTATTACACTTAAGAATTATGCTTGAGAAGAGCTGGTACATACAATATAAAAAAAAACTGAAGCTTTTGTTTTTTGGCTCTTTTTTGATGAGAGAAGTCTTTGCTTAGTTCTAATTTACTACAATCATAAAACAACAACAATGTTGTACCATCAGTGTATATTATATATCTACATACATACATATGTATGTATGTATGAATGTATGTACATTAGTGTCTTTCTAAGACTACGTTTATACGCACATATTACGATATTTGTAAACGTAACTTTATAAACGTCGAGTTATCGCTAATCAGTAATTGGCTACGTGACTTAACTGTTTGCAAATAAAAAATTTATTTCTATCGCAAAATTTTCAATTTACCTAAATTTTATATGCAAATAATATGTGCGTATAAACGTAGTATATATAATTATTATAGGTCTGTGTTGGTAAATAATTATGCACGTACATACACACACATATAATATTATTATTATTTTCGTTTTTCTTTTCTTTTCATAATTTAATATTTGTTAATTACATTTAACTACAAATAGGTACAATATATTATTTATTTAGTTTTTTTTTTTTTATGTAGTTGGTAACAGTCTTTTACATTGTATTTCCTAATAATTGTGTATTTGTATATAATATTATGTACTACATTTATTTAGCTACTAATTATGTATGTATATGTAGATAATTGATTAACAAATATATATATATATATATATATATATATATATATATATATATATATATATATATATATATATATATATATATATATATATATTATTATTATAGATATTATAGATTTTCACTACACACAATCAACGGTAACTTAAAAAACTATAAAAGAAATTAAAAAAAAAAACAAAAATTGTATAAAAAACTTGACTTCGGTTTGTACCGAAGCTGTCAAAATCCATCACGCACTTAACTAAAAGTAAGAAAAAGGTGTAGAAAATGTGTACTCAAGTTAAAATAAGTTGATCCTTAGTAAAGTTTAAAAATTAAGTTTTTTTTCGAGCAAAAGTTCTTTACAAAGTTATAAAACATCATAACAAAAATTTTAACGTATTATTGCCTTCGTATTCAATAAAGTACAGATAGATCAGCTTTTCTAACTACAGATGGTGTTACTACTGGCTGCAATGGCCACAAAATTTTGGTTTTTAGCTCAAAGTGGTACTAACTAAATTAAGATACAACTGAACAGTAAGTATGCTCGTATAGGGACAACATAGTATTAGGTGAAAGACCACCACATATTAATGAGAGTGAAAAACTTCTCCCTCGTAGCACCAGGTCTAAACTTGCACAGCTCGGCAGGTATTCTCCGTGATGGCTGCCATTTCGTGACGGATATTTTCTTTTAATTGTACCAGGGAAGAAACAGCTATTTTTAAAAAGTCCTGTTTCTTTTGCGACACACACCTTGTATATACATATATATTTTCTGATACAGAAGAAATCAAGCTGTTAAAACAACAACAATTCAAGCTGATTCATAACTGTTATACATACTAGAGATGGACATGAACCTAGTTCGTTGAAAGCATTCAGCATACTGATTTGAATTTTTCTTCTATTTTTTTTACTTCAGAAGACTTCGGCAAGCATAATTTTGATGTGAAAACCTGAATAGTGTTTTGCCATGGCGGAAAGGAAACTATTAGAATGGTTCTAAAAAAAAAAATGGTGAATAATTTGTATAAAGACAGACAGACAGCCATTTTTACATACTCTTGTTGATTAATGTGTGATGGGTTTATTTTAAGCATACATAGTATAAGTATATATACCTCTTCTACAATATATATATATATATATATATATATATATATATATATATATATATATATATATATATATATATATATATATATATATATATATATATATATATATATATATATATATATATATATATAAAAATATGAAAAAGCAGACCATGCTGCTTACATAATAAAAAACTCAACAAAAAATTTAATAAAAAATAGAAGTTATTTTGCTTCGCCACCAGTACGAACGAACTACTATGTATAACAAATGAATAAATTGTGCCATTTAAACATATGTATTAGCTATATGAGCTGAAACCTATGTAATTCCTTTTGTTTTTGTTTTTTTGAATGCTCACTCTTTGTTTTAATTTTGTTTAATTTGTGCATTTTACTTGCAGGCCATATGGGATCGCTAAAATCATTGTGCAGATACAAAACTTCATGTGTACATATGTATGTATGTGTGTATCTATATATGTCGATACATATATGTATACATATGACTTATGTACATATCTTTTGTAGTATTCATGAATTCATGGCGCCAGCGTCAATTTTATTATCGCGCATTTCCTTTTTTGTTTTTTTTTTGTGTGTGTTTTTTTGAGCGTTTTTCCATCTCAGATCACCAACGGTTTTTATCTATCTGCGTGAAGTACACCGTATCTCCTTTATCCATGTATGTTTGTTTGTATGTATGTATGTAGTTCTGCTCCCTGCTCTTATTGCAGACAACTTTATCACAATTTAAACGAACATTTATACGATTCGTTTCGTTTAGTAGTTCATCTTGGACGCAGTTCATCCGGCTCTGGTTCCGATTTCGTTGTATTTGATTTATTTTGCAACTGCACTTCATATTCACTTTTGATATTCACATAGAGTTCGCTTTGCTTCTGATGCTCCTGCTGCATTATATAAAAACAAAAGTAAAATTTACAAAATACGATATATGTATGTAAATAAATATGTTGTTGGTACAGTTTGTCAAGAAAATGTTTCGACAATGCAAAAAATTCGTAATTTGACTTTTTCCATTCAAAAAAAAAAAAAAAAAAATTTCTTTACAGTCTAGTCAAAAAAAAAAGAGGAAAAACCCCAGAAATAATTTAAAACTAAAATTTTGTTCCCACAAATTATTAGAATATATAAAAAATTCATTTTATATATAAAAAAATTCATTTTATATATAAAAAATGATAGAACAATTTTTGGAACTAATTCAGATAAGCGGCATATACATGCATACTTCTTTAAACAAATGCCTTTTTTTGAATTACATTAAAACCCATATTCTATTAACAAAAATTTGATTAATTAAAATTGAAACTTTCAAAAAGCCAACGGTTTTCTTGCATTCTCTGCCGCTCTAATATCGTCCCGCACACATGACCATTTAAGGCAAAGACATGATCGCTAGACGTTTTTGTGGCTATCAGCTTTTTATCGTCTACTCTGGCAGTAGACGTGGTTAAAATGTTTGCGCTGTGTATGTTTTAAATTAATTAAATAAATGCGTTAATTTAAATTCATTATAGCCTATGTGTTATTTTGATATATGAGCTATATTATTGTAAAGTTTCATTAAAATCCATTCAGTAGTTTTTGCGTGAAGCAGTAACAAACTTCCAAACATTCATACAAACTTTCTCTTAGTTTATAATATTAAGTAGGTTTCAAAGAGGGTGTCCTTCCATACAAACCCATCGCTCATTTTTATGCTTTTGTATGAAGAACTTTTTTATTATAGTCAATAACAGCTTGAAATTCGATGTGGTGGCTTCTTAGCACAATGCTAATGGGAACCTCCTTTTGGAGTAGCCTCTAAACAAAAAAACCCGACGTATTATGGTATTAGAGCTTCGGTTCAACCATTAGTACAACCATTTTCAGGTTTATTCGGAATGCTTATGGCCGCATATTTGCTTTTATTTTAGTGAAAGTATAAATAAAGTGGTTGGTGCAAAGAGCGTAAGGGCCTGGGCTTTTATAGACGCGAATGGGATCGCATTTTACTGGAGTTAAAAAAAAAAAAATTAAAACAGTTACAACGACATTAGAGGATGTTTTATCATCGTTCCCTTCTTCAAATTGTTCGATGAAAATAAAGAAGACAAAGCTACAAATGAAAATGAAGTATCCAATGTCAAACGAGAGACTTTTTTTAGTGTTTTTCGATTCTGTTGTGACAGGAATCTCATATCGATTCGACGCATTCACAGAATCCAAATACTATTTTTCCAAAAATTTTTGCATTGCTCTGTGCATATTTTATACACTGTCGTTACTGTAGCTAGTGCTGAACTTTCATTTAGTGTTCCTTCAAGAATTACAAATTTTCATCGCGCATGATCTTCACAGGACATGCTACTCTGTGTATTGCTATAACTTTATCATGTGCTTATAAAGTTAAACAAAAAGGGAATTTGCTGAATCATATACATATAACCATTTTTAAAAAAAAAAAAAAATGAAGATATCGAGGTGTAAATTATTTTGAAATGCTTTTCATATTTCCATGGAGAAATATGTGCCTGAATTTTCGCTTGAGGCTTTTTAATACATTTTGTTTAACATTAGCAAAATGTTTCAAATGTTTTTTTTTTAGTTTATGCATTTTTATTTCAAAAAAATGTTTGCTTTGTCAAAACATTTTCGTGACAAACTGTATGTAGGTGTGTAAAGATACGTATACGTTTTGTACCACTCACGTACTTACCATTAATTCATCGATGCGTCGACTTGAATTCGGCACCTCATATTTGCTGCCCTGATCACGCAGCTCAATGGCCGCACTCAACTGCTGGTTTAATGTGCGTCCGATTTGGTTCAGTGAACTTGTGAGTACATGTTCGATTTCTGTGAAAGTGAAAATCAATTTTAATAAAGAAGAACTTTAAACCAGGGATTAAAAATGAAACTTATATTGGGGTAAGAGTTTTGGATAACGGTTAAGAATTTTGAAGTTTACAGTACGGCTAACCGAAAAATCTTTCCGTATTTTCACTTTTCACAAAATTTGGTTAACCTCTTTGTACCCTGCATAAAAATTATTGCTAACCAGAAGACTCCATAAAGTATCGGGCATACCATTAAAAACGCTCGAACTGTAAAATGAAAGAAACGTGTATTGAACCGAAATGCAATCGTCTGGAGACTGAGCCCTTTAGCTCAATTTTCATTGACCCTGTGGCACATATCGGCTGGTATACGCATTAAGCCCGCATATCAGGCGCATCCATTATTTGTGTGAAAAGCTCTTTGAGAAATCAAACTCGAATTTTGATAATAAGCTTTAAAAATATGGCTACTTGACTTTAGTTATGGTGAAACGGCAGACCTTGCTGAAAACTATGTGTCAAATGAACAAATATGGCGTCAAAGTTCGGACATAACTATTGGTATAGCCTGTATATAAATTCATGTTCAGCATGATTGAACAGCTCGACGGATCAAGTCGATTTACCCATGTCCGTCCGTCCGTCCGTCCAGAGATCATCCAAACCAAACAGAGTAGTAGCGAAAGACAAACGGAAATACCTATTCTCATTCAGCTGATAAACTAAATATATACTTCATGCTTTAAGCTGTCTTTCTTTTAAATACTATTGTACTATAATATTAAGTAAACATACCAGTGCTCTTAAGACGCCGCTTTGACAATTTGATATCATCTACGCTGTCCAACGTTAGGCTGCTACGTTTGAGTACGGCTGCAGTTTCCGGCGTCAAAGGACTTTGACAGTAATCGCAGTCGCCATCGCTTTGCGGTTGACATGTACAATTATCGAGCGTTGTGGCGCTTAAACTGCTGCCGGATGTGCTTGGATTGGGTGATCTTTCTGCTGCTTGTTGCTGTTGCTGCATGCCACGTAAATGTTTGGCAGCTGTTACATTGACAACGCTGACGCTTTTCGTAATGGATGACTTAACCGAGGATGCTTCTGGCGGCACTAATGCAAGTGGTGGTGTCTTTGCATTCCTTGTGCCATAGGCGGCAGCCAGGCGCGCTTGCGACATTGAATGATGTTGCTGATGGTGTGGATTATGATGATGAGGATGTTGATGGTATTGCAATGCTTGTTGTTGCCGTGGGTTGCTGGCATATTCGGTAATTGTTAGTTGGTTGGATAAATTCATATCATCGTTATCGTTATCTTCGCCATCACCACCATCACCAAGCATATCATCATCGTCATCGTCGTATTCATCCTCTTCAATGTCAGAGGGCTGCTTTTGCAGATTCTGTATCAGACATAGTACAGCCTTCTCGAGTTGCTGTGGATTTTCCGATGCTGGCACATCCATTGTTGACTGCGGTATTTTAGTATTAATGATGACCGAAAATTTCTTTTTCATATCTTCAATGCGCCGCTTGCCCTCCGCCTCATCGAGCAGTGTATTGATGCAGACGAACGAGTGCACCTTATTCGTTTCCTTTTCGATTTCAAGATAACCCTTTGACTGCAGATATATAATGTTACCGGTACGTGTAAAAAGCCGGTAAGTGGATTCGCCGTAGGAACTGTTGCAATCGTACACTGTTGAACAAATAATAAAAAATTTTAAATTGAATGCGTGTGCGTAGGACAAGTATTATCGAGTATCAAATAAAAACAAGAACAAACGTTCACTTCGGTGGTACCACAGTTTTAGTACCATTCACATGAAGTTTCAAGCTGTGAATTTAGATAGGTATTTGTAAAATCTAACAGGCAAGTTTGTTGGAGTTTATTTATCCTAAAGTGGGCGTGACACGCTCCTTTACAACTATGCGAATTGTCTATCCTTATGAAGCCACATGACATTATTTGTTTTGCCTGAAGTGATAGTGTTTTTCATGAAAAAGCCCTAATGTGGGTGGTGCGTTTGCATGGGGATGCCCCTAAAATGGAGAAATCATATCTATTTCTCTATGTGTGAGGCGTTCGTCCAAAAGAAACTGCTATATTAAAATTTATGTTTATATTTATTGTAATAAGAAACTTTCCATACAAAATTTCAAAAATTGGGCTGTAAGTTTCTATGGAGGCTACCTCTAAAGGTGGGCGTGACACGCCCCTTGATATTTATGTGAAACATCCTTCCATAAGATGTTACCATGCCAATATTTAAGGTGATATTGACTGCAGTAAAAACGTTTTCCCATACAAAAAGGCAAAAGTAGGCGTGTGGTTTGTAAGGGGGCTACCTCAAAAAATGTGGGGGGGGGATCACACCCATTGATATACAGGTTACTAGTATCAAACTCCCCTACCCAATCCATAAAAAAACTTGGAACATGGAAGAATCTATGGCAGTGTACAAATGCTTCTTATGAACAAAGCTTAAACCATGTTGTACATATTAAGATACATAATATCTAATCCAAATCCAGCATGTTCGCCTTGACAAAACGTTCCCAGGCCGTGCCACGCCAAATGGGTAATTTTTCGAAATGCGACAGCGTCCTAAAACGGCCGCGGAATGTACGATGCACCGAAATTTGATACGCTGTTTTCTGTTCAATTTGTGGTAGAAGTTGCATTTCCTTAACAGCAGCTGTATTTAACAAATGCATTATGGCATTTTGATGCTTTTTGATCTTTTGCAAATGAGGCGTGCGGGATTTGGTATTGGTAGCATAAAAATAGCTCGTAATGACGCTATTTATTATCCAGCTTGTTAATTGTTTTATGTGCACTTTTCTTTTTTGGCAGCAAGGTTTGTTTTTTTTTGTTAATTGATTTCGTTTTGGCCGCAATGCGTAAACTATGACGTACAACATTGGTTCTGCTCTTGATTTAAGACACGCATAGAGCGACGCACTGACTTTATTGGCACAATGGGTGTGTCAATAGGCGTGCCGAATGTATCCGCAAGTATTGGCAAAGGTAACGTCAACGTCAACGGCAATGGCAACTGTGTTATTTTAAAGACGGGACTTGATGTTGTAAACAGTTTTGGGTCGACATTTTCGTTCATTGCCTTTTCCGATAATGTAGTTGTGGATGTGTTTGCTGTTGCTGTTTTCGTTGTCATAATTGTTTGTAAATTTCGTGCCATTTCTCGTCCAAACGTGTTTCAAACAATTCTGAAGACTGTTGTGTTTAGTTGTGGCAATAGGCTATTTGCAGCTTGATATGAGGGCGCATCTATTTTTGTAGATGAGTATTGCTCATCTATGAAGTCATTATGTCGATTATGTCCGTAGTTAACCGAATTATGTTCCCTTGGTGTTTGTCGTTGCTGTAGAAATTGTGCGGAAATTTTAATTATAGCGAGGGCTTTTTGGCGCTCTTTTGGAGTGTGCCCCATAACGGTTTGATTGCACTTTTCGTTCGGGTTTTTATTAATTTGCAAATAGAAGGTATTGGACCCTCTGTTGAAATTCGCATCATGGTGAGAGACTTAGCCGATATTGTGTTGAATAACGGACGATTGAATTTCTGATTAGACATTCGATTGTTCTCTGGTGTTTCAAATTTGCTGCGCTGCCTTATCTCTTTCATCGCTGTATTTAGTTGCGGATCGTGTTTCAATTGTTTTGCCCTTTGCGCAATACGCATTGTAACGACGATACTTCTGAGATCCTGCATATACGGACTAAAACATGCCAGCAGTGTTAGATATGAATATGAATTCAACGATTCCTGCAATATGGTTGTAAGCACACTGTCGCGATACAGTATTACCTTCTGTCCCGTGGCCATAGAATTCAAAACTTTGCTAAGCGACAACAATCCTTGATTTATCTTTACACCGTCGAGATTCATTTTTCGACCGATGCCCAATAGATACTGTCACTTTTAGCGCGATAGCTTCTCTTGCTTTGTATTAAACCGTTTGGCCACAGTAGCCATGAGATATCTAGCCTTATTCTCGATTTTCCCCACTAAACTCGGCTATTTTGAGAAAAGTCGTTGGTTTAAAAATTCTTAGTTTCTGCTGCATAATAATTACAGAAGTTATTAAATCATCATCACCTCATCGAAAAAAAAAAAACATATCCTTTGAATAGATGGTGCACGCTTTGGTTTTGTGCACGTTTGACATGTCTCGGCGCATAGAACAAATTTAAAGCAATAGGGTACCCCAATATTCTTTGGCTTAAGCTTTCTATATATCGCAATGGGGTGGTTTGTTTAAATAGTTTTTAGTATCCAGGTTAGCGTATACTGCCGTACTCACTTTGACGCAGCGCGACAATAACCCAACGCACATCGTCGTTATGTATGAATGTAAATGGGCTCAGATTGCGCACTTCATCGGTCATATATCCAGCGACCAGTCCAATACGCTGATCACAATCAATAATACGGCCGTCAATGAGATGCCGCGTCTTGTACTCCAGCGTATTGGCATCAAAAACGCGATTTATGATCTTCGGTGGGCGTATAATACGAGCGCAAGCGGTCAGCACCTGAAAATCGATTTCAATGAGCGTATGAATGCATGTTTGAATAGATAAATTAAGTGCTCTACATACAATATCATTGCCACTAATTGTGTGCAACGGTATGGCATCATCACGGCCACGTGTACGGCGTATAAGCTGCAGGCTGGATGTAAATGCGCTTGACTTTATGCCACGCGGTGCCTCATCACTGCGACGAAAGCAACCATCGATTTTGACAACCTCATAGGCGGTCGGTTCAGAGCGTGGACCAGCACGTGCCAATCTGTCAAATGAAAGTTGGTAAATGGTAGATATTTACATACATATGTAGTTTTCAACAAAACATACCTAACGCGAAAACTACGTTTGTCCTCGCGTAATTTGCGATCGATGTACGCCTCCTCCGCTTTGCTGCGCTGACGCGGCTCATTGCTACCGGACGCTTCGTCAGACTCGTTTTGTATATCAAAGAGATTCTCTAGATCGGTTGGTATTAACTGCTGTTTTAGCATATTTTGGTCCTCTGGATGCGTTATATGCAGTATATTCTGGCCATAGAGATCAGCCTGGAAGTAAAATGAAAATATAGCAAAATTACGTGTAATTGCAACGCTAATATCCTACACACACACACACACTTTACCATCAGTTTGTTGTATTTCAATATCTATAACCAAACATAAAGAAATGGCTTAAAAAAATCATTCTTTCAGTTATCTCAAATCACTGAGAGAAATGGTTGACCAACAGCAAATAGAATATGTTTTGTGGGATTTTTTTTTTGGAAACCCACAATGCTTGGTCCATTTTCAGAAAGAGAGTATAGAGAGTAGGTTTAAAGCGAAAAATAATAAGCTTGATACATATTCATAGAATTGAGTTATTCGTGTTTATGTTCAGTGATTTGAATGGGCACTAATCGGCTGTAGAGCAGTGTATAAAATGCAATAGTATTAGTATGCCCTGCACTGATCTAAAGTATCAGGTGTGGCAAAACACTTCGAATTTCGCTTGCCGAAGTTGGCTCAAAAAAAACTCAAGAGAGTCAAAAATTTAAAACAGAAATTAGCTTAACAATGCACGCGAACATGCAGAGCGCACACATACGGTTATATTTTGGTTGCTTCGTTTGTGGCCAACTCTGTTGTAGAGCCTTATGCTATAATGATGCGACTTGAATTAATTTTAAAAAGCTTACAAGCTTACACTAATCAGAAGAAGTTTATACACATGTGACTATAAACAAAACCGTGGGTGCTATTCATTCGGAAATTGTAACGAAAACGATGATCTAAATTTAAGGAGATTGTAGTACTCTTGTATTTTTCTTGTTCACCTAATTATTATTTCCATTTTACTCGTATGCATTTTACTTCTATGATCCAATTTTACGTAATTTTTGAATAGAAGTTGGGAAGGCATGAACATTTCCACACACACACACAATGCACTAGGTCACACCATATACGAGTAGTGCTATTTATATTTCGGGAATAGCAAATAATAACAAACATTTTTAAATGGAAATGGCTTTATTGTTTTTCAAAATATTCCCCTTGATGATCAATACACTTTTGCATTCGTTCAAACCATTTGTCATAGCAGTTTTTCCATTCCTCTTGAGACACCTCCAAAACATGGTTTTTGAACGCTTCAACTGCTTCTTCGGCGCTCGTATGTCGTTGACCAAGCAGTTTACCTTTGATATTCGGGAACAAGAAGAAGTCATTGGGTGCCAAATCAGGACTTTACGGAGGATGACTCATTAATTCGATGTTTTGACTGCTCAAAAATGAACTTGTTTGACAAGATGTGTGAGAGCTCGCATTGTCATGATGGAGAATGATTCGTCTTTGGCTGTTGGTTTTACGAATTTCTCCGAGGACTTCTGGCAAACAAATGGTCGTGTACCATTCACAGTTGACCGTCCTACGTTGCCCAAGCGGAACAGTGTCCACATGACCCATTCGGCTGAAGAAACAGGCGATCATTTGCTTCGCTGTGCTTCTTCCACGAACAACTTTTGTTGGATTTGGCTCGTCTTGGAATACCCACACGGTCGATTGGTGTTTTCTTTCCGGCTCATACGCATATATCCATGATTCGTCACCTGTCACGATTTTATAAACGTCTTTTGAAGCACCACGGTCGAACTTTTTAATCATTTCCTTACACCAATCCAACGAGATCAATTTTTTTTGACAACTAAGTGTTCATGCAAAATCGAATGTATTGAAGTGGAACTAATGTGCAAGGATGCCTTCTATCTCACGATATGTCACATGACGAGCTTGCATTATCAGTTCACGCACTGCATCGATGTTTTTAGGCACAACAACCAATTTTGGACGACCTTCACGGAATTCGTCGGCGACCAAACTACGACCACGATTGAATTCACTATACCAGCGATATACTGTGGTTTCTGATGGTGCTTTATCGCCATACAAAGAACTGAGTTCATTGACACATCCTTGTTGAGATAATCCACGTCGAAAGTTGTGAAAAATAATTTCCATTTTTTGGCCAAATTGCTTTTCTTAACTCACTGTAAACAAAACAAATAGCAATTGTACATCAAAACTTTGTGAGTACGTTTATGCCAAAAAATGTCAAACTTTATTATGGTATTGCCAGATTTTAGCTTTTGTGTTGCCAGTTCCCGAAACAGAAAATTATCTATACAAAAAGTTTACTTTTGAACGCAATATTGATCTGTTGGTGCGTTCAAACGATGTCAAATTTAGTGGGAGAATGTTTATTTGTGGCATAAACTTGTTATTAAACCAATTCAGTGGTTAAAGTGGTTTTGTTTTACAACATTTTTTAGTTGCCTTAGAAATAACATGAAGTTCTCCGAAGTTTATTTAAGCTTTTGGACAATAACTTATGCGTATTAGTATTAATTTGCATTTATGAGTAACAGCAAAATAATCGCTCTTTCTTTCGCATATATGCATGAAATCTGTGTAAGAATAATCATTGCAACAAGCTAAAAAATTCTGAACACTTTTAAAAGCAACAGGTTTCATCCGTATTATAAATTTACTCAGTTGCAAGCTGCTCTTTTTCTTTTCATAAATTCTACTAAATCGTAGCAGTCGCATAATCATCAAACTCATTATCTTCTGTGAAGCGTGATCGAAAATTGAATCTTTCGAATGGACCACCTACAGCATAGTCGCGGCCAATATTTAAATGAAATTATATTTAAAAAGTAAATGTCAAAGATTGAACTTTCGGGTCATAATAAAGATTCCGACAATCAATTCTATTTTCTTTAAAATTAAAAAAAAAAAAATAAAACACCTCTAAATGAATCTCTTGTTATATGCACAAATAATTTAAAAAGAAAATTTAATCTTTTTTGACCAATTTTTCATTTTAAATTTTTATGTATAAAAACTCCACAGAAAGAACGTGAAAAATAACGAATCAGTAGATTTTTGTAGCATCTAAAAATACAGTTAGATTTTTCGGTAAATACTTGTAAATGTGTTCTCGGTTCATAGAGTCACGGATAATTGAAGTTCAACTGTATTTGTAAGTACTTTATGAAAATTCCGGCATTAATTTCTGGCCCTGACAAACTTTTTGCCAAACTAACAATACTCACTTGCTTACTATGTGTAAAGGATAAAAAAAAAAAAAACCAACGAAACTACAAAAACGACACGAAAGCACGCTTCACTTGAGCAAATGGCGAAGACGACGGATCTCCTTGCTGACCATTTTATGCTGAGAATCATGCAACAGTCACGTTCTCAGTACAATATACATATTCTACTAGTATACGATAACAAAAATAGCCAGTTTCTCTCGTAATGCATTAATGTGCTATGGTTTTATATGCATTTTATGCATGTATGGCTTTTATGTACCCTGAAAACTTCCAACTCAACTTGATGCAACTATCGACAAATTCTCTGCCCTATTCACGAGTATGTAAATAAAGCGGAATTTAGATATTTTTATTATAGAACCATCTCATTTTATTAATTGCAAAAGTTCTGACAGTTTAGTTCGGTTTCCCAAATGATCCCAACAGGAATATACTCGTAGCAATGAGCAAGTTAATTGTGATTAAATACGACCATTCGACCATGATGTTACACTGCAGGATCTAGTGGTTAACATACTATCTAACACTAACTATAAACTAGTATATGTGCATAGTTCTGGGAAACAATAACAGCCTGCATGAAGAATTAATTCTCGTCACATACGAGTAATTACTACTTCATGCATACTATAAAACAGCGGTGGGCGAGCCCTTGCTCACGTTGCTCTAAGTGCTCAAACCGTTACTTTTGCATGCTTGCAATTTTCGACGAGACAAGTAGGTTTTGATGTGTTACAATTTTTACTAAGTGATTGAATTTAAATGGTTTCAATAATTTTTTTCAGTGTTGAATTTTTTTTACTTTAATAAACCAAACAAACCAACAACAATACAGCGAAGGCTCGATTTTCTTCGCGACGCATAGAATCATAAAAAAATTCGTTTTGCTTAGATTTATGACTTCAAAAACTCTGTTTGTTGTAGATGTTGTTGTACTACTCACGATTCAAAATTTCGTGACCACCGCTGCTATAAAAAATTGGGCTACTACAACACCGAGTTTATTGCAGATCACATAATAGATCAGTATCATCTCGTACAACATCTATACAGTTCTGCTAGGTCATGGTTGCATTGGAAAGCAGTCAAACAATCTCAGTGGTAATGTTCTACTGGTCTGCATACTGATTTAAATTCATCATCTGGTATCAACAGAATTCGATTGAATGTATTTTCTAAAAAACGCTGCGAAAAAGTCTGAGACTGAGTGAGAAGTCTTATAATAAAGTGCCTGCATATGGTCGCAAATTTGCGAACTTTCAAAATACAATAGCTGCAATAAAAATAATAATAGTATGCAAATTACTAAATACATAATACACACCTGACAATGTCCCAAATGCTGCTCGATGCTTGTCGATATTAACAATATTTGGCCATGGCACGTCAACGTCAAGAAGAAACTGTCCATCATATTCATCAGTGTATCTGTAACCTGTGGACGATGTTGTTGCAACGTCTTACCAAACACTAGAGTATAAATGGAATTAAATGGCAATGAATGGAGAATCTCAGTGGTAATACATAGATTCATAAGCAAAATACAAACAAAAAAATAGAAGTAACAAATAAGTAGTTGGTATTATATCCTGCACAAGCCATATTATTTTTAAGTACACCTTGATTAGACTTAAAATTTTACTTTCTACAAACTTTATAGGCAAAGTAGGCACAACAATTTTTAAGTAAGTTATGGCGTACTATAAAATTATAACTACTATTCCAAGTTTAGTTTCTCTAAGTCTTCTCTAGTCAGAGAACTTTTCCCTCAGACAGATAGTCGTACAGACGGACGGATGAACGTACGAAAACGGCTAGATCGACTCGTCTTACGGTAAAACTGTTGCAAGCTATAAACATTTAAGATACGCTTGTAGCAGTGTGACACCTAGAGACTTTAGTTACTTCAAGTTTTCTTTCTTTCAGACGGACAGGCAGACATACGTGCAGACAAACGAACGGTCGAACAAGGCTTTTGTCGTACTGATCACAAATATATATGTATACTTTATAAAGGTGTCTGCTGCTTCCTTCGCTATATTCCACACATTTTAACAATTTATCCTGCTTACATATAATTTTTGTGCAGTATATAAATATAATTTACTACTTACCGTATTTGAGTCGCAAACCGTGCGCTGCAAAACGCAGCACTGCCGTCTTGTCCACACGTCGCGGTGACTCTGCCACATGTGGCACCATGGTAGATAGTTCCTGTATTGAACCATTCAGTTTGTCACGGCGATTCTTTTCTGCGCGATTTCGTGCTTCGCGACCGCTGAAAAAAAAAACAAAAAAAAAAATGAAACAAAAGCATTAAACTTTAATGAAATTTTAATTTATATTGTACGTTAGACACGTACTGCACTGCTGTTTATACAATACTACAAATATGGGTAAATACTATTCTTAAGCGAGTTCGAAACATGTGTCTCCATAGCTTAACATAAAAGTTCATATAATTTCGGTCGCTAAATAAAATGTACATACATTATTAATATGTTTAGAAGGCGATATTTTCGTTTTGTATCTAAGACTTTACCACTCTGGCAGTTTGGATGAGTAAATTAAATTAAAAATGATCTTCATGCGAATAGCTTCACGAAGGATGTTAAATTGAATTTATATCAGTGATGGACACTGTGGTAAATAGTATAGCACGCAGTAGAGTTAAGCGATATTTAACTACCTGTGATTCAATCACGGCGACTGAAAAATCACTAATATCAGTTGCTACTCGTTTTTAGTGAAACTGTGATTCACGGCTTATGACTAATATATCATGCATGTAGAGTTAGCAGCACAAAATGTATCAACGTATCAATTTGATAATATATTACTGATATGCCGTGAATTACCAAAAAAAAAAAAAAATGATAACCGTTATTCGTTTTTATTGAATAGGGGACTTGCATTCCCCACTTTTCGAATGTGTCATAATAATAATAACATAGCGTATAAATTGTAGTATGTTGGCTTATTCAATTTTTACTGTGCCAGGTAATAAAATAATTATTGTTCAACTAAAAACAAAAAAAAAAAGACAATAAAGCAAAAACTAATAAAAAGTAAATAAAAATAACTAGCATTACATTGCATTAGAAAACCAGTTAGCGAATGTTATGCTTAAACTATTTGCGAATTATAAGCGCTATGGTAAACAGAGAGAAGGAAAGAAAAAGGTCAAAGCGTGTTTTACAATTTTTCTTCAGTACAATTGAATCTGCGTTGAGGGAACAGGAGGAAGGAGTGGCAGGGAAGGAGTGGTAGATGGAAGAAGAGGCAGGTGGAGAGGCAGAAACGCGCCGGGTACCAGCTAGTATATATGTATATATATATATATATATATGTCCGTTATAGACAGGAGAACGGCTGGGCTGATTTGGCTCAAATTTTTTTTTGTAGTTGTTCGTAATTACCAGGAGAAGGTTTTTATGAAAGAAAATTTTGGGAAAACCCTCCGGAAAAGTCGCAAAATTCGAAAAATTGAAAATGTATGGGAAAAATGTATGAAAAACATTTTTTGTATGGGATTTTGTGTGCAATCGTTCCGGAATGGCTTTTCGCAGTGAAAAACGGAAAATTTTAAATGAAAAATTCGGAAATTTCTGGAAAAACCAGAAAAATTTAATAAATAAATTTTTTTTTCGATAAAATTTTAAATTTTTCTGCATGATTTCATGATTTGGACGATGTAAAGGAAGAAAAATCTATGCAATGCTTAGAAATACACGAAAAATCATAAAATTGCTTGAGCAAAAAAGACATTTTGCGTGATTTTCTGATGGAGCAGTTATCGAGATAAATAACAGTTGGCGCTGTGGTGCGATTATCCATGTCTCAAAATTAAATGTTGTATATATGTTAATTGGATCGAAGGGGCATGGAAAAGGGGTAAAGTGAGGAGAGGTAGGGGAAAGGGGCAGAGGAATGGGGGCAGCGCAAATGTTGGTTGGAGAAGGGTGGAAGGGACAAGAATAGGTGTAAGAGAATTGGTGGTAGAGTGAAGGAGCATGTGGAAGGTAAGAAATTGGAAAAGGGGAGGCAAGGGGAAGCGCAGCAACGCGCCGCATACCATATATATATAAAGAGCACCGGGAAAAATAAAGACCACTTAAAAGGGCCACGTACAAAGTCGAGGGGCCCACTAGTTTAAAATAAAATAAAAACAAGAAAAAACGTTAACTACGGCTGAACCGAAGCTCTAATACCATTCACACGAAAATTTAAATAGTATTGTAGAACATAAAAGTGTGGGTTTAAAGAGGGGCTACCCCAAAAAGTGGGCGGTACACACCTAGATGTGTATGGCGCGATGTGTAAGATGCCGCCATATCGAATTTTAAGTTGATATTGACGTTTTCCATACAAATGCCTAAATGTGAGCTGCAGGTTTATATGGGACTACCTCAAAAAGTAGGTGGGACACGCCCAGTTGTAAATGTATATGAAGCGGTTGTCCACTAAAATGCACTAAATTAAATTTCAAGCCAATATTTATTTTAAAGAAAGAATTTTTTCATAAAAAACACAAAATTGTACGGTGGGTTTGTATGGGGGCTACCCAAAAAAATGGGCGGGCCAGGCCTATTAGTCTATGTATGTTAAGCGGCTGGCTATAAAATGGCAACATATCGCATTTCAACCTAATATTGACTTTAATAAAGAAGTTTTTCTTACAAAAACACAAAAGTGGGCAGTAGGTTTGTATGGGGGCTTTCCCCAATAGTGGGCGGGTCCCACCCATTAATGTATATGTAAAGCATCCGTCCACCAAAAAATACCATATCAATTATTAGGTTGATATTGACTGCAATAAAAAAGTTTTTCATACAAAAAGTCAAAAGTCGGCGCTGGGTTTGTTTAAGGGCTACCCCAAAAAGAGGGCGTGGCGGGTCAATCTTGACACACTATTAAACTGCAATAAAAAGGTGTATGTGCAAAATTTCAACTGGATAGCATAAAAATTGGTCCCCAAAAAATGTGCAACAACATACAGACGGACATGGCTAGATCGACTCGCCTCGTCGAGCTGATCAAGAATATATATATACTTTATGGGGTCTACGATGTCTCCTTTAATGCGTTACAAACTTTCAGACAAACTGTGATAATACCATTTCTCACTATGTGTGAATGGTATAAAAAGCTCTAAATGAATAACATGTTACTTCATAGAATATTTTACATCCTTCTGTGTGTTACAAACATCGTCTCCAAATTATTACACTATCCACACTAAGTATGTGTGAAAAGTATTAAAACTCATGCAAAAAAAAAAGGTTATCATACAAAGCTCAAATGATTTGTGTACCATTAATGAGTGTAGGTTACATAGAGAAACAAAAAATAATCTTTGCTTTTTGAAGAATCTTCAGATTTCAAATCGATATCTTTATTAGTTCTGATGAAAAATAAAACTCCGAATGTGACTCAATATGCGGCATCATCAAAGCACGTTTCAAATTTCAAATTAATCGTAATTTGTGTGCGTAAACTTGTATCCATTTCCTAAACATATAAAATGTAAACATTTCTTTGATATTGTTGATTTATGTATAATATATACTATATACAAATAGTATACCAAATGGTCTAAATAATGAGCAGCATTATGCAAAAAATATAATTTTTCATAAACATATAAAAAACAAATGCATTTCCATGAAAAACATTCAAAACGTAAGGCTTTAACGTTTCGCCAATAGAATACGTAGAACTTTACGTTCAATTATAAACGGAATATTTTGTGCGCAATGTCACGAAGCATTTACGTTGTTTGTATACGTATGTAGTATGTTATGTATGTAAATACGTATGTGAGGGTGTTTACAGTGTGACTGTGTTTGTGTTTTTTATTGCAATTTACGTTGAAACGCAATTGTCCGTGTTAATTTTTCGAAATAGCAAAACAAAAAAAAAAAAAAAAAAAAAACAATATAAAAAAAGAGGAAAACAAAAAAAAAACGTTATGCCGCAAAATAAAAATAAACAACGACAAGTGTGAGAACTAAATATAATAGGAAAAAGCTTAAACTATCATTCATTTAGAAACTTTTATACGCTACGCTTTAGATTTTAGATTGAAGTAAAGATGGGCGCATGATATGATGTGCCGCGGCACAATTTTAAAAACTTCGAGATGAGCGGGATGGGAAATAGTGCAATATTTGCGTGCGGTACCAATTTATAAGTGCATTCCGATTCTCATGATGAAAAACATCTTGTAGAACATACAGACAAAAGGGAGACAGAAGAGACGTCCCGTGGCAAAATTTTAAAATACGGCCAGGATGAGACAAAAACAAAAAATTGGATCGGGATCCAATATTTTGTCCCGCACTCATCTCTAATTTGAAGTTTGTCGCACTTCTGTTGAAAAATTTCCCGAGGATTTAGATTTCAGGTAGATAATATGTTGAAACAGATGTACCACATTCACTATGAAGCATATCTTGAACATGCTTACCCAGAAGAATTTTCCATAAAGTTCAGAAATATTTGTTCCGGAACACCCATTTAAACATATGGTACGTTGTTATACATTTTGAAGAAGTTTGCTTAAATATTGAGCATGTATTCCATTTGAGAGCAGTTAGATTCTCGTTATGGTCGCACTATGCCAACTATGAAGATTTTGCTAATGCGCGTTTACCACTCTAAAAATAATCGCTCAAATTCATGGTCTGATAATAGACAATACAAGATCAAAGCGGCATGAAATTGAACTGAGGCTGTGTAGAACAGCGACTGTTTTCTATTTAGAAAACTGAACAATTGGCTCAAAGGTAAATGATTTTAATAGCATCTTATTTTGCGTGCATCCAGAAATCTTATTATTCACAATGCATCAACAAAAATGCAAAATATGTACTTGGAATAAGTGTAAAGGGATATAAATAGGGAGCACTTTTTTTGGCTATTAGTTTTTGGCGTGTATATTAACACGCTACGCAGATCGTTAGAAGCTACAGGTTTAATACTGCAAATATACATATTACTTTCACCATCAACAATTTTACAAGCCGATGTACAAAACTTCATAAAAGTTGAATGGACTTTGAACTGTAACTCAGTCATTTCATTCGATCAAAACAAACTGGGTTTCCGTGGAATCTAATCACCTTTTTAAGGATTTATATCGATCGTTCACTCTTCTGGCCGCTTGTTTAAATTAAATCATTACACGAAAAATATCTAATATTTTAATTAAATTTTTCATAGTTTCTACTTCTCATTTAATTTTTATAGTTCCCGGTTCATTGTGCATTTACCACGGAAGACTTTTTTTGTAATGCATAAATATACTCCGTATATCTACCTTTCCTGTCAAAACCAAACCTAATTGATACAGAATATTTACTAAATTGTGGAAGGACTTTTCAGGCCCTATTTTTTTGGCACACCGCTTAATTGCCCAGGTTCTGGATGTGTATGTTGGTATAGGTGACATTTACTGTGCCTGGTAATAAAATAATTATTGTTAAAATAAAAACAAAAAAGAGAGACAATAAAGCAAAAAATAATAAAAAGTAAATAAAAACAAGAAAAAACGTTAACTTTGGTTGAACCGAAGCTCTAATACCATTCACACGAAACTTTAAATAGTATTGTAATACATAAAAGTGGGGGTTTAAATAGGGGGTGGTATACGCTCACTAGTAGATGTGTATGAAGCGATGTAGTAGATGTGTAAGATGCCGCCATATCGAATTTCAAGTTGATATTGACGTTTTCCGTACAAATGCATAAAAGTGAACTGTGGTTTTATATGGGACTACCTCAAAAAGTGGGCGGGGCACGCCCCTTTGTATATGTATATGAAGCGGTTGTCCATTAAAATCCACAAAATCAAATTGCAAGCTAATATTGGTCTAAATTTTGTATGGGGGCTACCTCAAAAAGTGGGCGACCCACTTAGCGAATGTTATGCTTAAACTATTTGCGCTATGGTAAACACAGACACAGAGAGAAAGAAAGAAAAAGGTCAAAGCGTGTTTTACAATTTTTCTTTAGTACAATTGAATCTGCGTTGAATTTTCGTAGATATTCAACTTTGTTAGATCTGCATTAGTTGATTCTTACTACTTACTAGTAGTTTCAAAAGGCTCAGTAGTTTTTTAAGAACACATACCTTCTCGATTTACGGTCTTCTAATCTAAACTAAAAGTATTCTATTTTCAAACATTTTATAATAACTGTTATTGGTTACAATTAATAAATAACACTCAGTAAATTAAGCTCTCGATTCAATTTTTTTGTATACGAGTAAATACTTCTGTTTGCTACTTTTATAAAAGTTCACTTAAGTGAAATCATTTCTAGATCTACATACGTCAATATTGTATTTACTACGTCTATATTACATACCATAATGATTAATTATTAATTAGAAGTAATCATTTCGAATTCGAAATCGCTACATAAAAATACTTGATACTTCGATCAACAACAAACAGCACAGCAAAAACATCAATTGTAAACAGAAGACTCATTGTAGGGTATTAAAAGTCGCTTTATATATTTAAATAAATTGTCTAATAAAATTATATATGTACATAAATTGGTATGTATGCGAAATGCAATCAGAGCGCCAAATGTAGCTGTCGTCTGCTAAGTACAAAAAAAAAAAAAAAAATAAAGAAAAACGGCTGCTGTGATGTGAACATCTGAGCTGAGCGCGTCAAAAGCAATCTATTCAACGACGACGACTACGACGACTACGACGACTACGACGACTACGACGACTACGACGACTACGACGACTACGACCCAGACAACCGTAACTCAACACAAATTGTGACACTTTCCCCGTTACGTCGCTGAGTTTCACGTCATACTACGTCTGATTGTGCTTATCGCACCGTTGCCGTTGCTGTTGCCGTTGCCGGTATTGTTATTGTTATCATTGCTTGCCGCCGGTGCACAGTGTGCTGCAAATGCTTATGCGATACAGTCTTCTTTGAAAAGTATTTATACAGGGTGTTAAAAGAGATGCCACAAACAAACTGCGCTTTAACGTAATTATATATTGACCTATTCCGATTCTCATTTTCGAGAAAGTTTTGCGATTGAGCGTTCAGCAAGAGAATTGAATTTCCCAAGTTCAAAATTGATATAAAGGGTGTTGGTCGGGAAAGTGAGTTTTTTTAGTGTGTTAAAATGTTTATCGTTTTTTCGAAAAGTCGCGACACATATTGTTTGACAAATCATCATGCAAATTACAAAGATTTCAGTATGTTGAATGTTTGGAAGTTGATACAATTTTTCGCCGCAAGATATTGTTCAGTGATGAGGCTCACTGCTGTCGCATTTGGAGAAAAATTATATATCGAACAAAAAAAAAAAAAAATGTTACTCATTCCATTTATTTGTATGTGTTTTGTTTCCATTAAAAGTTCTGTACCTCTTAGAAAACTACTACCGTAGAAAACTACTATTTGGTAAGAACCTTCTTGTTAGATTCATTCATGTTTATACAGCGATATTATACCACTAATTGTATAATCTAAGTTTTCAAATAATTTTTAAATTTAGGCACAACTAAAAAATATTTGCAATTTGATTAGATCTGTTCTTGTGTACTTGAAAATATGCGAAAGAAATGACAATGGGAATAACATAAAGCTGCAATTAAAAAGCTTTTACAACATATTTTGAATATTTTTTCTTTCAATTTTCTAATTGGACTAAAGACTTGGAACTTTGGGGTGCTGCGGAAATTGTTTCAAACACACGCAAAATTGTACTGATTCTACATGGTGAATATTTTTACAATAAAGCCATTTTCAATAATAAATTACTGTTTTTTTTCGTTATTAGACGCACAATATAAAACACAACATTCGTACCAATTTTTGTTTTCTGTCTACTGTAACATTTGATATTAATTAGGGGAAGCTTCCCACAAACAATATGTAACCTAATGGAATCCGCACTTGCGGTAATTTCGAAATGGGCTTCTGGTTTGGGTGTGAACCCGACAAAAACAGAATTAGTACTTTTTTTTTTAAAGGAAATACAAGATTCCGATACTGACTCTACCCAAACTTAACAATATTAGTCTTACTATCAGCGATTGCGCAAAATATCTAGGAGTGTTCCTGGATAGTAAGCTAAACTGGAACAGTAAGAAGGCAAATATAGCACTCTTTGCGTGCAAAAAAGCTATTGGAAGAAGGTGGTGCTACTCTCCATCTATCGTCGACTGGTTATACACGGCAGTAGTTAGGTCCATTCTGCTCTACGGAGTATGTGTATGATGGCCAGCACTATAAAGGGCTTCTACTCTTCAGCAAATGCATAAGGTGTAAAGCAGTACTGAAGTTTGTATCAGTGGAGCTTTACGTACCACACCGACGGAATCACTAAACGTACTGCTCCATTTGATCCCACTTGATCTCTTTGCGAGAGAGAGGATAATAGTTACAGACCTACACTGAGCGAATCTTCAGCTTGGCATGGTAGCTCCTTTGGACACTCGAGAATACTACAATTACAAGGAAATATACCATCAAATACGGATTACTGCATACCAAACATTAACTTCGTTAAAAAGTATGAAGTCATAATACCCACCAGACTCCAATAGGATAACCTTCCTCACTATAGCGAAAACGCTATTAACATCTTTACAGATGGTTCTAAGCTAGATGGTCGGGTAGAAGGAGGTGTATTTTCACCGAATCTGGGGATTAGAGAATACATTAGACTGCCCGATCATTGTAACGTTTAGCAGGCGGAGATGCTGGCTATTCAGGAAGCTACGCATCTCCTAAGGTCATACTCACATACTCAAGAGCATGTGTTTATCTTTTTGGACAGTCAGGCTGCCCTGAAAGCGCTGAACTCTTTCAGCTCCAACACTAAAACCACAACGGAGTGCCGTAAATGTCTTAACGAGATTGCCGAGCACTATCATCTGGGTGCCTGGTCACCAAAATATAGAGGGAAATTGTAAAGCGGATAAACTAGCCAGAGAGTGTACCACTGCTTATATTCTTCCAGGGAAGGCCACAGTAGGTATACCCATGGTTACATGTAAATTACAGATCTCAACATAGATGATCGGTATTGCACGTGCAGAATCTCTAGACTCACCTGGCCAAAATATAATCTCGAAAGAACAATAACACTATGCCAGCACAAGAGAGATCAGTTAGCTGTTATTGTGGCAGCCCACACAGACCACTGCATAATAGGGAGACATACCACTAGGCTAGGGTCCCGGGACTTCTGCAGAAGCTGTGGAAATGCCGAGGAGAAGGAGGAGACGGTCGAGATTTTGCTATGCCACTGTCCCCAGCCCACAGTAGGAAGAGACTGACGTTATTAGGGTGCCCCTTCCTGGATAACTTAACTAAGATCTCGGGAAAAAGAGATTAAACATATCTTGACACTGCCAAAGTGGTTCTCAGAGGAGCACCGGTTCTAATATATGGTATCACAAGGAGCCTATGCTGGCCTAAGTGACAATGTGGGGTTCAACCATGTTGGCCTTCCTAACCTACCCTACCGCAACATTTTAATTTTTTGTACGAACTTTGTCTGCTAGAGCTGAAAAAAATTTACTTAAACTATAAAAATGTACAAAACTTCATGAAAGTTGCATGGACTTTGAACTGTAACTCGGTCATTTCATTCGATCAAAACAAATTGTGTTCCATGTAATCTAATCACCTTTTTAAAAGATTCATTTCGAGCGGGCTTGCCGTACACTTTGGCCGCTTGTTTAAGTAAAAACATTACTCGAAAAATCTACACTTATCACTTATTATTTCACTGTGTTTATAGTTCCCACTTCATTGCGTATTTACCACGGAAGACTTGTTTGTTATGCATAAATATACTACATCAGTCCATATATCTACCTTTTCTGTCAAAACCAAAGCTAATGATTTGCTATGACTTGCAATTTACTGTGCCAGGTAATAAGATAATTATTGTTAAAATAAAAACAAAAAAGAAAGACAATAAAACAAAAACTAATTTAAAGTAAATAAAAATAATTAGCTGTACAATGCATTAGAAAACCACTTGACGAATGTTATGCTTAAATTAGAGAGAGAGAGAGAGAGAGAGAGAGAGAGAGAGAATTCATGTTTAGCACTAACCTATAAACTTTTGTTCTTTTGCAGTTGCATTCGATACACTGTGCACTCGTAAAAATATTTTGCATGGCAATGGCATTGGGATGAGTAGCGACCTACAAAGTACACACATATACACATATCCACACACAAACACACGCACACACACATGCAAGTACGAGTCAACAATGCTGCACAATACACATTGCATGCAGTCGTGAAAGTAGCTACTAGATACATTCGTGTACATTGTACATATCTATAAACATATAAGTAGTATGTACGTAGATATATACTATATGTATTTTCATTTGATAGCGTAAGGTGTTAAGTGCAATTTGGCGTCTGATTTTGTTATTGTATGCATTCTTTACTTTTATTTAACTAAGACGGAGCGGAGCGGAGCGGCATGAAGCGGTGCGCATGTGTAGGGTTTTTTGAATCTACTACTTGTTGCAAATAATTTGTTTATTTAACTTGTTGCATATCGTTTTTGCCACTTTTTGTTTACACTTTTGTTTGTAATCATGCTTTCTTCTAAATGCCAAAGTTTATTTAAACTAAACAAATTATTAAATAACAAAATGATTTATTATTTTTTAGCCATAATCAGTGTAGTGCGTACATTTAGTATAGTTATATATATATATACATATGTACATATGCATAGGGTGTTTTTTAAAGAGGTTCATTTTTCCGACAGTGATTAAACTGTCATAAATTGCTTAGACGCTAATATCATTTCTGCTCTGAACTTGTGCGCATTCTGTTTTTGCGGAACGGCTCAACTGCACTATCAAATATCTATGCCCAAGTCTTTCAAATACTTAACAATAGCTGCCCGCCATCCTATGTTTCAAATGGTGTATAGTACGTTTTCAAATAGTTGTACAAATATTTCTTTTTTATTCAAAATTATTAAACTCCCGCTCTACTTAAATCCGGGCCTGAAATTCAATAATGCGTTTATGCAGAGATCTAGCTTAGATCTATAATTTTGTGTGGAGAACTTCTTGAAATAAAACACATACAAATAAATGGAATGCGTCAGTTTTTTTTTTCGGTAGATTATTTTCTGGCATTGATGATTAATGATAACTGATTTCGGGCAAATGGCCGGCACGGGAACGTCTAGCGAACTGCATCCTGGAGGTTCAATTTCCCATCAGTTTTTCAATCATTTGAGGCTGAAATACCATAAGTATACCCACTTAAAATAATCCAGCGGTATCAGATCGCGCGATCTTACTTCAATAAGTCGATGAAGTATGGCATGTGGTGCCATCCTATTGAAACCAAAGGCCTTCCAGACCATGTTTACGAACTTTTGGAAACAAAATATCATTCAACATGGTTCGAATTTAATCATGTATAGACTAACGCCAGAACAACGCTTGTAAATTGTGCAAATTTATTTCAAAAATCATGTTTCAGTTCGGGAATTTTAATGTGCGCTACACGTCCTTTCAAACGAATAATTCGATTAACCATGTATCGTTTCCATTCTACGTACATTCTAAATGACATTCTAAATGACGTAAATTCTAAAGTAACAATTGCTGCAGTAGAGCATAGTATGGAGGAGTAGCCAAATCACTTGCCATCGCTTGCAACAATTGGAGCTGTGTGCATCCCCTTTATATGTAAAATTTGTCGTACAGATGTCAGCCTACGACCTTTTAAGAACCAACTCGTGCAAGAATTAAAACCGAAATGACCGTCGTATGTTCGGTCAATGTATTGAAAATCAACTGAATGTCAACACACTGTTTATCACAATTTTCTGTTCAGTAATGAGACTCATTGTTGCCTCAATGGGCGTGTCAATAAGCAAATTTTCCGTATTTGGAGTGAAGAAAATCCACAAGAGATTATCGAGGCACCGTTTCATTCCTGTTTGGTGCGCTTTATGGGCCGGTAGAATCATTGGTTCTTACTAAAAATACGGCTGACGGAAATGTTACCGTCAATGATGAGACATGATAAGCCATGATTAGCGATTATTTCGTATCTCAATTGAATGGGATGTTTATTGAAGCCATGTTTTTCCAACAGGACCGACCTATATGCGATGCAGCGCATCAAACAATCGACTTACTGTTGGAAACATTTGGCGAACGCGTTATTTAATACAAAATGTACCAATTACCGAGATCGTCCAATTTACATCTTAGGATTATTTTCTCTGGGATTACGTGAAGTCGTTGATTTATGCGAACAATTCAGCAACTTTGAACGATTTGAAAGACAACGTTGTTGGAACCATTGTCGTGATACGGCAGTCATTGCTTGATAAAATTTTCGAAAATTTAACTTCCAGAATGTGGCGCGAGCCAGCGCACATATCCGAAATCATATTTAAACACTAATGGCATAAAATTATCTCTCTAATGAGGTTAGTCTTTAGTTTGAAATTATGCAATCTAAGCAGAAAATAAACCAAAATGTATTAAACACTGCTTTGAATCAAATCTACGTTCGACGAGACGAATCGAACTAGCCATGCTCGTCTGTCTGTCGCCTATCTGAGGTCTCATCGTGCACAATATTACTGATTTTTATAAAAAATATTCTAAGACTCATAAATTTTAATGTTATTGGTATATGATGTCCACATTTCAGCTAATAACTCAGTCAATTTTCAACCGATTTTAGACTTTTCAACAAGAGAAGAGAGAATATATGTATCTTTAATATTGGTAAATCATGTTAAAATGAAAAGAGATAGGGGTTTGAATAAACACAAGCCTGAAATATTTCCTTTGAATCAAAACTAGTCCCTTAGTTTTTAATACATCCATCTGAAACCGGGCATAGATACTCATTATGTTCGTATGCTGAACATATGTCACAACTAGCATGTCACGCCTACCTTTAGCAGTAGCCACCATTTGTGGAATTTTCTAACCATATATGATATTTTTTTATAAAAATTTAAAAGTAAGAACTATAAGAAACTATACCGGTACAAATGTTTTGGTAACAGTACGGCTCTTACATTTGATTTTATTTCGGTGAAAGTTTCCGGTTTTAAATAAATTAAAATATCGGTTATAGTACGGGTTTCGGTTCTCAATTTGAATCGGTTAATTTCGATTAAAAGTTCAGGTTCCGGGTTTTTCCACTAAATCTAAGAATTTTTCTACAGGTCTGAAAAAACACCCTTTTTTATATAAAAATTCAACTACGACAAAAACAAACTCTTTATGTGCAACAGTTATTTTGATAAGAGATATAGAGAGTGAAAGAGAGCGAGAGCAAAAGATTGATTGCATTTCCTGGTTGTGAACTGTATTTCTGTGTGTGAATCACTTGTACATGGATATATAGATAGATAGATAGATAGATAGATAGATAGATAGATAGATAGATAGATAGATAGATAGATAGATAGATAGATAGATAGATAGATAGATAGATAGATAGATAGATAGATAGATAGATAGATAGATAGATAGATAGATAGATAGATAGATAGATAGATAGATAGATAGATAGATAGATAGATAGATAGATAGATAGATAGATAGATAGATAGATAGATAGATAGATAATCGTACAATACAAAGATACATTATATAGATACAGTATATATTAGTGAGAAAAAAAACCGTCAAATCGATTTGACATGCATTGCAACAATTATACAATACAATAAAATCTATTTAACTTTTAAAAACCAAAAATTTATTTTGATGAAATATATTTACTGAATTCAAATTGAATTCTTTTGAATCGCGAATACAGCGTTTGTTACGTGTGCTAGTTAATATTCCCAGTTGCATACTAAAGCAATGTTACCTTCTGATCAAAAAGTACCAAGATATTGTCAATAAAATAACAACGGTTAAATTTTGTTATGAAATTATAATATTTTTTCGGTCCCCTTTGAGTTGGCGTCGAGTTTAGGACCCGTATGAAGCATGAGCTGTATGAGCTGTATGATGAGGTTGACATAGTCCAGCGCATTAAATTCCAGCGGCTGCACTGGACTGGTCACCTCATCCGGTTGAACCCCGAAGCTCCAGCACTAAAGGTTTACGACGGAAACCTGAACTTGATTGGTGGACGGTGTCAGAGAGGACGTCCGAGCTTAAGATGGCAAGATCAGGTCTATGATGAGCTGAAGAAGCTTCGGGTTGCCAGCGACTGGCGCCGACGCCCACTAAACTACACCGAAAGGTGCGCTTTCCTACGTGCGGCCTTTTTTTTTATGGTGGTGGGAACCAAACCTTAATTTTCAAAATTTGGTCGCCCAGGAACGAATTCTCAGATGCTACTCAGGAGATACGTGACTATTGGCTGTTTGTAAAAGAATTGCCAAGAAACTTTCTCCGCTAATGTGGACTTCTGCAAACAACCCAATCATACACCAGGTTACAGTTCGATATCTTAAAACTTGATCTCCAAACAATGTACAACAAGCAACAGACTGACGAGATACAAAACATCATTTTAAATGAACATTTGAGCTACCGAAATTTTATTCCAAAGTAAATAAAACATTTTCATCTTATTGTTCTAAACCTGTTACTGATTTTTTGACTTAAACTCAAATTTTAACCATTAACCACTATCCGTATTCGCCTAATTTGATACCGTGCGACTTCTACCCTTGCGAAAAAATGCACTTGCCGATAAAAGGAACGCGTTTTTTGAACGCAGAGGACTACCAAAAGGCTAAAACCTACATTCTTAGGCGCAAACCAACAATCGGCATTGATTCCGCTGTATTAAATTTTTACTGGAAGTAGGCAAAGCCTGTAAATTTCCAATGCACTAAGTCACATACAAGTGGCGCCACTAGAAAATGCGCTATTTCAAAACTGTTGTTTTTATTGGAACGCAGTTTATAGCGGGTGATTCATTTAGAGTTTTTTTTTTCAATTTTAAATAAAACACTTAAAATAGAATTGGATGTCGGAATCTTTATTATGTCCCGAAACAACCATCTATGACATTTACCTTTTAAAGAAAATTTCATTTAAATGTTGAACGGATTTAAATGTTTTGGATCACGCCAATGCCTCCTTTAAAGTGTTGCAAACTTTGTGACAAAATGTTAGAACTATTCACATTATACAAGGTCTGATCTAAAAATAACCGAACTATTAATTTAAATCATAGAACACGTAGCGCCATCTATTAAATGTTGGTAGTGTTAGAAAGGTACATTTTTCTTCTTTCGAAAGCTGCTAAGTTCATGCTAATCGTTTGACAGGTTAAAATAGGTCTATTATGATGATTGTATGAGTCGTACTCAAGTTTACACGTGGTTTACACAAATTAAAAACGATCGTGATGATTTAAATGCTGATCCAAGACCTGGACGAGACGAAGCATCTAATCGTGCTGAGTTAGTAAGTAAGCGAAAGTAAGTAAGTAAGTAAGTGAAACAATCGCTATCGATGCAAATTTCACTATGAGAATGCTGGCAGAAGATTTAAATTCATCTTACTAAAAATATTAACTGAAGATTTGGGTAAAAGAAAGGTGTGTGCACGTTTTGTTCCACATTAGTTAAATGATGATCAAAAATTCGCTCGTGTAGAGCATTGCAAAGACATCATTTCAACAGCTGAAAACGAACCAGATTTTCATGATTCGATCATAGCTGGTGATGAGACGTGGTGTTTTAAATATGATCCTAAAACTAAGCGACAATCTGCAGAATGGAAGTCAAAAGACGAGCCAAAACTTAAAAAATTGCGTTTTCAGAAGTCAAGAATCAAGACAATGTTGATAACTTTCTATGATTCCAAGGGTATTGTTCAGAAGGAATTTGTGCCACAAGAAGCTCAAACTGTCAATGGAGAATATTATTTACAAATTTTACATCGTTTGTGGTTGAGAGTTCTATGTGTTAGGCCCGCATATTCCGAAGGAAAGCAGCGGTTTTTATTGCATGATAATGCACAACCTCACAAGACCAAGAAAGTCAATGAATTTTTGATGAAAAAACAAATTTGTCTCATCGACCACCCTCCGTATTTGTCTCATCTATTTATCACCGCGCGATTATTTTCTCTTCCCAAAAATGAAAACTGCAATGTAAGCAGTTTTTTACGATCACATTCCAGCCATACAAGCAGTCGTGACACAGCAGGTGCTAAAGAACATACCAAAAAGCGAGTTTAAAAAGTCTACGGATAAATTGATTGAGTGTTCCAAACGTTGTTTTGAGTTAAATGGATTGTATTTTGCATAAATATTAGCTTTGAAACATAATACCATGCTTGTTTTATTTTATAACTAAAAAGTTCGGTTATTTTTAGATCACACCGTGTATGTGAAGAGTTTTACTGGTTATATTAGACTTTCGAGATGATTTTGTGATTTGAATTCACTCTGAGTTTGGCTATAATTAATTTCACAAAATTCAATGGAAAAATTGTAAAATCTTGACGAAACTAAAAACCAGTGCATTTTAACAAATTTACATTCGTAAAATCTACTTGAATATGAAAACCGGAATAGTGCTGTCCATAGCTTGCATTGTTGATACCTTAGACAAACTGTGAAGAGCATAAAATTCAAATCGCAAGAAAAAAAAAAATTATAAAAAAAAATTCAACAATAGTCGCTAAAAGACAAGTGGAAATTTATGTACGATTATACTATATAAATATAAATACAACGATTAATTTAGCCTGCTGTGTTTTGTTGTTGTTGTTATTGTTGTTGTTGTTGTTGTTGTATTGAGTAGATTTTGAAATGTGCTTATAACGATAATAACTTTATTTGTAGTTTGTTCAAAAAGAAAAAAAAAAGAATACTGCATAGATACATATAAGTAGTATGTATGTATATCACTGTGTACTGAATATATTTATAGCTGTTTTATAGTATTTTTGTTTTGTATTTTATAAATTTGCTTTTATTATACTAACTAATTTCCATTTTTCTCTCACTTGCTCACATTAGTCGTTCCGGTCGCAGTATCTATCTAATTTTGTTTTATGTAGCATGTTGTCGCATATACATATTTTTCATCTGATGCAATGCTTCGTTTACATTTCTTTATCTTTAGGCAGTTCACAGCATCAGGTCGACATTTACGTTCACGTTCACGTTCACGTTCACGCCCACGCTCAGCGAGATCATTGAGTTTCCACACGCCTAAAATGAGGTCGTCCAATTGAAAACGCAACAAAACAAAAAAACAAAAAAAAAAAAAAAAAAACAAATAAACAAATAAACAAATAAACAAGAGAAAAACAAGTCGGATGGGGTCCGGCATGATCCGGGGGTCGGCCTGGTGTCGCGTGCAGTGCACATTCTGAATGCAAAGAATAACTTTCAATTATGGCTAATAAGAATCAGCTAATGGCACAAAACAAGCGGTTGCTAATTAAACTGATACACAAGAAGCACGGTTTCAAATCGAACAAATGTATCTATTAAGTATAACTATATGTAAACATATATATATATATACATATATATGTACATATAATCCTAAGCATAAAGAAGAAGTCATGCAGGAAGTATCTGACAACAATAAAAATAAATAAAACATACAAATTGCACAGCGAAATTCTCTTATCAATGAGTTGAGATTTGTTATCACAGCGGGATGGAACCACGATGTAGCGCAGTCAACTAAACCAGTGACAGCAAGGGAGGGGGGTATTGTGCACTCATACTCCTAATAACATTTCCGCTGCTGTTGTTGTTGCTACTACCGCCTTTTTATCAATAGGAAATATAAAAATAGCATTCAATCATTTATTTTACCCTTTCCGGATATTTGCTGATATGTCGTGTCAATCTACATCCGTTTCTAGTTATGTTCTAGGGCTGTAATTAGCAATTGAATTGAATATATTGCAATTATAGAAGACTAATATAATATAATAAAATATTATATTCTATTTTCTTCTTCTCAGCTTACAGCACTTGGTGGATCATTGCTTTTGCAACTATTCTTGGAGCAGAAATACACTTAATGTAAATCAGTTTCAGCATCATTTACATGGTGTCATCTAAAAATAATCGAACTTTTTAGTTATAAAATAGAACAAGCATGGTATTATGTTTCAAAGCTAATATTTTTATAATATTCAAAATACGATCCATTTAACTTAATACAAAGTTTGGAATGCTCAACGAATATATACGTAGACATTTGAAACTCGCTTTGTGGGAAGAGAAAATAATCGCACGGTGATAGATCAGGCGAATACGTAGGATTGTAGATGAGACAAATCTGTTTTTTTCATCAAAAATTCATTGAGTTTTGTTGGTCTTGTGAGGTGGTGCATTATCATGCAATACAAACCGCTGCTTTCCTTCGGAATATGCGGGCCTAACACATAGAACTCTCGACCACAAATTCTGTAAAACTTGTACAAATTCCTTCTGAACATTACCCTTGGAATCGTAGAAAGTTATAAACATTGTCTTGATACTTAAATTCTGAAAACGCAATTTTTTAGGTTTTGTCTTGTCTTTTGTCTTCCATTCTGCAGATTGTCGCTTAGTTTTATAATCATATTTAAAACACCATGTTTCATCACCAGCTATCACCGATCGAATCAAGAAAATCTGAATCGTTTTCAGCTATTGAAATAATGTCTTTGCACAATCTGTAACGCACTAGCAGAGAGGGGAGTAGACCCAAATATAGTGAAATGGATACATTCACGGCTGAGAACAATAACAGCTGAGACAGGGGTGAATGGCACCAACGTCAGAATACAAACAATCAAAGGTTGTTCACAGGGAGTAGTTATCTCGCCCATACTATGGAAGTCTAGTTGTATAGACGTCCTACTTAGTAGCCTAAGCGAAAATGGAATAGGCTGTCAGGGCTATGCGGATTGACATAGTCATTATGGCAAGTGGAAAGTTTGAACAAACACTCTGTGACATAATCAACAGAGGTCTCAAAATTAAACTGTACTGGTGCAAGGAGGTGGGACTCAAAATTAAACCCACCAAAACAGTCCATTTGTACCATTTACTAGGAATCACAAGCTGCCTAGACTAAAGGAAATCTTACTCAGAGGGGTAGTTGTGAAAGTTAGCAAGGAGGTTAAATACTTAGGACTAACTTTAGACAGTAAACTTCTATGGAAAACGCACGTGGAGGAAACTATACGAAAATGCACCAAGCCAATACTTGTGTGCAATATTGTGCAGTTACTTTATCGCTGAAGAACAACTGAAGAAGTTAGATCCTAGGACAATACTAAGGTTTATTCAACAAGCTGGACAAGAGCAGGATATCTAAGTAAGAAGAACAAAACACACACACAATAGATCTCTCTAGGTCGCGGTTTTAAAAAAATGATGTCCTAAATAAAAGTTCAGACATTTTTAGATCACATCTTGTATACAGTGCTTTCTGGAGCTACACCTTTGCCTGGCGACCTCTATGAGAGCTTGGTCACCATTTTCATAGTCGAGCCATTGCTGAATAGCTGAATTTTGTCAAAAGTTTTAAGAGTCCACATCGCAGCTACGCGTATGTACATATGTATATGCAAATACAGTTTGTTAGTTCGTTTGTTTTTGCGCTGTATGAAGCTCGCCGTTTTTGGCAGCATTTCATTATCTATAAAATTAAAAAATCAAAAAAAAAAAAAAAAAAATGTTAGCATTAGCCCAAATTTTCGAAAAGCTTTTTGGTTGTTAGCATCCAATTTTCACTTAGATATGATTTTCATTAAGAAACTGTTTACTTGTAGAATTTTGGAATTACGAAACAGATGTCATACTTTCAAAACACAAAATGCTGATAGTTTGTTTGCACATCTTGGCCAATTGAGGCAGGTTTTGTGTACTATTCGTCCAATAATGCCAAGATGAGTGAACAAAATCGTAACGTAATTGAGGCTACCTATCTAGTACATTGAGTATTTTCAACAGAATTTTGTTTATAATTTTTGTTATCATTGTATGAAATTATGTTATTACTTTGCAATGCATTATTTTTTCGATTGCAGATCGATATGTTAAAATCTATGGAACTAGTTTTGATTCAAACAGACAGATGGACATGGTTGAACTTATTTCACACTATTTGTCAATGGTAAGAATATAATGAACGTTAATTATTTCCAACACTAGCAACGTCCTAGGTGACGTTTTTTCTTTTGTTGCAGTTAGTTTCTTTGATGTAAAACATTAATATTCACCGTCTGCGTCACATAAAATTAGTTGTGAATTACGAGCACGTACTAAATGTATATAGTAATTCACAGTTAGTTTAATCTTATTTCTCTCTTAATGGTTCTTTATAACAATTTTCTATCTACGTTTATTTCACAAGACTTTCATAAATAGCTAACGCTATAAAATGGGTAGCAGTTTATTTATACTCATACTGCTAAAATTAATATGAATGTAAGGATATCTTTCTCTGCATACAGTGATAATGACATTCGCCGCTAATTCTCGATTTAGTGAACAACAACAAAGTCTCTTGAGTGTTCACCTTTCAGAACGTCTCCAAATTATGCAGCTGTATTATGAAAATCCGCTGACTTTCTGTGAAAAACGTTTTTTGTGCACTCGAGCAACATATTGTGTGCATCATAGACCTTCCGAGCCCACTATTGCCAATACCATCCGAAAATTTGAGTCTCAGTGTACGTTATTGGATGATATGCAACCAAATAGATCACATCCAGCCCGTAGTGAGGAGAATATTGCGAGTGTAGCGGAACGTGTGGCTGAAGACCATTACCAATCGATTCGACCCCGTGCGCAGTATCTTGGCCTATCGTACGAAACAACTTGGCGAATTTTATTTCAGGATCTTCAAGGCGAAGAACATAAGCGTAAATGGCGAGCGCTACCGTGATGTCGGAGACATTTGGTTTCAGCAAGACGGTGCTATGGTACACACAGCGTGCAAAACAATGGCTTTATTGAGAAATTATTTTGGTGAGCTTCTAACTTTGCGCTTCGGACCTGTCAGCTGGCCGTTTAGATTGTGTGATATCACACCTCTGGATTTTTACTTTGGCGTTATGTGAAGTCAAAAGTCTTCGTCAACTATTCAGCTACGATTCAAGACTTGGAAGCCAAAATTACTCGCGTACTTCGCTAGATAGCGGTAGAAATGCTAGGAAGATTGATCGAAAATTGGTCCTTCCGAATGGACCAATTACAGCGTAGTTGTGGCCAATATTTGAATGAAATTATCTTTAAAAGGTAAATGACAGATATTGTTGTTTCAGGTCATAGTAAATATTCCGACATCCAATATATACAATATATATATATATATATATATATATATTACAAAGAAACTTTATAATACGAACTTCTTTTAAATGAACTTACCTATTCGATAGCTGAAACATTTCCATCATTGTATCATGATGCTGATGCGAATGCGGATGATGGCTAAGATGCTGGTGATGATGGTGATACGGTGTATTGTACGGGCTATAACGATGATGCGGGCCGTACGGATAGCCAGCAACGCCACTAGGACCAGTACCCGGAACAGCCGTAGGAACGTTGCCGCCGGCTCCGCCGCTTACACCTGAACCAACTGTGCCATATGGTGCATTGGGATACCACATATTCGGATAAAAACCAGGAGGCGGTGGATGCATCTGACCGTGGTGTTGTTGCGGTTGTGGTTGTTGTTGTTGTTGATGGTGATGCGGATTCGGATGTTGATGTTGTTGCTGTTGTTGTTGTGCATGCAACCCATAGCCGTGCTGTATACTACGTGTATGCTGCTGCATATGTGTATGACTGTATGGCTTTAATGCATTTCCATGCGGTGAATGTTGCGGCTGCAATTGTTGCTGTTGCTCTTGCTGTTGTTGCTGTTGTTGTTCTTCTTCTTCTTCTTGTTGCTGTTTCTGTTGCTGTTGATGTTGCGATGGCGATTGCATCGGCTGTGCTGGATAATTGTAATGATAGCTAGTATTCGATGGCGGACGCAGTAGCATATCGGTGGTGCTCGGTGGTGTATACTTAATATCCGGATACGTTGCTGCGGCTGCTGATGACGGTAACGGTGATAACAATGAACACTGTACAGTTGTTGTCAGTGGTGGTGTTGGCGTTGCCGTTTGATAATAATTCGCTGCACTTTCACTTGCCGCATAAGAAGATGATGCATATTCTGAACTCAAGCCGGAGACATTGTCGTCCATATAATGTTCATCATTGTTATCATCATCGTCATCATCATCACCAATGTTGCTACCATCGATCCATGGCGCATAATCTTCTAGTGTCAATGCAACAGCAGCTGCAGCGGCAGCAGCATCGGATTCATCAGATTCTGTTTTATTTAGCACCAGTAATGTTTCTTCGTAATTATGTTCAGCACTGCTGGAGTGTATTGTACTACTGCCAGCTGCCGGTGGTACTCTACTTTGCACTTCATCATCATCATCATTATTATCATCATACACAGCAGCAGCATTTTTGCTACTACTGCATCCATCATCATCATCTCCATTAGTGGCAATAAAATAGGGAATGTCTGTTTTGAGATCTTCATCCTCGCAGCTGATGGACTTTTCTGAATTTTGCTGCTGATTGGGATTCGATTGTGTTATACCATCTACTATGTCTAAATTAGTGTTTGTAATAGTTGTATTGGTATCCATTGTTGAATCCTCCGCCACTGTTGCTACCTCCGATGTGCTGCACTCCATGTAGCGATTTAATGCATCCATTCAAATCTGAAATTATTCAGGAATACAAAAAGAAAAAGTTGTTAATTAAAAAAATGTATCAATATTTTTATACTCTACACACAGAATGTAAATAGTCAGTCCGGGGCAGTCCGGGGCAGTGACATAGAAGGTGATAAACAGTTTCGGGTTCCTCACAATAACTACAGCTTCTACAGAAATTTTGTGAGCAGGCCCGCAGTCTCATGGCATGCAGGCAAATAAGAAGATTACTACTCCTATTAAGATTAAATCGACTCTTTTTCCTGTCGAATATGGGTCATATACCTAGGGATCGTGTACCTAGTCTTGCAAGTCTTACAGTTACCGTCAATATAATGCCTTGGCACCCAAATAAGGCAGATACTGTTCTGCTCAGCCATCTCATTAAGAGATTTGCGGCAGTCAGTGATGGTTCTTGACCGATTTAGACAGGAGTCCAGCGATTTTTTAGCTGCTTGGCTGTCTAATTATATGTGGAATTGTTTCCCCTTTACCCTAGACGATTCTAGGTAAAACATTGCCTTCCGGATAGCAGCGACTTCCGCTTAATAAACGGTAGTTTAAAGAAGGCAAAAATACCCGTTTCTGGTATGTATAGCCCACCACCGACTCTATTTTACAGTTTTGAGTCGTATGTCAAGATCCCTAATGATTTTTCTATTTCCTGTTCCTGCCTCTGCCAATCTTGTCGGGAAGGAATGCGAAGATCGAAATTCTTATTGAAGTCCAGTATAGCGATGCAATAATCTGCACTTCCGGGTAGGTCTCTTACTTCTTTCAGAATTGTTGAGTGCTCCGTTGTCCTGTTCTTGCAATAACCACATTCTCTAAGCCTTATAGCCGTTAGCGCTTCTGTTGGTGTAGTGCACAACACATTTTGGTCATTCGGCTCAGTAGTTACGTAGCAATAGGAAGATATATATATATATATATATATATATATATATATATATATATATATATATATATATATATATATATATATATATATATATATATATATATATATATATATATATATATATATATATATATATATATATATATATATATATATATATATATATATATATATATATATATATATATATATATATATATATAAATGTTTTTTTTTCTATCAAAATTTAAATCGAAACTTCATTAAATCGACAAGAAAAAATCGAAAATGATTATTTTAACATTTTTTACCTAAAGAAGTAACATTTTTAAAGAAAACCAGTTGCTTTTGAAGGAAATGCATGGAAAGATAACGAAGTTCTGGGCAGTTAAGCGTCGGTATCAAAAATCGACTTAATAGTATTTATTTCTGCCTTTTTCCATTTTATGTAATTCATCCGAAGTATTTTGATAACCAAATATAATCGCCCAATATATTTTGATTGCAGCATTCGTGATAGCGTTCTTCCATGGATTTAATTTATTGGTGAACACTATCACCGTGTTCATCACTGACGTCGCCAAGAGGTAGAAATTGCAAGAAGTCTATCTTAAAAGTCTTCTTTGCTTTTGTTGTAAGAATGACTTGCATTAGAAAAGATTAATATTATAGGAATGTTAGCACACTGCAACCAATCTGGTTATATTGTGTTCTAATAAATTTTTGTATAATTCAGATGAGCAAATCAGGCATAACTTCTTTGTATTACGTGTTCCTATTGTCCATAACTACGTTATTGTTCACTGGATTTACTTCAAAATTAGCTTGTTTTCTTTGTTAAAGATTCTTTTTAAGATTTGAGGCCTCGAGAGCTCCACTGTGTAGCGTGCTGACTATCATTCCCGAGTACATGGGTTCAAAAAGTTCTTTAATATATAATTTAATTATCTGTTAGGAATTATTTCTAATTATTTCATGCGCAACAAAATTACCCACAACTCTCTCTCTCTCTCTCTCTCTCTCTCTCTCTCTCTCTATATATATATATATATATATATATATATATATATATATATATATATATATATATATATATATATATATATATCCCATTCACAACCATGTTGTTCGAATAAAATTGAGTATATTGAAAATTGTTAAATTGAAAATTTAAAAATTATATATTGAAAATTGTTAAAAAAATTAAATTATCATTTCCGAAATTTAAAAATTGAAGTTTGAGCGTCATGCCGTGCAAAAGACCAGTGTGTAGAGTATTTAAGTTTCGGTTCGACCGAAGTTAGGGTTTGTTTTTATTTTTTTATTTATGTTTATTATTGTTTTTGTTCTCAAAACGAAAAAAATCAGCTCAGCATTTTCTCATGGACAAATGTTGCCATTAACTTGATTATTATTTACATATATAAACAGATAATTAGTTTATTTGAATTTTTTATTATTTATATTCAACATCGATAAATTGTTGTTGTTGCCGTTTATACACAGACACCAACAAATTAATTGAGGTTTAAAAAATTAAAAATTAAAAAAAAAAAATTAATACAATAATACAATAATACAATAATAAAAACGATGAAGATTTTATGATTAGCTCATAAAATTTGAAAGGCGATAAACGATTTTTTGTTTAGCTTTTTCTTCATCATTATTTTTTTTTTTTTTATACTCTTCACACACTATGTGTGAATCTTGATGTAAATAAAATCATTGGTGCATATGCTTGTACATATGTACATATTTGTTAAAGCAAAACTTCCGAGCCAATGTACGGAAGGACTATATACATACTATGTATTAGCTTTGTCCGTAAGATTTCGTTAGTAATGTTTATTTGCTTTTATACCAATGGGCTGCGCCACGCCTCGCTATATAAAAGCAAACAAAATTCAATCAAAACAAAATTTGTTAGGAAAAATATTTTTCTTACAATCTATAACAACTTGAAATTTGATATGATGCACGAAAGCTGCATATACATATATGTATGTTACAATTGGCATGTCCCGGCCTCGTTAAGGTGTAGCTCCCATACAAAGCCACCACAGACTTGTTGATGATTTTAGCTTAAAAATTTTGCTATGTGTTAAACTAACAACAAAAAATGTACCACCTTTTGCAAAGTAAGCTTAACGAAAATTTTATTCCTTTAGAAGTTCATTTTTAGACGATTTTGGTTATCATATTCACTTTTGTGCCACTGAGTGTTAAGCGACCCATATGCAACAAGAATTTCTCTGATATGACCTCTACTAAAGCTTTGTTTATTATTTTCGTTTACATTTCACTTGTTGCAGTGTTCCGTTTTTGAAGTTCTTTTAAAAAGTAATATATCTTTCTCAGAGACATACACGTATGTTTAAGCCACAATACAATTCTTTCAAAAACTTCAGTAACTTCCTTATTTGAAAAGTTTTACGCTGAATACCTCAACGCTACTCTCCTAAATCTAGATAATCTACAATTAAAATATTAAAAAATGTTACCAAAGCTGCTGATTAAACTTTATCTTTTTCAGAACAATCTCACTTTGTGTGTACTGTTTAAACTTCTACGCATCCATTTTTGATTTTCGCCATATTTCCATATTTAATTTTCCCCCACAGCTATCTGCCATTTATTTCGAAACAATACAAAAGACTGCAGCTTGTTTTCGTGCTCGTATATGTGTACTCGCTCCGGTTGTGTTGTGAAATTGAGATGAAATTGTGCTGAATTATTCTATGATTGCATCTGACGTTGAATAAATGCAAATTGAGACTATCTACGCATCGTATGATGTTCTGATGTTATTGTTACGAGAAGTGTCAATTTGTCATTCGTTTTAATAGAGCTGCCTCCAGATACTACGCTATACAATGTCACTTTATTAACTGCTTTAATCAATTGTTAAATTCAAGAGTTAAATTCAAGAGTTCTGGAATGGATGCTAAGTTGAAGATTCGTTTTTGGCACGCTTTTCAAAAACATCTGTATCTACTTGTAGTATTGTTTTCTCATCATTTAGTTGGAATAGTGCGGCATATTTGTGTGATTCAATGGTAAACTTCTTGCAGATTTCTATATTTAATTAGCTTCTTAGGAATCGTATGAATACATGGAGATATGCGATTTTCGGTTTTGTTGTTAGTTTTCGCTTTGTTTTCAAATAATGCGCTAGTACATATAGAATGCTATACTTCGGTGTTTAAATTATGCCATTTTAAACATGTTCCATTTCTGCTGAAAATGTCAGAATTTCGCTCTATTCTATCTAACATTTCATATTCTTCGGAGTTCGGAGTTAATGCCAATTTCATAATTAGCTTTCCAAAATTTGCTTGTACGAGGGTTGCCTTTTATATTGTGCGCATAATAATGAATAATTTAATAATAATTTAATCATTGAAAAGCCATTTTTTTGTTGTTTTTGTTTTTCAAAATATTCTCCATGAAGTTTAATACACTTTTGCATGCGTTGGAATCAATTTTCGAATTCGCACTTATGTCACTCAGAAGTATGTAAATGAGCTTTTTACAGGCTTCAACAGCTTCTTCAGCCATCAAAAACGTTGACCATGCAATTTAAGTTTAATGTGCGGAAACAGAAAGAAGTCATAGTGTGCCAAGTAAGTGCTGTAAGGCGGATGATCTAGCAATTCGATGTTTTGAGTGCTCAAAAACTCTGTGAATGCTAGCATGGCCGTGGCATTCTAAATTCTTCGACAACTTCTGGCAAACAAATGATGGTGTATCACTCAGAGCTGACCGTTCTAAGTTGCTTTAATGGAACAGCTAGTATAACATGACTATTTATAAGCCACCATTTGCTTCGAATTGCTTCGTCTGCGAATAACTTTCGATAAAATTTGGCTCGTCTTGAAACACCCATACACTTGATTGCTGTTTTGTCTCGGGCTCATATGAATCATATACATGTTTCGCCAACTGTTACAATGTCATAGACGTGTTTTGAACCACCGCGGCTATATTTCTTTAACATTTGTTTGCACCAATCGATACGGTAATTTTCTTTTTTTTTTTGACGATTTTCAAATTATGCAGTATACAATTCAGAAAAAATCTTCTTGACGTTCAAATGTTCATGTAATATCGTATATATGCTGGTCCCACTAATGCCCAAGGATATCTCAAGCTCGCGGCATGACGATCTTGCACTATCAATTTACGATCGGCAACGTTTGTTTCTGGCACAACAACCGTTTTTGGAAGACATTCTCTAGCGAACGGCTGTCGTGTTTAAATTCAGCATATCATTTATGGACAGTATTTTTTGATGGCGCTTTAATGTCAAATATCCTTTTAAATACATTTTTTGGCCAAGATGATCACTATAAACAACACAAATAGTGCTCGTGCATCAAAACGTTTTGCCCACGTTTATGCTAATGTTAAATTTCAAAGTTTTCCATGGAAATGTTAGCTGGCACCAAACTCTTTCTTTTGGAGGAACTTTTGTTTGGCACGCCAGGTTGACCGACTGTAGAAGTTGCTAAATGAAATATACAAATTTATTGAATAGTGATTTCAGTCAGTACAGAGTTTTTTACATAGTGTAAGGAAGAGTTATAAGAAAAATAAGGTGAATACTTATTGTAGATGGAACAAAGAGCGCAGAGTGAATTATTGAGCGCGTAATTTGTCGTACAAAACGTCAACACTATTGGCACGAAGTGGCGAGTTGGTCGAATGGGGCCGATTTAGTAAAATGGGCTGAAGTAAGTAGTAAATCAATCACCCCAATAAGAATTTTATGAAGAGAAAAGCAACAGAGAACATAGATCGGCGTGATAAGAGGGTTGGAAGATCAATTAATTTTAATCTGTCATGATAGGGTGGAAGATTTATTTCAGCATCCCAATTGAGACTGCTAAGAGCAAAGAGAAGAAACTGTTTGTTGAACTGACTCAATACGATCCTCGTGAATAGCATAGTATGGGTTCCAAATAGTGGTATAAGAGTCATTAAATTCCTTAGACCAACCAAGAACACCTTTTGCTTTGTTTACTATTGAACAAATGTGATTATTGTAAATAAGTTTAGGTTCCATAAGCCTACCTAGGTTATTGAAACCAAACTCTCTACCGAGGGTAATGTTATTTAAAAAATATGTCACTATAAATGGTTTTCTGCAATGAAACTTGCATTTTGAGAAATTTAGATCAAGAAAATTTAGAAGACACCATGTATTGTATATATATATATATATATAAAAAGTGAGTTTAAATCAGTCTGCAATAAACTGTGTTTCGAAACATCAGAATATGACAAGCATAATTTAACAACATCTGCATACATTAGTGTATGGGCATGATTAATAGACAAAGGAGGAACATTGCTCCTTATTGACTCCCTTGGAGAACAGCAGAAGAAACAAAAAACGTGTAACTAACTTAGGATAGCCAAAGCACACATTATACCAATTTGAAGATAGTAGAAGATACATTTGACTTTTACTCCATTGTATAATGGTAGAATTTGTTTACTTTCGCCGAAGTAAATTTGGTTTCGATTAAAGTAAATACTAAATAAAGTGCTAGACTAGCTTATTGTGTAATTTGTCTCAATCAATCAACTTATTCTAATAAGTAATACTTACATTTCATATCTTAAGTAGTTTCACACAGTCTAGGAAACTACTTATAGTATGAAAAAGCTATTCGACTACTTTGTTTATGGCATGCATAATTAAAACAAATTATAAATTGTATTTAACTGTGTGATTTCAACATATCCCCGCTACAAGTACCACTTCATGTAACTATCTATCTAACCTATACATCTATCTATCTATCTATCTATCTATCTATCTATCTATCTATCTATCTATCTATCTATCTATCTATCTATCTATCTATCTATCTATCTATCTATCTATCTATCTATCTATCTATCTATCTATCTATCTATCTATCTATCTATCTATCTATCTATCTATCTATCTATCTATCTATCTATCTATCTATCTATCTATCTATCTATCTATCTATCTATCTATCTATCTATCTATCTATCTATCTATCTATCTATCTATCTATCTATCTATCTATCTATCTATCTATCTATCTATCTATCTATCTATCTATCTATCTATCTATCTATCTATCTATCTATCTATCTATCTATCTATCTATCTATCTATCTATCTATCTATCTATCTATCTATCTATCTATCTATCTATCTATCTGTCTCAATGAATTCTATAAATAATTGACGCTAGTATAACTAACTAGTAAGTATTTATTATTGTATGAAGTATGCAGAATGCACATATCTACCAACATATAGAATAGAATAGTACAATAATAAGTAATATTCAGTTAAAGTCAAATCGAAACGAATGCGCAAATATGCGCTTATATCTTGTTGTTTATTTTTTACAATATACCCGTGTGTGCATAGTAATATATATACTTATAAGAGTATATAAGAAAATACATATTTACATGCATATATATATATATATATATATATATATATATATATATATATATATATATATATATATATATATATATATATTTATATATTGTACATAGAATTCAATATTATGAAATGCACTTGGCTTGAATTATTTGTTTAGTCTAGAGCGCAAAAATGCATTTATGAAACTTATAATGCGCCCAGAACAACGAAACCCATGATTATGATGATGATGATGATCATCATCATAATCATATATATATATATATGAGTATAATGATGATGATGTTGATGATGAATGTTTAAATGTTTGTTTTTTTGTTATACCCTCAGACGTAGTGTACAAAGGGTATTAAAAGTTTGCTATGCATTAAGTCGATCTATGCTAGATATGTTCTTCTGGCTTCTGTCTGAAAAACGATGCCAACCAGTTACTCAGTTTTCGACGATATTGATCTTTACTTTACTGAAGACTTTATATAATTCTAGGCAGTGTATATGAATACGCACCGGGTACCGGTTAGCTAGGGGAAACATGGCTTGCTGGCATTGGGAAAGTGAAGAAAGAGGAAGAGCAACAATGCGCCGCACAGTGGCGCGGTTTGAGATTTTAGGTTACAAAAATCATAACTTTTGAACCAAATGAGATAATCGAATAATTTAATAATGGCATATGATAGATAAATCTTCAACCTTAGAATAATAATATAAGAATATTAGAATATTAGAATAATAATAAGTGTTGGAGAAAGTTGCCACGCCCCCTAGATGCTTACTTATGGGCTATCAAAATTGAAATTTGTGAAAAAATCAATTTTATGGTAGCAAAAAAAAAATTAGTTTTAACAATTTTTAATTTTTTATGTTTATTTTTTAAGGTTTTTATATTTTAAAATTATTATTTGCTTCAAAATATTCATCACAATTTGTAAGAGAGTGTATATCTAAAAGACTAATCATTTCTAAACTATAGTTATCTTCTAACTCTTTTCGTGACTTCATATGCCGCAGAGCTGAAATAAATGGATCGGAATATGCTGCCATTATGTTGAAGAGGTCCTCATTTTGCCTCAACCTTAATGCTTTGACAGTGTTCCGCAATCTAAATTTTTTATAAAATCTATATTTTTTATAAAATTTGAGGGACTGCTGTGCTTCTTCAGAAAGCTCTCCAATTGGCAAAGACTGGTATTCAATTATATCTTTGCCATGCGCCAATATCTTATGGACTGTCATACTTTCTTTTTGGCCGGTTTCTTTTGCACGTCCGGTTGATGTGGAGGGTTCATCTTCTTCCAATGTATCCAGGATGGTATCTTCTTTAAGCCAGTCCTCGTATTTGGATTTGAAGCTCTCAGTCGTTCGCTTTGATCTCATCCATTTTGCCTTAAGATTTGCATATGCCATGAAAAGAATATTTTCTATACGTTCGCTTTTCTGCATATTTTCGTATAAGCTATTAAGTTCTTCAAAAGCAGCTTCCACGAAATCCTTTGGTGTGGTTGAGTTTCTAAACAGTTCAAATAATTTTGAGTTGTTCAACGCCATATTTTTTATACAGTACTTGTCTCGTCAACTTTCAGTCATAGACTAATCCAGGGATTATGCTTATTGTTCAATATATAGTCTAATCTATTACCTGTTAGGTATCGTTTGGATTAAGGGTTATGCTTCCATGTATAAAAATGTACCTGTTACCTGTAGACCCATGGATTTAGTTCGAATTATGCAATTTTGATATTATGCACGTGTCCAAATAAGATTTGTGCGTACCTGTTAATTTAAATGAGTACTTTAATTGTGCACCTTGTATCTATAGGTTCTCTATAGGTTCTCAATCGTAAGCGTAAGGCTCTCAGAGGTAAGCAAAATCGAATTAAAATGCAATTTTCAAACTATTAATTAATTAATTTTGCACAAAATTCTTTGCAAGATGCAACTAACTCAAGAACTGAAGCCTCTCGATCATTTGAAGCAAAGAAACTTCTCCAATTGTGCTGTGAAAAAGTTTGAAGAAAATCACGAATTTTTAACGAAAAAACATCTTCAGCGAAGAAATGCATTTATCGCATCAGACCCACATGTGCTGCAAATGACTCCAATGCATACATAAAATATGAACGCGTGGTTTGGATTTCATGACGACGTTGTTAATTGGAACATATTTCTTCATCAATGAAAATGATCGCCATGATCGCACGGTCAATGGAGTTAGCTATCGTGCCATGTGGGAAGACTAGTCTTTGGCCAGAATTGATTGGAGTTAATATGTGGTGCCAACAAGTTGGTGCTACAAGTCACATGTAGGGCAAGTTCGGTAACCGTGTAATTTCCTGAAATGGACCGATTGAATGGCCATCTCTCTAATGCGATTTAACGCCGTTGGATTTCTTTGTATAAGCTTACGTTAAGTTGTTGTTTTATGTCAACAGACCAACAACATTAGAGAAGCTCTGGAACAATATCGAAAGCGAAATTGTGAACGTTCCTGGTAGAGTGGTGAAAAATTGACTCTAAAGAACAGATCGCTGTAAACGTGCTCGCGTTTGTTTCATCTATTTCCATACACTGCAGCTGCTATATATTTCAGCACAATATCTCATAAATTCACAGTTTTTTTTTTGGTAGATGCATATGTAGAGTATTAAAGCATCGGTGTCACCGAAGTTAATGTTGTTTCTTTTCTTTTTTTTTTGTTGTTGTTTTGTTTTAAGTGCATACAAATATTATTGTGCAAATATGCGCAACTATATCTCAATCGCAAAAGTAATGTATGAAAGTGTACTTACATTGTAGCCATAAATCAATACGTTACAAGTACCTACTGTATAACCAAATACAATACATACTATAACTATATGCTTCATAAGACCCGCTCTATGGCGTCGAACGGACGAACGGTCGAGCGCTCGACCGCTCGATCGATCGATCGATCGATTGCACCGTCTGTATCTTATTTAGTATAAGTTCACTTTACATAAGCAATGAATAGCAAAGAAAAATTCTGATTAGTTCATGTTCTAAACTAAAGCGCATCAACCAGCTACAATTCGCTAATTTATAAACATATTACACAATCGACTGATTACAAGTTCTATACTATTTATTTATTTATATAATTTTTTTTTCTTTTTTGTTTTTTTTTTGTTGTTGTTGTATTTATTATTCGAATTACATTACGATTTGAGTTGAGTTTGTTATGAATAGCTGTCGGCTTTATTGAAAAAAAAGGTCTGCTGCATGCATTACAGACTGTACTTAATATTTACGGGTGTATATTGTATACCCGTACTAAGTACATATGTAAGAGTTCAAAGTTAAGAAACGAAAAAGCATTCAGATATCGCATAGAACGCTACGATATACTACATACATATGAAAAATTGTTCTAGAGTAGTCTATATTTGCTAAATTTTAAAATACACACAATTAAATCAATGTTGGATACAAACTTTAAGTGGACTTGAGCTGGATGGGTTCTTTTCATATGTACTTTATACGATCTACAAACAATGCACAGTGGAATTAAAGTGCTGTTATCGTCTTAAAATTGTTTATAGTATAGCATTCACACATAGTATGAAAATTGTATTATCAGTTTGTCAGAAAGTTTGAAGGAGCCAGCGGAGTTACCACGAAGCGTATCTTTTTGAGCAGCTCGACGTTCAAACTAGAAATAAAAACAAGAAAAAACGTTAACTTCGGTTGAACCGAAGCTCTAATACCATTCACACGAAACTTTAAAAAGTATTGTAATACATAAAAGTGGCGGTTTAAATAGGGGGTGGTACAAGCTCACTAGTAGATGTGCATGAAGCGATGTAGTAGATGTGTAAGATGCCGCCATAACGAATTTCAAGTTGATATTGACGTTTTCCCTACAAATGCATAAAAGTGAACTGTGGGTTTATATGGGACTACCTCAAAAAGTGGGCGAGACACACCCCTTTGTATATGTATATGAAGCGGTAGTCCATTAAAATCCACAAAATCAAATTGCAAGCTAATATTGATCTAAATGAAGGATTTTTTCATAAAAAACACAAAATTGCACGGTGGGTTTGTATGGGGGCTACCTCAAATAGTGGGCATGACAGGTCAATCTTGATACTCTATTAAACTGCAATAAAAAAGAAGTGTATTTGCAAAATTTCAACTGGATAGCATAAAAATTGGTCCCCAAAAAATGCGCAACAACATACAACAGACGGGCAGACAGACAGACCGACGGACAGACGGACATAGCTAGATCGACTCGTCTCATCGAGCTGATCAAGAATATATACATATATACTTTATGGGGTCTACAATGCCTACTTTAATGGGTTACAAACTTTCAAACAAACTGATAATACCATTTCACACTATGTGTACACGTTTTTCAAGGTATGCCACTACCTATCATCAGTTGACTTGGCCGCCAACTTTGGAAATGATTGCTTTTTATATCATGCTTAATTGAAAAACACCTTGTGTATTCCACGAATTTCTGTTATTCAATTATAAGGGAAAAGAACAGATGTTACACTTTCAAAGCATGTTCTGTTGCATTCTTACAACTACGGCTCTCTTTCACTCTTCTGTGCATTGTTATTGCATTGTCCCCTTATAAACAGCGCCATTGGCTAGTAACAATCCGTTACTCGAGAGATTGAAAAAAAAAAATATTGAATAATTTTCTTCATAGTTTTCAGTCAAAAGAACAATAGTCTTTTGACATTTCGTAGGAGCATCTTTCACTTTGTTGGAGGATATGGCAAAATAGTTTCTTACTTAAATTCACTAACTATAAACTACTTTTTATTGACTTCTTGATTTCATGCTGAGTACTACTCTTTGCCATAAATAAATATCGACTCCAGTCTATGTGTAGTTCCCTAGCTAAACTCATCTTCTTCAATGTATTTAATGGCATTGCCGGTATCAATTTCAACAAACTTGTTATAAACTTCATAGTTCGAGGGAGTATTATAACTTTGATACAGTCTACTGATTGGCTTTTAATCTATAGCAATTATTGAAGAACCACAAAACAAGAGACATACACACATACATGTATATACTCGTATATATATATATATATATATATATATATATATATATATATATATATATATATATATATGTATATATATGTATATTTGAAAAACCTGAACACCCATTAACACATACATTGAGACAGGCATATTTATATACTCGTATGTAGGCATAAATTAGCAATTGAAAGCTTAAGAAAAGTATTCAAAAAGTTGCGAATTAATGAAAAAAAAAAAAAAACGAAACAAAACAAAACAAAAACAAGAAAAAACGTTAACTTCGGTTGACCCGAAGCTCTAATACCATTCACACGAAACTTTAAATAGTATTGCAGAACATAAAAGTGGCGGTTTAAATAATGGGGTGGTATACGCTCACTAGTAGATGTGTATGAAGCGATGTAGTAGATGTGTAAGATGCCGCCATATGGAATTTCAAGTTCATATTGACGTTTTCCATACAAAAACACAAAAGTGAACTGTGGGTTCATATGGGACAACCTCAAAAAGTTGGCGGGACACGCCCATTTCTATATATGAATATGAAGCGGTTGTCCACTAAAATCCACCAAATCAAATTTCAAGCTAATATTGATTTATATAAAGAATTTTTTTATAAAAACCTTAAAATTTCACAGTGAGTTTGAATGGGGGCTACCACTAAAAATGGACGAGCCACGCTTATTAGTCTATGTATGTTAAGCGGATGTCTATAAAAAGGCACCACATATCGCATTTCAACCTAATATTGACTTTAATAAAGAAGTTTTTCATAAAAAAACTCAAAAGTGGGCAGTAGGTTTGTATTGGGCTACCCCAAACAGTGGGCATCCATTAATATATATGTCAAGCATCCGTCCACTAAAAGTTACCATATCAATTATTAAGTTGATATTGACGACAATAAAAATGTTTTTCATAGAAAAAGTCAAAAGTGGGCGGTGGGTTTGTATGGGGGCTACTCCAATAAATGGGCGTGGCGGGTCAATCTTGACACTCTATTAAACTGCAATAAAAATAAATCTATGTGCAAAATTTCAAGTGAATAGCTTAAAAATTGGTTCCCAAAAAATGCGCAACAACATACAGACATACGGACAGACATACAGACAGACGGACATGGCTAGATCGACTCGTCTCGTCTAGCTGATCAAGAATATATACATATATACTTTATGGGGTCTACGATGCCTCCTTTAATACGTTACAAACTTTCAGACAAACTGTGATAATACCATTTCACACTATGTGTGAATGGTATAAAACAACTTTACTACCACCAATAAATCAATTTTGCCATCATTCAGCATTCAATTCATCAATCAAACAATCAATAAAAGCAAGAATCAAGATTTGCAAAACTTTGAAAATTAGCTTTTATATGCGAATCACAAACTTAAAAAAGTCTTCCAAACGTATTATTTCTGTTACTGCTGTCCAACTATAAGATACACTGCACATCTCCATGGTGAGTGTGATGTATTGGAGTATAAGGAGTGTTGATGGAGAGAGTGTTTTTGGCGAATAGTATGCTGCACTTTAAGTGCGTTAACGTCAGCATATGATAGTAATTCGGCTCTTTAGTAAATATTTTCATTCTCGAAACGTGAAGAACCGGTTATTTCTTTTTTTGGTAAGTTTTTTTAAGAGAAGCTTTTAAATTGTGGCTGTCATAAAACACTTAGTAAAGTAATAATCTTCAGCATTTTTTTTTTTGAGCCTATAAAACTTTGAGTCTATTTTTTTAGCAGGTCTCCAGATTTAAACGCTCAAGACGAATATTTTACTAACTATATGGTATCTCCGACACCTTCTTAACTATATTACTTAGCATACCTGTAAGTTCAGCTGAACTAATATACCTCTTTATATGTTTACAGCTTTTTTAGGTATGTGTATGTGTAGAGTGTACACAAAATTATTCAATTCCAAAGTGTTTTATCAACTAAATGCTTTTAAAAGCATTAATTTATGCAAGTAACTAAATCAGCTAAATGTATAAAATTATATCTTAACAAATTTTAGTTCAACTTATTCTTTGCTAAGGACACGTTTTCGCTATGGAGCTCAAATTTCCTTTTTTTTGTTTAATGGTTAAAAGTAGCCCAACAGATGCACACCTCGAAAAAACGAATAAACATATTCGTCGACAGTCAAGCTTAAATAAAAAAGCTCTGCAGCCGGCCACCATCTCATTTAGAAATGTCCAGGCGAGCTGGGATGTAGTTGATGCCCTCGGGGCATATACGGTAATGAAATGGCGGACAACAGACGTACGAATATGTCTACAGATGCTATATAGCAAACTGGAAGAGGTCGTCTCGACCAAAGTTGGAGAGAGATGGAGGAACCCCTCCAGCTGTACAAAAAACTCCCGCACTATCTGCTGAAGCTTCAGAGGACAGACTGCAGTTTGTTGGTAGGCATTCTAACAGGGCATTATCTAGCAGCTGCTCGGAATGTTACTACCTACTGAAAACATACAGGTACAAATATTTTATTTCGATTTATTTTATTTCGATAAAATGTTCCAGTTTCAAAAAGAATTAAAATATCGGTTCTGATTCTGGTTTCGGTGCTCAATTTGAATCCGTTAATTTCGGTTAACGGTTCCGGTTTATACACTGATTTGAAATCTATAAAGAGGACTAGGAGTATAAATTAAATAGATTTTATAGAATAATGAATTTGATACGGTTTTATGCGCATTTGCTAAGTTGATATACTTAGATATATATTTGTACTAAATAGTAAAATGTCAAAAACAAGAGCTCACCTAGCAAGTAAGTAGAATGAGATACACTAAAATGTATGAGATTGAGAAGCCACCATACTTTCTTAGATATTGTTCTTAGCCATAATTCTGAACTAATTCAAAAGTATTTGCATTTAATTGTAAAGAAGCTAAAATAACAGTGTCATCTACAGAAGTTGACACAATTGTGCTTTCAGTAGCAGGAATATCTGAAGTGAAAATATTGTATAGAACGGGCCCTCGTACCGGCCCATCAGTCTTATTCCATTACTTTCGAAGATTTGGGAGAGACTTTTTGCCACCAGACTATCCGACGTCATAGATTCCAATAGTCTACTCACGGATCACTAGCACTGTAACAGCTCCACAGAGTACTATTGACGACATTTGAGGCATTTGATATTAAAAAGTATTGTAATGCAGTCTTCGTGCATATTCAACAAGTTTTTGACAGAGTAAGGCGCAACGGTCTACTGTCAAAAATAAAGCACAATCTAACAATCTCCTTTTGCAGTTTTTCGTTAAAATACGCGCGATTGCCTGCCTTACTTATACTGTTTGTTTTAGATTTTCAGAAGGCAGTGTCGTTGGGTCCTTTTTTTTCAACCTCTTCGCAGCTGACCTTCCAACTCGTGACGAAGCCATATCAAACTCCACGTCAATAAACCATTGCCAATTTTGCTGATGGCGTGTGCATTCCGAGCAGTTCTAGATGCTGTCGATGGTCTTCAGAATTATCTTCTCTCATTTAAGCATTGTGCAAGGATATGGAGCACTCCACTTTAACTACAGTTCATCGGCACATTACTACGACACTCCACCAAGACTAATTGTAAGGTTCATATTCTAGACAAATGTCTTACTTTCAGAAACCATATCTTGGCTACAATGCAAAACTGCAGAAAAAGAATACGCAAACTTCAATGACTGTCAGACTGTCTCTATGCGAATAATAGTACATATATGAGGCACCTAAAAAAAACCTTGGCATGTTAAAAACTCAATTCTGCACAGATACCTCAAAGTTTCCTTCCTGGAGGATCAGATCTGCTTTTTCTCAAGGAAATACAATTATTAATTACCAAAACAGCTAATTTCACTGACTTAGGTAAATTATTTGGAAAGTCTGAATAATTGAATGCCACGTAATAAAATAAATAATGCACTACACTGATGTATTCCAGCTTTAATTTCAAATAATAATTTCGAATTTCTGAAAATTGTTGCACATTTCTTAATGACAAATTTTTTAGACTAGTAGTGTTCTTTCCTATGGTTGAAATTCAGCCATTGTAGCGATAATACAAAACAGTTCATTGCCATTTGATAATGATGAGCTGAGAGCGTTAAGTACGACCAACATGTTGGGCTCAACATAAGGCTGGCGCGTATAAGCGTATACGCTCTCTTTTCTTATTTTCTTTAATGCTGAGAGATTTGGGCATATCGAACATGTTGCGTGCTCGGCGCGAAATATTAATCCTTTTCTTTTACAATTTTACCAACACACTATGCAGCCAGGCTCTCAACTGATGCTTGCCAACATGTTGGCAACTCCGCCTGTTGCTTATTTCAATGGCGTCACTCACTTTGACTATTTTGTTTAACGAGTTGTGAGTACTAAGAGAGGAAGAGCGTTCAAGGCTTTGTTATTAGCCGAAGGCGTTACCTGTGGTATTTACCTACCTTAGACTCAATACACACTCGTCCCTACTCCTCTTTACAAGCAGTCCAACAAAAAAAAAAAACAAAAATGAAAAAAAGGATGTGAAAGTTTTGCTCTTGCCTTTTTTTTATATAGATTTTTAGTTAATACAAATAACACAAAATATTCAATTGATGAGAAAACTCAAATTTTAGCATTAAACCCCTACTTTCAAGGGGCGTCGGTGGTGTAATGGTTAGCATTGTTGCCTTCCAAGCAATTGATCCGGGTTCGATTCCCGGCCGACGCACGTATTTTTTTTTTTTTTTAAATACGTTATTTTAAAATTTTATATTCCAATCAAATAAATAGTATTAGAATACCTATAACACCTCATGCTCTAAAAAAGGTTACAAGTTCGTTCGAATTTAGTGGGACCTTTTTAAAAATATTTAAACTTCGTATTAGCCAAAGCTGGGGAATCTTCCAATATACATATGTTATGGGGACTGTAGTCTAGACAAAATCTACATGTACTGTCACATTCAAAACATATTTTGAATATATAGCCTGCAATATACAGCTAAACACGCTAATAACATTCCGATCTTTTATTGCTGTATGGACCGAACTGCTTCCATCCCTCTCTAATAGCATCACGTTTTTCCGGAATTCATGCCTAGCTATATTTTCTTCCTTTTTAAACAAGATTCTAAGTGTGTCTAGTCCCATGGCACAGTAACTGGCTGCGTTATTTCTCGCTAATTTTTCCTCTCCTCTTGTGTTACATCCGCAGGACCCAGTATAGGGTTGCGCTATTAAATCTTCCTAGATTATTAAGTTGTTCTAGGCTTCTTATACTAGCTTAGAAGTGATTGAATAAGCGTTTAGTGTTCTGTTGGGCGCCAGACTATCAGAGATTATTGAAACATATTGGTTCCTATACCCACTGCTTATGATAAAGTGGGCACATCTTTCTATGACATGGATTTAAGCCTAAAATATATTGATTAGCAGTTCAAAGTTGCTCATATAAGTAACAAAGACTGCAGCAGCTATTCCTTCATCCGTTACGGAGCCGTTTATTGTGCCTTATAACCTATCAATAGGCTTTATTTTTAGAATGGCTTTTTTCTGTGTGCTAGCACAGCTTCAAGTTTTGAACTCTCCTCTTCCCTCTTCAGATAACTAGTATTAAATGAACTTGCAACTCCCACATTGAAGGTTAGCCCCCCTACAAACCTGGCTCCCATTTTAAAGTTTTTGTATGATAATTTTTATATTTTTGTTGTCAATTACGCTAGAAACGCTAAATTTATTATTCAAATTATTCTATATCGGCTACGATTGGACCAGTGGTAGCCTCCATACAAACTTGCCCTCAATTTTGAGTTTTATATGAAAATCATCAGCTCTAATAAAATATCTTGCATATGTTGAGTTCACACCACGACAGTATATAATCTATGGTTCATATAAGGAGTCTTAAACATGGTAAAGGGTAGAGATGCGCGCGGAACAAAATATTGGATCCCGATCACATCCATACCGATACTTTTTTTTTTTTTGTGTACCATCCAACCATTTTCAAACAACGTATTGAAAAAACAAAAAAAAAATTACATGCGTCGGCCGGGAATCGAACCCGGATCAATTGCTTGGAAGGCAACAATGCTAACCATTACACCACCGACGCCTCTTGAAATTAAGGGTTTAATGATAAATACTAAATACTTTTTCTCATAAGTTAAATACTTTGTGTTATTTGTATTAACTAAAAATCTATTGTACTTTTTAAAAAAATGACACAGAAAATACTATAGCAAAATACATCATTCTAAGTAGATATCTTTATCGAACTATCGAGAACGAAAGTTCGACTGCCAGAAATGCTTTTCGAAGAAGATACGTTAGCAACTGCTGTTATCGATAGTTTTGTCCGAAAAACTCTTGCGAAAACGATGTTATTTTCGATAAAGATATTATTTTCGATAACGATATTATTTTCGCACTTTTGGTTAGATAATTTTAGGTTAGGATGGCTAGGTTATGTGAAAATTGCCTATTATACAAATTATATACATATGTAGTAGTATATATGTAGTAAGTTGAATTCTTATTTAAAAACAAAATTTGCTCAAAGTTTTTACCAAGCAAATATTCTACTAGATGTAAAAAACACATGTTCACTTGTAGCAGTCGAAGCAGAAGCATTTGGTTTTTGCTTCGAAAGAGCTGCTGTAGTAAACTTAAATGTGAGTATTCTCTCCAATACTTTAAAATGTCAAATTTTGTATCTAATTTAATTTTTTCATTAATGTAAATACTTATTTGCTGTTTGATCTTGTTACATATAGCTACACAAGAACGATTATAGAACTCGGAAACCGGATAACAACAAATGTAGTTTTTCGTTTAGCGCTTCATCTGTGTGGCTTCAGACCAAAGAGGTTGACTAGAGACCAAATTTTCACATTACGCCAAATCTTGGAAAAGACCCATGAGTACAATACGGACACACACCACCTATTTGTCGATTATAAGGCCGCTTTCGACACGCCGATAAGAACGAAATTCTTCAATGCCCTATCTGAACTTGGTATCCCAGCAAAGATCGTTCATCTTTGCATGATGACGCTATCACAGACCCAAAGCGTCGTCAGAGTGGGAAAGTACATCTCCGAACCCTTTGATAACAATAGAGGTTTCAAAGAGGGTGCTGCTTTCTTTGTCGTGCGACTTTTTCAATCTTTTGATGGAGTACATCCTACGCCAATGCCCATACGTAGAACGGTCGGGCACGATCTTCCATAAGAAAGTGATGCAACTCGTATATGCTGATGTTATTGACACCATTGGCACCAACGAACGGCGAGTAAGCAGTGCGTTCTCGGAGATTGCGAAACAGTCACGTCTCATGGGCCTAGCGGTGAACGAGGAAAAGACGAAGTACTTGGTGTCCACTCGCAGACCATCAGTGCGTTTGGACGGTCTGTGAGTATGAAGAATTTCAACTTCAATGTTGTAGAAAACTTCGTCTATCTGGGAACAGATATTATCAGCGACAACAACGTTAGCCGAAAGATCAGGCGAAGAATCACGCTTGCTAATCGCTGCTACTTTGGGCTCAGCAAGCAAATTAGAAGTAGAGCCCTTTCTCGAACTACGAAGATAAAAATCTATAAGACACTTATAATCCCGGTCCTGCTGTATGGCGCATAAGCAGGGACCCTGACATCAACGGATACAGCGTCTTTAGTAGTGTTCGAGAGAAAGATTTACTACGGAAACCTGAACTTGATTGGTGGACGGCGTCAGAGACGACGTCCGAGCTTAAGATGGCAAGATCAGGTCTATGATGTATTTATATCGTAGTTTTGCTTTGGGTTTTCCTTTATTTAATGCATAATAAATATTAACGATATACGCGGTGGCGTATGCGTAATGCATGTAATAAGCTTGTTTTTCTTCTAAGAATACGCAGTGTTGCATTAAAAATTTTTCATTAAATGAAAATCCATTTGAATTTACTTCTTTTCTTTCTTCTTTTTTTAACTCGTGATTGTGCATGTGGGTGTGCATGTGTGTGCACATGCATGTGTGTGTGAGTGTGTCGTTAATCACGTATGCGCGTATGTATATATTGTACAAGATATACATATGTATAATAAGTATGTTGTACATGTACAATCTGAATTCTTACTTAACTGCGTTCTATCGAAGCCGCTGTTGCTGTTGCTGTTGCTGTTACTGTCGCATGTCATTGTCGTCTATGAATAATAACTAATTTGCGTACATCATCTCCCGTTGGGCATAATTATTAGCAACAATAGTTCATGATGAGTTTTCTCTTGAAGCAGCTATTGTTGTTTTTGTTGTTGTTGTTGTTGTTGTTGTTGATTTTGATAACTAAAGTGGTAAACAAGGAAAACGCACCATAATACAAGTACACACAACACGCACATGCATACATATATAGTACGAGGTCTGTTAAAAAACATATGGTAAGTTTTTATGTTTCTCGCAAAATATTTATTTTATCTCCGTCAAAGTAATCGCCATCGTTTTTTCCAATTCTCGAAGCACTGCTGCGGCCTTCAGCTCTTCTAGCGATGCAGTTTTTATCTACGCTGTATTTCATGGGTCTTTTCAGTTTTGGAAACAGCAAAAAGGCGCAGGGCGCCAAGTCCGTTGAACACAATGGCTGAGACAAGATTACGGTGTTGTTTTGCACCAAAAAATCACGAACAAGCCATTTCAAAATTTCATGCGCAAAACATCCGCATGCCTTGCATGAGCCAACCGATTCGTCGAATCACTCTCCATAACAATTTTCTTCACAGCTTCAACTTGTGCTTGACATGTTGGTGCGTCCAGAGCGGTTCATCGTTCGTGTGGTTCATGTATACCACAAAAAAAAAAAATCAAAATTCGAAAATCGAATGTACGTAGCCTGCGAAATTTGAAAAGTCACATTTTCATTTGAACACACCCCGTACGAGTATATAGTACATTAATAATTAAGGTTAGGAGTCGCATTGGGCAATATAAAAGAGTATAAAGCTTAATATAGAAAACAATTACAGGGCGTAACAATAAGTTAGTTTTAGCAAAAGAAATGTTGTTTAAAGCAGGGAATAAAACCGAAATGTATTACGGTTTTGGTTCCGGTTTTGTACGTACCGAAACGTGTGTTTCGGTATGCGGTTCTGTACCGGTTTCAATTTATTTCGGTATTCGGTTTCGAAACGGTTCTTGTATTTTAGTTTCGGTATACCAGTTTGGTATGGGTACCAGTCAAAACAAAAAAGAGAATAATTTGTATTGCCAACGTTCCAAAGAAATTTTAAATTTACATTTTTTTAAGTAAACTGCCAACTGCTGAGGGTCAGTTCAAAGTCCAACAGGGGGATCACATGTAGCACAAATTTGCGACTATAACCTCCAGAGTGGTGGTCCTTGGAAACAAGTTATCAGTACGGTCATGTCTCTGCTAATGGCTTGGCTGACATAGTCGGGCGAGGGAAAGTAAATTACCTTTAAGGTTGGATAAAATCCTACAGTGTGAGCTTCCAACTGGTGTGGTTCTCACAATGTAACTGTGTTTATTCAATTTGAAGGTAACAAATCCCTAAATCCAAGGTGGAACAGCATATGCCGAGGGTTGAATGGTTAGAGGGTAATCCAACCATCTATATGCGAACTCTGGATACTTGTCGCCCTCCAGTTTCACTTAGACTTCCTGTGGCATCCGGGCATCCGGGCATGACTTCCGGGGCATCTGGCACAGGTGACCTCCTCTTCCCATCTGCTCCTGGGAATTCATATGGAACCAAATCAATTAAAATCAAATGAGCCTAATGCAGCTCTAAATGCCTCAATTACATTTTTATCAGCAGTTAGACAAGAGGTTCTAGATCTCACTCTAACTATTAGAGGGGCTACGAACTTCATTTGGAATTGGCGAGTTTAAAACGAAGTTTCTCTCTCAGACCACCAACATATTCGCTTCGAAATTCTGGAGGCCTCTAATGTCTACCTTCCTAGGAAAGAAACTGGCAATCGTACAACCAGCTCGTAGCATCAAGAATTGGCGGAGTCCTGCGCAGCATTAGCTCAACTTGTGAGCTGGAGAAAAAAAAATTAAAGAAAGAACCGGAACTATAACGGTACAAATGTTTTGGTTCTTTCATTTTATTTTATTTCGGTAAACAATTCCAGTTTAAAAAATTCTGGTTCCGGTTTAAGTTCTCAATTTGAATCGGTTAATTTCGTTTCCGGTTTTATATTCTGGTTTTATATCCTGGCTTAAAGTATTAAAAAATTTGCGACTGGCCTTGAAAAACGTATTTTTAAGTGAACCTTTTGTTTTAAGAGTACCCAATGAAAAATAATATCAATAATACACTCCTGACACGGAAAATGATTTCGATTCTAAATCAAAGTTGTCCAGCCATCGGCTGCCAGAAGTCGGCTGCTTGATGCTGAGGAAATGTCCACTATTTCGATTTTTTGTTTTAAATATTTATTTGATTTCTCTTCTTTTAAAATTTTACAATGTAAATCGCCCTTTAGAGCACAATAGAAAATATTTGTTTCTCTATTCTTTTAACTGAAAGCAAAGGAACCGAAAGAAACAAAACAAGAGAGCAGCTATGCGGAATACGCTACATTACTATATTATTCTATCATGGAAGAGAGTTCGGGTCTTTGTGATTGCCTGAGAGCGTTACTTGACTTTCACCTACCTTAAACGCAATACTTTAGAAAACAATTATATTTGTCCCTGCTTCTCTTTACAACCTCTCCAAAAAAAAAAAAAAAAATCAAGCGAATATATTGTGTTTAAGGGGGTTACAAAGAGTGTGAACGTTTTGCACTTGCCTATTTATATATAGATTAAGTCGTATTGTGTGCGTTGTTGGCGTGGCATATAACACTTTTTATACACTTGAACTGCGTACACATATCAAGATAATCTAAAAGTCCAAGTTTGAACGCTCTACCGTGTATAGTCTTTTAGATCTCGTTGTTCAAACGACGGACATATCTATATCGACTCAGTTTTAGATGCTGATGAAGAATATTTACACTTTATGGCGTCTGCCAAACGTTCTTCTGCCCGTTACATACATTTGCACAAGCTTAGTAAAACTTTTGGGTATGCCGTGTAGCAATTGGTTGTGGTGTAGCAACTTGACTTGTTGGTTGCTGGTTAGCCGATGTTGTTAGCGCCGTTTGGATCTTGCCGTGGTTCGAATGCCCAGCTCCACGACCAGAGAAAAGTTTTCTAAATCAGCAAAAAAAACTACATATTGCATTTTAAATGTTCTCCAAGAAATCAATTTCATGTGTCGCCACTTCTAGAGTTATATTTTCCGTTCAAATTAACTTAACCATTTATGTGAAATACTACACTTCTCAGTTGCAGCACATGGAACACTGTAATGCAACAAGCTGCATGTGCATCCACACCCAATTTTGCACCGGAAGCGCGACGATGCGACAGCAGTTCGTCAATTAATGAGATGTAAAAAAATAAAATTAAAAGTGTATGACAGGTAAACAGACATTCATTCAGATGATAAAAGTACAAAATCAAATGCAGCAACAGAAAAAATGAATAAGATGTAATAAGCCATTAATAAGAGAAATAACTTCAAACGGAAAGCATCGAATTGCTCGCTCTGGAAGCCAATTAAATAATCGCAAAATGCTTCACAAGACAAAACTGGTGAAATTCTAGACTGTTTACAGTCGCAAGAGCAGACGGATTTATCATTATATATATCATAATATAATTGCAATTATTGAAAATACATGTACACGCGCTCCCGGCTATGATTAATTAAATATGCTGCAATTAGACGTGGACACATTTTCCTTTACTATGGAAAGTATCACAAATTGTGTGTGCTGATATCGAAGTTGGGGAAAAAGCTGAAGAAAATGTAGATTCACACATAAGCCAATCAGCCTTTTATCAATAGTTGGTAGCGTTTTTGAATTGTTTGTCTAAGATATAAGAGATGCTATGCATCTTTTCAAATTACAGGTTAAATATTGAAATTGAATTTTAAACAGTTAAACATACAATTATGCGCAATTTTTAAATGTCTGTTCATAAGCTAGTATACAAGCACCCGAAGTACTTTAATAACTATTATGGTATAGCTTGATGAAATCAAAATTGTATCGTATAATATGGATCTCAGGTTCAATGCTTTTAATGCAGTGCAATGCACTTTTTCAGAGAAGTTTTTATGCGTTGTACACGAAAAACATACTTTTTTTTGTAAAGGTAAGAATAATTGTAATTGATTTGAAAGTTGTTATGCAGACTTTTTATAGCCAGAACACAATACAAGTTCAAAAATGACCGCGATTTATACACTAATAGGTATAGCTCCCATACAAAGATACTTTGTATTTATTTTGTTGTATCAAACATGTTTGAATTAAAGCAATTAATAATGTTAAAATATTTATTGTTTTTAATTGCACAACTACATACAAAACGTTAAACCAATTAATCATTGCAGATATTGTATAAAATGTACACTTACACGGTATGATCTTAAAATAACCGAACTTATTTGTTAGTAAATAAAACAACCAGAAGTGCTTCTTTAACTACAGCACCTTGTTACCAGAAGTGCTTCTTTAACTACAGCACATTGTTACCAGAAGTGTCTCTCTAATTACAGCACCTTGTTATCAGAAGTGAAATTTGCATCGATAGCTGCCAACATTTAATAGATGGCGCTACGTGTTCTATGATTTAAATTAAAAGTTCGGTTATTTTTAGATTACTCCTTGTATAACAGTAAATGTGTGTGACAACGATAGCTCAACTGTCTAGCATGCTGCCTAACATTACAATTTTTTCTAATTATTTCCAATAATTTCATGCGCAACAAAATTATGCACAACCCTCTATCGCATCTACAACAGGCAAAAAGGCAAAATTCATGACAAATATCAGAATGTCCATCCGAGCGACTAAATCGATTAACAATGGATCGTTTTCTCACTACGTTTATACTAAAGAAAAAGTGGTCGAAATTTAACTGCCAGAAATTCCGATTGAGATATGAACAAATAACTAAAAAAAAAATTGACATTTTTGTAATCTACACCCGAAACTACATAGAAAAAAGTCTATGAGATACCAGCTCTTTTAAACTAGTTTTATGTATTAAGTATTAAGCCGACAAATCATTTTTAAATGGACTTCGTTACCTAATTTTAAATATGTTACTACACGTATATTTACTAACTCAATTTGGACCTACTCTACTGAATGGATTGAACTTGACCCAAAGTTGAACTTGTACACCAAATTTCGAAATTCTAGCTAAATCGAATGTCGAACTAGAGAAGGAGGCCCCGGCCTGGCTCGAACACAGAAGAAGATCTGGAAAAATAGCACGGACATATAATATAAAAATATAAAAAGCACGGCTCGGCCCAGATCCGGCACGAAACTAAAAAATTTTAAATCAAATTTTTGTCATTTAGTTTCTTTACAGTGCTCGACTTTGCCAATACATCTCAATAGTTATTTGCTATTTGTTTTTTCGAATGTTCTACAAAAACTCAACGGCGTAAATGTCACTAAAGATCTTGTAGAACGAGTCAATTCCGACTCCACATACCTAAAATGCATTGTTACAAGCGATGAGACATGGACGTGCCAGTTTGACAAGCAAATCAGCCAACAAGCTTCGGAATGGCGTCTTCCAACTGATTCGCTTTCAATTATTTCATGTATCGATGCTAGAGTTGTTCTGTGATTAGATATGAACGATTTAACATAAATGTAAATGAAAATATCTAAGCAGTTATTTGACGCATATAGTTGCGATTGAATAAGTATACAAAGGTCAACGGGAGACATAAAGTCCGCAGAAGTGCAAGGGGACAGCTAGTTAAGAAATAGGTACGTGTACTATTTTACACACACGAGCATACATGCATGCATGTACATAGTTTAACGCGTGTCATTTTTTTTTTTTTTATTATTTTTATTTTTAATGCTCAACAAGTACATTGCATGTTTTGCGAAATTTGAAGTTAATACCTACATATATAAATATTTACAAATAAACGAGTGTTATTTTTGACAGAGCACCCTATGTATGTATGTATATGTATGTATGTATGTATGTATGTATGTATGTATGTATTATAAAAATAAAGTATATAAGACTTACCACAATTTGTCTGTTGTTCTCTTGCGTTGTTATTGTTGCTGTTGCTGTTGTTTTCGTTGCGTTTGCGGTTTTTTTATTGTTGTCGTTGTTTGTTGTTGTTGTTGTTGTTGCCGTTGATTTTTAGTTATTTCTAATGCTGCGGCTGCTTTTCATTCTCTCCGCGCTGCGCTTTCAAATGTTTTTTATACGATGACAATTGAATGATGCTGATGTTGACTTTGTATCTATGTATGTATGTATGTATGTAATTATGTATGTATGCAGTTATCTCTCTCTGTGTGTGTGTGTGTGTGTGTGTGGATGATGGCACTTGACTTTTTCAAGCTTTGCAGCGCGCACTCTCGCACTCTCCCACACACACACGAGCGAGCAGCGCTTAAGTTTTTTATTTTATAGATTTTTTGTTTATTTATTTTTGTTGTTGTTGTTGTTGTTTGTGTTTGTTATGTTACGTTATGGTACTCTTTTGCTTTTGCGCTGCTTTTGTTTTGTTACTTTTTGCTTTATATTACAGAGGCCTTCTTAAAGCTTGTAGTTGTTGTTACTATTAATACACGCTCAGCGTTTTTGTTGCTGCTGTTATAGTTGTTGTTGTTGTTGTTGTTGTTATTTTTATGCTTGTACTTGATTTCTTCTTCTTTCTTTTTAATTCCATTAAGCTCTCAGCTGAGTTATGTTTTTTTTTTTTTGTTTTTCTGTTCTTTTATGAGAGCTACTTCAAGCTTATTTGTTGTTGTTTTTGTTGATGTTTTATTTGTTGTTTGTCATACAAAAACAATTTTAATTTGAATTTTATTCAAACGTTTTTTTTCTTCGTTTTTTATTGTAGGCAGCGAGAGTTTTTTCTTTGTTCTTATTGAAGTAGTTTATTTAATTTGTATTTGTATTTTTTGTTGTTGTTGTTTTCTTAAACCATTCACGTAGTTGACAATAATAAAAAAGTTATTAATAAAGAATTTGTTGTTGTTGTTGCATTTGTTTTTTGCACTACATTTTTTTGTTTTGTTTGATTTTTTTTATATTGTTTTTACTATTGTATTTTCATTATTATTACTATTTAATTCATTTGTATATAATAGTGGTTTTTGTTGTAGTTGTTGTTGGTGTTGTTGTAAAATCTTGTTATAAAATCTTGTATATAATTTTGTCATTTTTGTGATTTTTTTTACTTTTTATATGTATTATGTATATAATATAACGTGGTATTTGTATATATATATCAATAAAAGTTGTATATTTTATACATATGTATATTATTTTTTATATTAATTCCGTTTTCAAAAGTTGAATTTGTACAGCTGATGCGGAGGTATTGTTGTTGTTGTTGCTGTTGTTGTTGTTGTTGTCTTTGTAATAAGTAAAATTATTATTGTTGTATTTATTTTTATTGTTATTTTTACTTTTGTTGTTGTTTTATTTGTTTTAAAAACATTGTTATACTGCTGTTTCTACAAAATATCTTATTTGTTTAATAACTTTCTTTTTGTTCTTTTGTTTTTTTTAATTGTTATTAAAAATTGTTTAATAATTATTTGTTAAAAATTTTGTTAAATCGCCGTGTTCCCGGCACATTGTAAATATGTATGTATAGTATAATCAAAACCGAATTATCGAACCAGTTGCTTATGTTGACAGATAGGTATATAGATAGGTACCTATAAAAAAAAAAAAAAATTATAAATTTTATTTTACTTATAATGTAGACATTATTTTTTTTTTTTTTTTTGTTTGTATAGTACTTGTGCTGTTTTATAATACTAAACAAAAATAGTTAAAATAAATAATAATAGTTATGCATAAGATAGTTACTATGTATCTCAATAACTAATAATAAACAAGAACAAAAAAAAAAAACGTTTCTACACACGATACCTTCTTGTGTGCTCTTTTTTTCTTATTGTAAAAATATGCATGCAGAATTTTATTGTTTGAGCTCTAGTATGTTTAAATAACGCATTTGCTCTTAGACAGTTGATTTTTTGTTTGTAGCGCGCAACTGGAGCAACAGCTAAAGTGAGAAAGAGACAAACGTGACAAGCACTATTGCATAGTAAGTGCATTTGAAAGACTGCTCTGTTTGGTTTGCTCATTTGCCTTGTATTTTCATACGGCTTGCTTGTTTCTTTCATTAAAAAACCAAATGTTGATACGTTCTGTTTGCAAAATTTTTTCAGTAACAAATTTTTTTTTTATTTTACTTTTTTTTATTGTACTATACTTAATTTGCAAAGAGTTCAAAATCTAGCAACTACATATAAACAATTTTGATACTAACTTATACGCATTAATACAATTAACTATAAAATCAGCAAATGCATTCATGATGCAGAATGACTTATGATATTAATTGATTTGAGATGATATAGGTATTATATGAAACGAAATGAAAAGATGATTTTAAAAAATTACAGCTAATTAATTAATGCGGTGAGGTTTACAATAGACGGTTTGGCATATCCAAAAGGTTGAAATATGTTGAGTTTGCGCGTAATATTCAAGTTAATAAGATCAAAAGCCAGATCGTTTGTTCAATCTTCTAACTTATTGTACAACCGTTGACAGTATAAGATCTCTATATACATATGTTATCTTTTCGAACATACCAAGGTGCACCAGTGATCTTACGAAGTTGATGTGGCCTTTAATGCGTTACAAACTTGCTGACAAATTGATAATACCATTTCAGCTTCTATGTGTGAATGGTATAAAAATGAGCAATAACATTCAGATAGACAGACAGACAGACAGACAGTCTAGCGCAACTTATCTCGTCCAGCTGTTCAAAAATACATATACTTTGTGACGATACTGATGTGCTACCTCAGTTACGTAACTCAATCAATCGCAACAATACAAAAATATAAAAAATATAAATCTTACGTCACAAAATTAATTGATTGATCAGTAGTTTTATGAGCTGGAAGTAGGCATTCGTGACTTGATTTTTTTACCACGTCAAGAGGTTTTTTTATTTGTTTAATATTTACTACATACTCGTATGACATACAGTACAAAATATCTTTTGATTTTATTTATAACCATAACCATAACCAGTGCGTGACGTAGTGTCTGGGCTGTCTGGGCTGTCTGTGCCAGAGCCACATGATCCGCTCGATCAGCCTGTAATGCTAACTAAGACTCAGTATCAGAGCTAGAACGTCTGTGGGCCATCCTAAAGGAAACGGGCAAAGCGGCAGAAAATTATGCCTTCTCCGACTCTTTAATGAAACGGAGAATATCTTTAGACGAGGTGTTTCTGATCTCATCAGCTGTAATAAAGGGTATATTCATTTGCTCAATTCTGAGCCTGGCCAAAACTGGCCAATCACAATGCAGTTGTAAACTTGTTTTGTCATCCTCTAGACAGAGTCTGCACTCTGTTTCTGAAGACATACCTTGTTTATTTAAGTGATATCTCAGTGGATGATGGCCGGTGAGGTAGCCCAACAGCAACCTCAGGTCAGATCTATTCAGATGTGCGTTGGTTTTTGGGTATATACCTTAAAAAATTGAAATTGACTCGTACTGGTTAAAAGAAAAAACAAAATTTTTATGCATTTTAATGCAAATCTTTATTATCGCCTTCAAAATAGGCTCCTTTTGAGTCAATACAAGCATGCCAACGGTTAATCTAATTTTCCATACACTTGTTATACGTCTCGGCCGGGATAGGCTTTAGTTTCATCAACGAATTTTTTTTTTTATGTCCTCAATCGTCTCATGACGCGTTCCCCGGAGCGGAGATTTAAGCTTCGAAAACAGAAAGAAGTCATAGGGTGCTGGTGAATACGGTGATGGTGGTGCGATGACTTTTGTTACAATCATGCTGGAATGTGCAAAAAATGCAAAAATTTAGATCTTTTGCTACGAGTCATCAACCAAAATGTGTTGAGTCGATCCATAAGAGATGTTGAGTGTCTCTGCTATCTTTGTAATGTCAACACGACGATTTTCGAGCACAATTTCCATCACTTTTTCGATGTTTTTGTTGTTAACATGGATGGTGGATGGACGACTTGCATGAGGCAAGTTTTCTACGATTTTACGACCCTCACTGAATGCTTTATGCCAATCGAATACTTGCGTTCTCGATAGAGTAGAGTCCTCAAAACATTTTTGTAACATTTTGAATGATTCCGTTGCCGTTATTCCATTAGAAACATAAAATTTCAAGCAAACTCATTGTTCAATTTTTTTTTGTCCATGTTAAAAATCGCCATAGAAATTTTTCGCGTCGTAAACAAGCAGCTGTCAAACATAGACCAATTATCGCATCCCGCTCAAATTTGGCATGCATGTCAATGACAGTGAAAGCCAACTTAAGAAGAAGATTCGGTTTACCGGTTCGATTTAAATCCACCAGTCCGGGTCAATTTCGTTCTAGAGGTAGGACGGGTTAGTTGCGTGGCATGCCGTAGACCAGGATTTTATATCCAGTACCGAGAGGCAGTGCTTTTAAGCCGATCTACTATGAAAGATTTTGACTTAGTCCAGCTAAGTTAGGTCCTAAGGACCTATGAAGGAAGTTGCCGCACCAGTCCTGGCTAGTTCATCAGCACTTTTGTTACCCGCGATACCCTTATGGCCAGGTACTCAACAAATCGCGACTTTACGGCCGATTGAAACAGTTGTCGAAGGATGTCATAACATTGAAAAAGCAGTCTTGATTTTATTTAACAATGCTTAAATAATTTTGCGACATCATGTAGAGTTGTTAATTGTATTTTTGTTTTTGTAAACAAAAATTATTTCAAATTTCATTTAAAAAATATTCTTTATGTGCACAAAGTTCATGTTTGTTATTTTATTAAAATTGTGTTGTTGTTTTTGTTCTTTTAATTCTTAACTAAATTGGTTGGTTTTTTAAATATTTTTATGTATGCACTTATATATTGTATATATGTATTTGTGTATGTACATATGTACATACAAATATATTCGTACTAATTTTTAAATTAATTAAATTTTTTTTTTTGTCTTTTTATTATATAAAACAAAGTCCTGAACTGGTTGTTGTGTGCGCTTTGTTTAAACAATAATAACAACAACAACATAAAGAACTCTTAATTGGTATTCTTGTGTTGTTGGATTTGTATGTGTTTCTTTTGTTGTTGTTGTTGCCACATTTAAACGAAATAATTATTTAAAAACCGGTTAAAATTTATGCTCAAAACGAAAACCAGACAGACTAAGCCAGTCCAAACAAATACAGAAAGAACAAATACTAAATGAAGATTTGCTTAAAATTTTAGCTTTATTAAATATTAAGCAAACCCCAAAAGAAAAAAAAAAGAAAAAAAGGAAAACAAGAAAGAACGCTGCAGTCCAGTGTGCTCGACTACGAGATACACTGTAGCTTGTTTAAGACTTCTTATATGAAGCATAGCCACACTATTAAGCCATTATCAGTGTGGCTTCAGACCAAAGATGTCGATCAGTGATCAAATTATCACGCTGCGACAAATCCTGGAGAATACCCGTAAGTACAACAAAGACACACACCAGCTATTTGTCGATTATAAGGCCGCCTTTGACACGCCGATAAAAACGACGTTTTTTAATGCCTTAACTGAACTTGATATCCCAGCAAAAATCGTTCGTTCACACCCAAAGCGTCATCAGAATACGAAAGAACCTCTCCGAACCATTTGATACAAAGAGCGGTTTCAGGCAGGGAGATGCTTTAACACCAATACGTAGAACGGTCGGGCACGATCTTCCATAAGGAAGTGATGCTACTCGCATATGCTAATGACATAGACATCGTAGGCTTTAACGAACGGCGAGTAAGCAGGGCGTTCTCGGAGATTGAGAAACAGTCACGTCTCATAGGAATAGCGGTGAGCGAGAACAAGATGAATTACTTGGTATCCACTCGCAGAGCATCAGCTCTCTCGAAGCTCCAGCACTAAAGGTTTACGATGGAAATCTGAACTTGATTGGTGTCTGAGAGGACGTCCGAGCTTAAGATGGCACGATCAGAACTACAATGACCTGAAGATACTTCGGATTGCCAGCGACTTGCGCCGGATGGTGCACTTGCCTACGTACGGCCTTGACCGATAGACGGTGCAGGTTTGCATTGGGTTACCATTGATCCGATCTGGACCTATATACTTTGTAATATAATACTTTGTAAGGATTGATGTAAGATTCGATATATTTGGCATTTCTAGCCGAATTAAGAGCAAACACAAAAATAGTTCATGCAAAAGCTTAAAAATGTAGCGTAAGTTTGTATGGGAGCTATTTAGATAGTAATCCGTACGGAACCTATGCTTTATATTTTATTAGGATTGAAGTAAGATAAACCAAATTTGTCGTTTCTAGCGCAATTAAGCAACAACATAAATTAATTAACGTGTGCGTGTAACCCTTACGCGCGGTTGATGTAAAGCTTCTTTGACTGTTATGACAGGTATTACTAAAAAGATTAAACTTAAAATAAATATGTCATATTAAAGTTTGCAGTAGCATTACAACCTTCTTTTAGGAACAGAGAAGGTTTTGCCGATAAAAAAATGAAACCCCACCACCATTTATTAATCGCGATTTTAGTAATTTTGTATGAACAATTTTATAACTGGAGAACAGCTGGACCGATTTTAATGATCTCTGACAGAAAGGAAGAGGGGTAGGGCAATGGGTGGTAGGGTAAGGGATCATAGGGAAGAAGGGATAGCAGAGGAAATGGCAGCAACGCGCTGGGTAACATTTAAGATAGAGGGATGAAATGTTAAATACATGTTAATGGGATCGAAGGGGGATAGGGAAAAGACGAGGAAAGTAAGGAGAGCTAGAGAAAGGGGCAGTGCATGTGGTGGTTGGAGAAGAGGTGGAAGGGACAAGAAGAGGTGTAGGAGTATTAGAGGTAGAGTATTGCACAACAACACAAAAAAAATATTTAAAAAAAAATAAAATGAAACAAAACAATAAAAATAAAAAGCTCAAAGAAATGAAAAGAAAATGTATGATGAAAGAATAAGACACACACACACACACACACACACATAAACATAAACATAAACACCGCCATTGAAAATTAATCCGAATTTGTATACACAGAGCCAGACACCCACACACAAACACACACAGTGAGAGTTTTTCTCAGAAATCGTGACAAGGAGCATAGAAAAGCAGCCTAAAGAAATCGAGCGAAAAGCGTTTTTGTCTCCTACCAAATTCTGTCACTCTTCAATCGCTCCTCTCCGCACATCATACTCATTCTCACTCCCATCATCTGCGCTGCTCTGCTCTGCTCTGCTCTGCTTTGCACTGTTGTGTTGTGTTGTGTTTACTGAGAGCGCTCTTGAGTTCTTGTCATGAAATATTGATGTCTGAAAAGTTTTACTCGACAAATTAGGGACACCATTTCAATGCAGAATAGACTGGTTTAAATGGAGCAGAGCAGCAGAGGTGCACACACACACACACACACACACACACACAAAGGTATACAGATAGACAGTGTAGATGCGGCGGTGGGCGGTGGGATTGGGTGGCATGACTGTGCCTGAGGTCAGGTCAGTTGTTGGCAGTGTTGCGCGTAGGCAGTAGAGCTTTTCATTGGTTTGCCACATTTCGTTGTGTTGTTGTTGTTTACTGTTTATTAAACTTGGCCTTGATACGCACAATACAGATATATATATATATATATATATATATATATATATATATATATATATATATATATATATATATATATATATGTGTGTACGCATATACACATGTATATACATATTTGAGTTGTGCGTTGTATCTTTCTATCAAATAAAAAAATTTCTTGACGCGGTAAAAGCGAAGTAATGAAAGCCTACTTGCAACACATACAAAACTACTCTTAACATTTTTGTGATGAAAGATAGGACATCAAATTCGTTTCTTGAAAGCATATTCTTGAAAATGCAACACTATATCGTAACATGACGAACGTGCAACTACAAATTACAATCTATGCCAATAATACACAAAAGAATAATATAAATCTTTCATCACAAAAATGATAGCAGATGGCTTTCGTTCCTTGGTTTTTACCTCGTCAAGAGTTCTTTTTATTTGATATCAGTGATTTGAATAGAGAAGAAGAATAAAGTGTTTGGCTATAATTGTAAATGAAACCTGTACCTTGTTTGAGACTCCTTATATGAAGCACACAGCAAAAAAGACATTCTAAATATAGGTTTGCAATTCTTGTTTTTATCCGAAAACGGGATCGATTTATATATCAGGCGCGTAAAAACTTAGATTATGTGTAAAATACTTGAAATAAGTATAAAAATCTAATTCTAAGTACAAATCTGTACTCAAGTCAAGTACAAAAGTTTCAGCATATAAAAGAAGTCCTTACTGAATTGAAGTAAGTAGAAAATCTTAAATCAACCTGAGAGCAGAATCAAATTTATTTTCTCAGCTGCTCTAATTTCATAGCATCGACAGTAAATGGGAAAAGAATGGGTTGTGTTTCGTCAAATCCAAGTGTCGGATGCCTGTTAACCAAGTTAGTTATGACGATGAAACTTCTCAGCGCCGTTCGCATGTGTCATGGCTCGATACCAGTTGCCACTACCAAGAAACATTTTTATAAACCGTGAAAGTACAACTAAATTAAATTTTAATTTAAATTTAAATAAATAAAACTAAACAAATTTATTTCTTTTTAATGCCTTTATGCTCAAATCAATTAATTTTTTCTTAAAATCAAGCACAGTAGAGCTTGAAGACTGGTAAATTTAAGCATTTCAACTTCGTTCTTGAACCAAGAATTTGTATTTGGTTTAAGAAAATCCGTATTCATCATACTTTTCATACCGCTATGGATCAATTCAAGTACGGAAAATTTTATATCAGTGTAGATATGTATAGAGCTATATTCTTTAGTGGTCAGTTCTGAACATATGCCGGATATTTTATTATAATTGACGAGAAATTTGAATTCGAAATAAGAATATTCAAACAAAAATTTAAAAACAGGCTTACGTTTGTACGAGGCTACCTATTAAAGTGGTGTTAGTATGTTACGCTTTATCTGAAGAGAGAAAAAGTAGAGTCTAAATGTTCAAAGTTGAAGTCGCCAACTCTTAAAGTCTCCGAGATCGGTTCGTTCAAATAGACGATCGGACGGTCTATAACTTCGTCTTCCGATGCTGATCAGGAATATATATATATACTTTATATGATCTGTCCCGCCTCCTTCTTGTTGTTACTTATTTGCATAAACTTAGTATACCCTTTTATCCTGTGGGTACAGTGTGTAATAGAAGTTTCTTTATTTCTTCGCTTGAGTTGTCATATATAGTAGGTATATATAAAGATATGTATGTAGTACGAGCCAATAATTAAAAATAAAAGTTATTTTCTGTGAAACCGAATCTTTAATACTCTTTACAGTTGTTCTTTTTGCTCGACAAACACTGACTTAAGTTTTTAAATTTATAAATTCATACTGTGTGTGCATGGCTTTTCCAAATGCAATCCGTCTGCCTGCAATGTTTGCCCTTCCACTTTGTTAACAGCAAAACTAAATTTGATTGGACTCAGAACTCTTTTGAATTGAAACGGTAGATCAGTGGGTATTATTGGGATTCGAGGTATGACAACACGTTCCCCTTTCGCAACTCTTTTCAAAATAGGGACACCAAGTATATTCTGTCCCATTTGTGTGATCCGAAGCCTCGTTTCATTACATAGTCGAGGAGCATTTATATTTCGCATAAGCATAACTGGTACATTTAATTTCAATTGAAGTTTATGTGAGGGTACATCCGATAGTTCCAGTGAATTTAATTTATTTAATTTATGTTCTGTATACATAATTGTATCTATTTATTAACGAATACTCCTTTATTTCTTCCTGATAATCTTCTAAAATATGAGTGTTGATTTTTTTTACGATTTAATTTTTTGTTGCCAGATTGTTAATTTAAACTTTAGCAATGAGCTCTACTCTACTCATTTTCTATTGAACTACAAAACTGTCTTGAAAGTAAAATTTAACATTCAGTATCTTTGTACAAACATTCATTACCAATTTTCAATAGCGTCTCTGCGTAATGTCCCGAATGTATGTCATTATGAAAATGCACTCTCATATTCGTTTTATTTATGATTTTTTTTTTCTTTTGCTCTTCGGAAACAATATTGTTTTTCATGATAAAAAGTGTCCTACATATGTCCTTTTCTGTACCCTTGACAATGTGTGTACGAAATTTCATGATGAACGGTTGAGTAGTTTAAGCGTGAAAGCGTAACAAACAAAATCACATTCGAATTTATAATATTAGCAAGTTAGGATACATATTCTGCCGCGCACTGAACAAAGAATATGTAAAAACTATTTGTAAATTATAAGTGCTATTAAGTTTAAAGTGTATTGTTTATGGTTATAAAAAGTCTTCATACCAATTTTCGAACTAATGTTTAAAAGATTGGGGTTAAAGGGCTAGATCAACTCGTCTTGTCATGCCGATCACGAATATATATACTGTTATGTGTTCTTCAATGGTTCCTTTAAGGCGTTTGCAAACATTGTGACAAAATTACAAAACTATTCACACAATCTGTGTGAAGAGCTAACTAAAATAATAAATCAGTTATTACCAAAAATATTCTATACATGTACCATATGTCACCCTGTATATTGATAAATCGAAAGTGAAAGAATTAAATAGAAAATGCCAAAATCAAAAGCGCGATCATCTTTGCTGTATTTGTGTGTGTGTGTGTGTGTGTGTGTGTGTGCTTGATTTGCTTTCATTTTATTTTGACATATGAATGAACACACATACATACATAGGTATGTATGTATATACAGTTTTATGCACAGTGTCACAAAGCGTACACAAACAGCCACCCAAACATAGACACACATGCACACAGACACAAACACATTGATATGAACCAGAAGGCATCGTAGTCATGTAGATCGCTCTCTAGAATTATGCTAATATCTAGGGCCCAAACAAGGCAGAAGATTATTGATGCAGGGAGTAACAAAAAAAGTTATGCTGTACGGTGCTCCCGTCTGGGCTAAAGCAATGCACACAAAAAGCTACCGAAAGGGCCTGGAGTCAACGTATAGATTAAGTGCTGTGCGAGTGTGCAGTGCATTCCGAACTGTGTCAGAGGATGCCGCACTTGTGCTTTCGGGTATGATCCCCGATTGACATTCTAGCAATAGAAGCGAAACATATCTATGACAACATGCAGCTAGAGAGTATAAACTCCGATCAAAATCGGTGGGACACCTCCGAAAAAGGACGCTGGACTTGTCGTCTTATACCCAACCTAGTAATATGGCTTGGGCGACCGCACGGTGAAGTAAACTTTCATATCACGCAGAACCCATCTGGGCATGGGTGCTTTAAAAGCTATCTGCATCGATTTGGACATGAGGACTCACCTGTATGTACATACTGTTTAGGTGATAATGTGGAGGACGCTGAGCATGTTCTCACCAATTGTGGGAGATTCGACCAGTCACGTCGCGTACTGGCCGAAGCCCTAGGAGAGCTTCCAACAGTGGAGAACTTCGTGGGGCATATGGTGGAAAATCCACAAAAGTGGTGTGCGGCATGCAACTTTGCGGCTCTTGTGATGATTACACTGCGCGCTCTTGAAATAGTATGTCGCAGATTACAAAGTGCAGGCTAGTAGCCGGCATCATCTCTACGAAGCAATGCTTTACGGCGGTACCGTAGAGATATTGGTGCACAAAATTAGTATAAGTTTGCTTTATTATATAAGTTACATATATTTATAGTACTATGTATATAATAAAGCGTGATTCCAAAAAAAAAAACATTGATAATATTGGCAATCAAAGACATATGTACGTTCGCATGCTGTGCCGCTGCTGTCTTGTCTTGATTTGCTTTGCTGCCCCCGGCTGAGAAAATCGATGCAGTCTTCTAGACGACGTCGTAACCACAGCTAACTCGTCGGCTCGGCGTCGCCGTTATAAGTATACGCCGCTGCCGACGTTACGTTACCGTTCATAGTGAGAGTGTGAGAGCAGAGTGTGCGATTGGTCTGGCTGTCGTTGTACGGTGGGTCAATCACCCAAGCGAATAAACAAAATTCGCCATTCAGCATAGACAGACAGACAGACAGGCAGAAGAGCCAGACAGACGATGATTGTAAGGTGCTTTTTTGTCTGTCTTTCTTTGAATTACACACACATACTTATTTACATACAACTCATATAATATTCGCGATTTGTATTATCTCAGCTGAGCAATACAAAATAAATATAACAATAAAAAAAATATACAAAATTTAAATTAAAAAAAAAAAAATATATATATATATATATATATATATATATATATATATATATATATATATATATATATATATATATGCCATCGAACGCACTATATATACATGTATCATACTATATAAATGCAAAGAAAAAGTGCAAATAAACGAATTTATAAACAAAATGCAAAGAGTATAAAACAAACATAAAACAAGAAGAAGAATAAACAAGTAAGAGTGCTTTAGTAAAGTTGTCCAACAGAATATTCTACCCTACGCACTGTCATAAGTGTACTATGCAGAGAATCACAAAACGCTTTTAACAAAAAAAAAAACTAGTAGTTGATACCAGGGAATCAAACCGAAATGTATAACAGTTCTGGTTAAGGTTTTGGTACGTACCGAAGCGTGTGTTTCGGAAGCAGGTTCCGTATCGGTTCGAATTTATTTCGGTATTCTGTTTGGGTACGTTTCTTGGATCGGTTTGGTACGGTACTCAGATCAGAGTTTTAAAATTCTTGAAAAAAAGAAGAGAATAATTACTATTACCAACGTTTCAAATACCATACCATAAGTATATCAAATTAATTAATAACATTAATCATACGAATGAACAGATGGACATGTACATATTGATTCGATTTCTGATACTGCTCGAGAATATATAAGTATGTATATACTTTATGGAGTCTACCACGCTTAGTACTTCTGTTTCTACATTATGTGAGCAGAGTATACAACAACGCGGGACGACATAGCGAATGATCTTTGTTAAACAACATACAAGGTGCATTCCGAAGTAAATAGAATTTTTGGAATCGGGTATTTTCTAGTGACGCCAACTACTTAAATTAGTGCGTGACTGTACTGACTGCTTGTGTTAACGGTACACAAATGAGCGAAGTATATATGTACATCATTCATACATAGTAGAGTACAAACCATTTAATTCAACATATATATTTTTGCAATAAGTAAAGCGGGGTTAAAGACATGCGAAAGAGTATACACGTTAATTTTCACTGTACTCATTATTACTTGAAATTTTCACAATCATTTCTGACATTAGCTAAAAAAAGAGCTCCCGAGCAGAACGAGTCTCTTTCAACTATGCGCCGGACAATAGCTTATTAGATGCATTTTCACAGCTTCTACGGACTGTATTATACATTTTCTACATGTCACATTCGCACAGAATTATCGACCTATTTAAATTATGACCTGATTAAATTATGTCACAATCGAAACTTCAAAAGTTTCAAATATGCAGTAGTCTTTAAATTTTCACAACTGAATGTCAGTTTCAGTAGTTTAGTATAGTACTTCTAATTCCTATGTAAATATATATTTTTCTAAAAAAAAACAAATAAAAAGAAATCGTTAAAAATGACCGGTAAAGCTTCGATCAACACGGAGAGCGTAAGGATTTATAATGATGCCATCGAACGCACTGTGAAGGCAGAAATTAAATGGACCGAGCGTTATTCCTGGCTGCCGGCCAAACAAAATGAACTACAGAAACGCGCCGAAAATATATACACTGAAAGCCGTAAGGAGCATGGCGAGGACGCTTTTAAGGAATATGCACGCGTGAATCGGCTGAATTCGCGCTTCACTGAAACCGAGCAAGTTAAATGCACTAAGCGGAAGTTGGATGCTGATGTTGGCAACATGCACAACGCTAAAATGTCGTATACAACAAATGGTGAATATGGACGTATGAAGCCCTCTCGCCTATTTTATTGTCTGCAATAGACAACAAAAAGATGGTTAAATATTATAAGTGCAATCAAATACAATACGGATATGGTAAAAAAATGAAATAAATGACAAAAGTTTGTTCCTTTCGATTTGAACATTAAATGCTTGAGTTCTGATTTTTTAAATTTTTTTTTTTTTAAATATGAGAAAAGAAATTCTTCAAGAGGTATTAAACAGACGCCCTTACTTGATTATTACCTTTAAACGCGAATTAATTAATGCACACTTCATATTTTAGAGCTGGGGTGTCCAAAAGTTTCAAATGAGGGTTCACACACAAATACATGTAACATTTATATTTAACTTCATACTCGGTATACGCAGAAACATAACGAAGAACAAGGAAATTGTTTGTGTAATTTACAGTTTGTGTAATTTTTGTATGCTCAGTGTATGCTGAAGTGCTTTACAACAACAAATGCGCGTGAAGAGCAGCTGCGCTGGGCATCTCTGTTGTAGAATATATTTTACAACAAAATTTATTAAGTTTGGTTATGTTGAAATAGCAAGCAGCTAACTGTGATATACCACATTATCTTCTTGCTTTATCTTGCTTTATGATTTAAATTGACTCGTACTGGTGGATTTAAACCGAACCGGTAAACCGAATCGGTAATTTTTTCGTCTTCTTAAGTTGGCTGTCACTGTCATGCCAAGTTTTGAGCGGTGATGTGATAATTAGTCTATGTTTGACAGCTGCTTGTTTACGACGCGAAAAGTTTCTATGGCGATTTTTAACATGGAAAGAAAAATTGAACAACGAGTTTGCTTGAAATTTTGTGTTACCATTGGAATAACGGCAACGGAATCATTCAAAATGTTACAGAAGTATTTTGAGGACTCTACTCTTGCCTCATGCAAGTCGTCCATCTACCTCTGTTAACAACAAAAACATCGAAAAAGTGATGGAAGTGAGTAATGTAGGCATTAGAAAGATGGCAGAGACACTCAACATCTCTTATGGATCGACTCAACACATTTTGGTTCATGTTTTGGGTATAAAACGCGTCGCCGCCAGACTCGTACCAAAAGACCTGAATTTTTTGCAACATTTTTTGATTGTGACGGAGTTTTTGGCCAAACATGAAACAAAAGTCAACGCACAACCACCGTATTTACCAGAGTTGGCACCCTGCGACTTTTTTCTGTTTCAGAAACTTAAATATCCACTCAGGGGAACGCGTCATGAGACGATTGAGGACATAAAAAAAAATTCGTTGATGGAACTAAAGCCCATCCCGGCCGAGGCGTATAACAAGTGTATGGATTAACCGTTGGCATGCTTGTATGGAATCAAAAGAAGCCTATTTTGAAGGCGATAATAACGATTTGTATTAAAATGCATAAAAATGTTATTTTTTTAACCAGTCCGGGTCAATTTTGAATTTGGTAGACTTGAAATGAATCACAGAAACGAGTGTTTGATATTACTGCTGGGAAGTTTTAAAAATGCAACACAGGCGAGCATACTTCGATTATTCATCGAATAGACACCAAGTCTGAGAGTATGTCTGAGAGTATTGCATTGTCCTTTTTCTTTTACTGAAAATCTTACATTTATTTAGAATTGCAAGAAACGCTTCAGATGGTACACAGATCATGTGATTGTTTTACCAGTCATTAATAGGTCTAAGCAGAATAAAGCTCGGCTAATGCTAATGAAATGTCCACTGAGTATTTCAGACTGATGGTGAGAAGCTTTTTGGATGTGTGCATAAGAATCTACGTAAATCTTCGGAAAGCATCTGTTCTCTTAAATTTTTAATCTGCAGTTTGCGCTAACTATTACGGTGTGTCTTTTGAAGTCAAATATGGGAAAAAAAAAGGATGATAGGAATTCAGTATCAGTATCCCAAAAAATAAGTTTTGTTTTCATTCGATTAAAAGGTTGTTAGAGGATTGGGTTCAAATGGTATAAGAAACATTTAAAAAGAGTCGGAGATGGTTGCAATCATTGGTCTTCCGTAACAGAAAAAATTTTCCTTTCAAAAAGCTTGGATATTAAGGCGGGAAGATGGTATTTCAACCATTGCCGATTGCAATACCAATTTTCAAAATTCATTATAATAAATTAATCAAGTGACATATCTATACCACAAATCTTTGGAACTAATGCAGTACTACAGGAAACCGTAACGACTTGCTGAAAGAGTTGTCTTGTGATGTGATGTGATGTCATTTTCTAGAAAGGATTAGCTATAAAAAATCCAAGTAAATATCAGAAAGAAGCATTTTATTTTCATACATCCGTAAAAGAGACCAAATACTAGCGAAGATAAGAGCCAACGTAGCATAGAAAATGGAGTACCAATTGGTACTTATTTAGCCATGAGTACAATAGGTTAATCGAGAATAGAGCTACAAAAATTGTATATACTATAAAGTACTCATTGTAGGCTATGAGCTCGCGAGCAGCTCGCGAGCTATATGTTGTCAGCACACAAGCTCATGAGCTGCTCACGAACATGTGAGCTCATGCTCACGAACAAGAACCAAAATGAGCTGTAATGAGCAACTCGTGTGCAAGTTTTGCCAAATTCTGTTAATTCACACACCACATTGTCATGCATACACTTTTAAGCAGTAAAATAGTTTTTTATTAATTTTTAGTTTGAATTCCGTGCGCAGACTATTGAATATAAATGTCGATTTCATCAGCTGTTTTTTTTTTGTAGATATTGCATGTATGTATGTACTAAAAAACACCAAAAAACTGAAAAGTATCAACAAATTGAGCTACTACTAGATGGTGTGAATGGAATTTTGTCATTCACAATTGGTCATTTAATATCACTGTAAGTTTTTTTTACAACGCTTCAACATTGCATTTGATTTGTGCTAAAAGTGTCCCATATATATTTCAACATTGCAAAAAGCAAGGTCCCATAATATCCAAAGTTATCTCACCTTCTGATAGTAATTAGTACAATTTAAAGTAAGAGACCGTAATACCCGTATCACTGTGGACGGTAGCCCACGCAAGTGACGAAAGCCCACCTCAGTGTGTTAATTATAACTGTGTCTTTTTATACCATTCACACATAGTGTGCAATGGTATTATCAGTTTGTCTGAAAGTTTGTAACGCATTAATGGAGACGTCACAGATCCCATAAAGAATATATATTCTTGTTCAACTCGACGACAAGAGTCGATCTAGCCATGTCCGTCTGTCTCTATGAATATATCTGCTAGTATGTTTTAAATTATTCTGTTGCATTTACTAATACTGTATATAAATAATTGCAGGGTATTAAATCTACCTACTCTAATTGATTGAAAGACCCAAGTAAGACCTACATATATTCGTACACATATAAGTACTTACTTAGTATCTATAACATATCATGATAATTCTAATGAGCGACTTTGCTCTTGATTTGCTTGTTCTTTTTCTTTTATCAGCTAAAGGGGCGGCTACGGGTGGTCTAGCCGCAGCCAAAACATTACAAATACACACACAGACACACACACACACACACACACACACACACACACACACCCTAATATATACACAAACAGATTCCAGCACTTGACATAAAATCAACGCAAAGTCTATCAAACAAAAGTAAATGCGTCTTATATATTCGTTCGAACAGTACAAGTAAAGTAGACGCCTTTTGTGCATTTTATTTGTGCGAATAGAAAACAAAAAAAAATAAATAAACATATTATTTCGGTAAAGCCGAAGCTTAAATACGCTTCATATGAAATTTCGAAATTTCCTGTGACGACTCGATAAGAACAAAGCGTTGAAAAAGAGCCGAGAGATCATCGAAAACAAGCCTTTTTCCGACGATCTTCAATATCTTCAACAAACGAAAACATCGAAAAAGTGAAGGAGATTGTACGTATCGAGATTGTAAGAAGAATTGTACGCCATCACATTTCTCACGAGTCTGTTTTTTTTTTTTTTTTCGATCAATCACCGTGCTCAACTTATTTCTGACTTCTTTTTGTTCCTGAAGCTAAAACTGCCACTGTGTGAAACCCGTTTTGAGTCGTTTCGAGGGAAATTCATGGAATGAGCTGACCAGAGAGCGCCTATAAAAGATGTTTCGAAGACTGGTAAAAACCCTGGTAAACGTGTTTTGCATCAAATGGAGCCTATGTTTAAGTTGACAAAATAAATTTTGTTTAAAATGAAAATTGTATATTTTATTAAACAGTTCCTTCAACTTTTTTGACTAAACTAGTATTTATACCCGCACCGAAGAAAAATGTTATTTTACAATAATTATAAATGAGCAAATCAAACTTTTTATGTTTAGCTTATACCAGAACAACTAATAAGACTATAAGTGAAATGCACATGAATATTGGTCTATAAAAATCCAACTTACCGAACTTAAGTATTAAAACATGAAAAAAAAAAGTTGACTTCGGTGGAACCGAAGCTTTAATATTATTCAAATGAAGTTTCAAGCCGTGAACTTAGCAGCTGTAAAGATAAAAATATTTGTAAAATCTAACAACCGAAGCGTGGGATGTAAGTTTATATGGTGGCTACCCCTAAAAGTAGGCGTAACACGCCGCTTGATAATTATGTAAAGCGTCCGTCCATTCGACGCCGCCATGTCAAATTTGTTTTGCGTGAATTGAATAAGTTTTTCATGAAATATACCAAAAATGTGTGGCGGGTTTGTATATGAACGCTGCCCTTAAAAAGGTGGACTCACATCTTTTTCTCTATATGTGAAGCCGTTCAATCATAGGAAGCCACTATATTAAATTTTTAGCTGATATTGAGTGAAATAGAAAAGTTTTTCATACAAAATCCAAAAAGTGGGCAGTAAGTTTAAATGGGAGCTACGCCTTTTGACATTTAAGTGAAGTATGCTGTGTATCCAATTTATATGCGGCATATAACAAAAAATGGGTGTGGCATGTTTGTATGAATACGCTATAGACTTGTAATAAAAATAGGTCTATGTTTCTAACAAAATTTATTCCATAAATATGCACAACAGATAGGCAGACGGACGGACATTTCTAAAACAACTCATCTTGGAAAGCCTTATACATACATAGTACTTTCTCGTTTCTGCGTTGCTTGTTGCAATGTGTTACAAACTTACGGATAAATTGACAATACGCTTGCAACAATATGTGTGTAGGGTATGCAAATAAAAAATAAATATAAAATAAATTTATAGATAATAAACTTGGTGAGACAAAATACAAAAAAAAAAACAAAAAATATTTGAAGAAAAGAGCTCTCTAAACTCACACTTTGTATCTACATATTTTATGTTTTATTTTGTTTTTTAAAGATTAGCCGTAATTCAATATTGCGTTCTAATTTATACTAAATCTATATAGTACATTTGGTACATATGTATGTATATAGATACATATCTAAAAAATAAAAGTAAAATAAAAGACTAAACGCAGACAAGCAACGTAACGCAGCGCAGCGCAGCGCAGCGCAGCGCAGCGTATGCGTAATATGTTGTCTACTACGTCTACGTATAATATCACGTATACGCAATGTAGTATTCTTATTTTATAAAGTACCCATATACATATATGTATATATAGGCTGTTTTATATGTAATATTTTTGCAGGCAGCAAACTCACGCAATGAAATCCAATTATTTATGCACAATTTGCGCTGACAATCATTTAAATAAACATGCAAGTTACTCTGTCGTTCTCTGTCATCTCTGTTACTCGTACTGAATTTGTTGTTTACCATGTTTGCTTACGTTATACTGCGAGTATTGTAAATAAGTAAATACCCTACTTAAAATATAAAATGAAGTCGCACAGGCTACAGCAATCGCATTACATATGTCTGGAACAAACAATGCGTAAATCGCTTGCAGTCTTGTTATACTAAGGGATATGGAAAACTTCCGGAGCACAGTCTTTCAAACTGTATTGAACGCTATTAAGTTCTGTAGCCGACAACTAGCAAGCAGAGCAAGGTTTCTAAGATAGCTTACATTGGCATAGTTACAGATTTCAGTTATTTAAATAGCTAGAATCTTAGTATTTGTCTATCAAGGTGGTTAAACAATGCTTTGATAATTTCTACAACATGATATTCTATCGACTCTGAGCTATGCCTCGTGCTGTTGGGTTCCAGCCCATAGAGTTATCGAACAAAAAGTGATTGCCGTTGAGCACATAAGTTCACCGAACTACCGGGGAATAAGTCTCCTTTCAATAGGATACAAAATTCTGTCCCGCGTACTGTGTAAACGGCTGGAGCCATATACGAATGCACTGATATGCCAGTATCAGTGCGGCTTCAGACCAAAGAGGTCGACCAGTGACCAAATTTTCACTTTACGCCAAATCCTGGAAAAGTCCCACGAGTACAATAAAGACACACACCACCTATTTGTCGATTATAAGGCCGCTTTTGACACGCCGCTAAGAACGAAGTTCTTCAACGACCTATCTGAACTTGGTATCCCAGCAAAGATCGTTCGGCGCTGCATGATGACGCTACAACACACCCAAAGCGTCGTCAGATTAGGAAAGAACCTCTCTGAACCCTTTGATACCAAGAGAGGTTTCATTCAGGGTGATGCTTTATCGTGCGACTTTTTTAATCTCCTGATGGAGTACATTCTACGCCAATGCCCATACGTAGAACGATCGGGCACGATCTTCCATAAGGAAGTGATGCTACTCGCATATGCTGATGACATAGACATCGTAGGCTTTAACGAACGGAGAGTAAGCAGGGCGTTCTCGGAGATTGAGAAACAGTCACGCCTCATGGGCCTAGCGGTGAACGAGGACAAGACGAAGTACTTGGTGTCCACTCGCAGACCATCAGTGCGTCTTGGACGGTCTGTGAGTATGGAGAATTTCAACTTCAATGTTGTAGAAAAATTGGTCCCCGTAGAGTTGGCGTCGAGTTTAGGCCCCGTATGAACCATGAGCTGTATGAGCTGTGTGATGAGGTTGACATAGTCCAGCGCATTAAATTCCAGTGGATGCACTGGGCTGGTCACCTCATCCGGATGAACCCCGAAGCTCCAGCACTAACCGTTTGCGACGGAAACCTGAACTTGATTGGTGGACGGCGTCAGAGAGGACGTCCGAGCTTAAGATGGCAAGATCATTTCTATAATGACCTGAAAAAGTTCCGGATTGCCAGCTACCGGCGCCGGCGCGCACTAAACTACACCGAATGGTGCGCTTTCCTACGTGCGGCCTTGACCGAAAGACGGTTGTAGAGCTACCTAAGTAAGTAAGTACATAAGTTCACTATGTATGTATAAGCAGAAACTGTTGCGGTCTTCAGCCAAGCTATTGATTGAGGACTTTTTTTTCGGAAATAGCACTAGCCAGTGATACTAGCCCTTACATTGTCAAACAAAACAACTTATGCGACCCACTATACATCAAAGCAATTCAGCAGAGCTGATCTACGGCTGCTTACACGCTACTCAGGTAGCAGTCAGCAACGATTGAGATACTAACTAAAGCTCAATACTGAGATCGATGAACATTTTTGATACCTAAAAAACTTCATATTAAAAACCAATGTCAAACAACAATCAAAAGTTGTTCGGCACAAACTGTTTTTCATCGAGTACTCAGCAAACAAAAATGTTTGCTACCGAAAATACTTCATATACTCAAAAAAACAGTTGACAAAGAGAATGACATTTTGCATTTCCGTCAGAAAAATCAATAGTATGCAGGGTAGTTTCATTGGAGAAGTTGATTAATTTCAATATTTTCTTCATCAACGTAACTGCGACAGAAGACCTCATAGGCGACATGCACCCTTTTGGGCCATTTGGCCAATGGTACAGTACCCTATTAGCCATACCCGCCAACATTCTGAACCTGTTCTTGTTGAAGTGTACACTCATAAAAAAATCCACGATTTCCGTACCTGAATTGATCCATAGCGGTATCAATAGTATGTTGAGTACGGATTTTCTTAAATAGACTACAAAATTCTTGATTCAAGAATTTTTTATTTTAAATCAGAAATCCTTAAATTGATTGATTTAGGATTGAACTGAGCTTGATTTAGGAAATAATTAAATTGATTTGAGTACAAAAGACATAAAAAAAAAATGTTACATTTTTGAAAATGTTCTTTGGTGAAGCAACCTGGCATCGAACCATGACACATGCGGACGGGGGCTGAGAAATGTCATCGTCATAACTACCTCGGCTAACGGGCACACGACACAAGGAGTTGCCGAATCACACTTATTGCATTCCCATTGACTATCGGTTGTTGATTTATGAATCGAGTCCGTTTTGTGCTTGATCCAAAAAAATTGGGTACGAATCGTACTAAAAAATTTTAAGTACGCCTTCTTTTTAGAATGACTTTTTTTTTCTGTGTAGAGACACAGATATGCGCCTCGGTTAATGTGCATGCCAGAGTACTTTTGAGACTAGACAGCCAGGGACTAGACAGGGTATGCATTAAGTATATATATTCTTGATCTGCATCAAAAGTCGAGTCGATATAGATATTTCCGTCTGTCTGACCGTCTAATTTTATGTTTGAACAACGTGATCTTGAAGACTATAAGAGATAAAAGATATTTACGCACTCCTTCTCCCTCTTCAGATAAAGTGTATTAAACAAACAGGCCAAACCCACTTTAAGTAGTAGCCCCAATACAAATCTGCTACCATTTTTAAGTTGATGTATGGAAATTATTTTTGATTTTGTTGTTAAACAAAAAATTTGGTGTTTCTTACGAAAATTCCTACTAAAAAATGCCGGAAAAAAAGTATATTTAATTTTAAAATATAAAATAATATTAAATTTATAAAATAGTTCTCTTCATAATTATTTTCTCTTGCATTTGTAGTGTATAAAAATTCAACTCAATTTCAGCATTAATTTTCTTTCTCTTGTCCTGCACAAGCTGAAATTTCATTTGATTTTCAAATAATGGTGGCCAGCAAACGGAAACGGATATGTAGCCAACACACACACACACATACACACACACTTGCAGACGAGTAAACACACATAGACACTAACGTAAAGAAATGAGCAAAGAGAATGTCAAATGTCAAGTCACGCACAAATGAAGCAGGCAACAAAAACAAAAACAAAACCGAAAGAAAACGAAAACGCAAACACAAAAAATGAAAGAAAAGAAAAATAAACGATTATGCAAAAAGTAAACAGCAACAACAAGATATGCCAATAAATAAATTGAAATGTCCTTGGAAGTATTTTGCAAAATTATTTGGCCAATTTGTATGCATGCCTTCCAAGCCGTATGTGTGAAGTTTTGGAGCAGGAAGATGGCTCAAGAAACTATTAAACTTTTCTTAAATAATGTTTGTATTAAAAAGAATCATAATTCTCCAATGAATGTTTCTTTTCTTCAAGTGGCGCAAAATTAGCAGCCCGCATTTTGGCATTTGTTGGTTAATAGTTTTTACTTAATACTTTAAGCTTTAGCATTAAATCTTCGTTTTGTTCAAATGACAGCAATTACATGAACTTTAATTTAAAAGAAAAAATGAAGTCTCTAGCAATCTTAGATTGGTAGCAGTGGGCAATAGAAGGATATACTATTCAAGTGGCGAGGACTGTAGGTTCGTTTTACGCTCAACATAAAGCATACAAACCCACCACTATTTTTCTTTTCAAATGGAATCCTTTTTAGTCTTCATAAAATATATACAGCATTAGCTTATTCACATGTAGTCCACATACATATGAGTCTGTTAAGTAATACTCATACAGACAACATATTTATCATTCAGACTATAACTTTCACACTGCTGCCTCTATTTATGCGAGAAATGAAAGCATTCTCATAGATGAGTTCTAAAATGCGAATGTCATTGTAGCTCCATTCTAAGAGAAGCATAGAAAGAAGTAGAACAGGTCTTCGAATGCAGTTTACAACAACAGTAACGCTTGAAAAGTCATCTTAATGCTTCTGTAGAATGAATTACATGTGTTGAGAATGTGTTTGCAGCATCAAAAGAATGCTTCTAGAGTGCTTTCAAGTTCAACTAGTCGCCAATGAATTTTGACTAAGTTTAAAGCACTAAAGCATATCGATTCTATGAACTGATCTAATTCATATTATCATATTGTTCTGAGCTAGAGTTTCCGAATAGAGATGGGCGATCCCGATCCCGATCCCGCTCTTACCGAAGAAAATGTCTTTCCCAATCCCGCCCGTCCCAAAGATTTTCAATTACAAAAATAAAGAAATTAGTAGTTGCTATTAATAAATGAAATTTACAAATTTTTTGTATAGCGATTGCAGTCAGTACAGAGTTTTCCACATAGTGTAAGCAAGTGTTATAAGAAAAATAAGGTGAATACTTATTGTAGATAGAACAAAGAGCGCAGAGTGAATTATTGAGCGCGTAATTTGTCGTACAAAAAGTCAACTCTAATGGCACGAAGTGGCGAGTTGGCCGTATTGGGACATTTAGTTATATGAACTGAAGTAAGTAGGGAGCATCAATCTCCCCAATAAGAATTTTACGAAGAAAAACAACAGAGAGCATACTAAAACGGCATGATAGGAGCGTTGGAAGATCAATTAATTTTAATTTTTTATTTTGGTATCCCAATTGACACTCCTAAGAGCAAAGAGAAGAAACTGTTCTTGAACTGACTCAATACGATCCTCGTGAATAGCAATAAGTATGGCTTCCAAATACAGAAGCCAAATTCTAAAATCGAACGAATAAGAGAAGTATAGAGGAATTTAGTGGTATATAAGGGTCATTAAATTTCTTAGACCAACGCTTAACACAGCTGCTATACAATTTGACGTTTTGTGTATAGCGTATTATTGATTCGGTTTGCACGAAGTTAACGCTTTTCCTTGCTTTTACTTTTACTTTTTTTTTTGCGTGTTCGCAATTTTCTTTTTTAGGAGTTTTTCTTCCTTTTTTTTATTTATTTATTTATTTATTTTTTTTTTTTTTCATGTAATCGTCGTCTATGTCGTCGTCACGTGGGACGTCTGTCAAAGTGAGTTCTTGTTTTTTTTTTTTTCTTTTTTTCTTCTGTGCTTGCTGCTTTTATTTGCTGTTACGTCAGACAATGGACAATTAATGGTTTATTTGCTCGATTAGCAAATATCACAGCGTTTATCTATATACAAAAGTATCTATGAATATTCCCGAAATAAAAACGAAATGTATCTGTGTGTGCCTGTATGCTTTTAATCTGTCAGGTGCTTTCTTTGAATCGATCTTTCAGGCGCTATCAACCAAAAACTTATTGAATGAATCATTCTTTCTTATACATATTTACTTCTTTCAATAATAATAAAAGCTGCAATTGCATTTTGAAATTTCAACAAAAGAAAAAACGAAAAACAAACAAACAAAAATATAGAGGAAGTCAATTGAAACATTGTAAGCATTATACACATTATACAGAATCAGCAAAAATGCATTATTGTATGATATAATATAATATACTATTCGATTCGATTCGAACACGTGAAGCGTTTTGAAAACAAGAGAACATTTCAAAATTCAGCGTAAACGACAGAATAATGCTCTGCAAAAAATGTATTCTATGGTGGTCCGTTGGAAAACTATAAGTAAGTATTCGTAAGTAAGTAGTATTTAATTGGTTTCGGTAAGAAATCTGGTGTTTATAGCTTCTTAACTATGAAAAAGTTTTATATACAAAATCTTGACATTATGCTCGTACCATACCCAAGTTCAATCCACCTGAATCCGCCAATGATTTATATATCGTACAAGATGCATTCTAAACTAAATAGAACTTTCAAATAGGGCACTTCAGGTCATCTGACTTTTTAGTTTTGATTTGGCATACTTAACAAATGGAAAGTAAAGAAGTAATTTTAAATATAGTATGTAATACATGCATATTCATTTTTATAATAAACTACAGTATTTAGTTAGCTCGGATTGTGACCAACTGGTGTGCCAAGGAGGGCCTCAGGATTGACCCACAAAAGGTACCCTTCTTGGTACCCTTCTCTAGAAAGCACAAATTGGATCTATGATCCAGTGTACATTCAAAACTCTCTTTTGGGCCTTTCCGATGAAGTAAAGTTCTTGGGGATCACACTTGACAAAATACTAAATTGGAATACACATCTCAAAAATATCACCAACAGGGCAACAATGGCTTTAGTGACTTGCAAAAGCCTGTTTGGCCGAACGTGTAATATCTCGCCAAAGATGATCCTTTGAATCTATACTTCAATGGTGAGAACTATAGTAACATACGCCGCCCTTGTATGGTGGCCTAAACTGCTGCAAGCATGTGCAATAAGGCAGTGACACAAACTGCAACGGCTTACTTGGTTGAGCATGTCGAGTGAAATGCGAACATGTTCCACTGCTGCAATGGAGGCGATCACCGGTCTACCTCCGCTGCACATTTTCATTCAATCCTCAGCAGCAACAGAGGCTCTGAGACTTCAGACTGCAGACTGCAGACAGTCGGAGGCTAGGTTAACTGGGTCACTCTAGTATCCTAAAACTTATCCCTGGCATCGAAAACTGAAACGTTTCAGATTGTTTGTCCACGGAACTGCTTTTCGGCAGATGCTTCTCAGTTGTTCTTCCCAGTCGATCATACTGGAACGAGGGCAGCCCTGGTATTGTACCATCTACGATCAATTGGCTCACTGATGGTTCACTTACCGATACGGGCACAGGTGCGGGTGTCTTCGGACCCAACACCAGTATCTCTATTGCCATGGGTGCCTGGCTGACGGTTTTTCAATCTGAGGTCCACGCCATCGAGGTCTACGTCCGACATCTTTTGGATAAAAGTCCTAAAGGAGCCAAAATAACCATTCTTTTAGATAGCCAAGCAGCTATTAAAACACTAATCTCTTGGAATTTCTCCACGAGGCTGGTTCTGTCAATAGGCCGTAAAGTCGCGATTTGTTGGGTACCTGGTCATAAGGGTATCGCGGGCAACGAAAGTGCTGATGGGGCCAGTTCATCAGCACTTTCGTTGCCCGCGATACCCTTATGACCAGGTACCCTCCTTTCTCTTAAGATTTCAAATAATAGAGCTACTAAACAAATCTCATAGATCATTAGTTAGCAATACACGTTTCTACAGAAATCCGAAACCGTCCGTAGGAAATCTTTACTTTGCAGAAAACTTGCATAGAAGCCATTTAAGCGTAATACTTAAAAGTGATGTGCTGCCTCTGAGCACTAGATAAGAACTACCGAACAGTTATGAGTACAGGATAAAGATCTGTTATATATTATATGCAGTTGTACTATACTAAAGGTACTCAGAGTGCCTTAACTCAAGAAAAAACTGAAATATCATCTTCTATAAAGTGTATAACAACTGAACGAATATCGTACATGATTATCTAAACTCGTCTGCTCGAGCAGATAGTCTACATATCGCATCTAACTAAATCAATCTCACTCTTGGACAAATACAATTTCTGCAAAATGTGGAAGGCGTATAACAATACTTTAATTGTTCAGACATTTGTAATGTCTGTGCAAAATTTTCATGGACTTTTAATTTTGTACAATTTAAAAACAACAAATTATACAACTCAAATCGAAACGAAAGAAAAACAATCGTTTTCTTACACATGTTAATTGCTTTGCTCAACATCAAAAATGAACAAAAAGTGTTTCCCATATTTACTTTTGAGACGTTTTTCATTTTCATTCATAGATTTTCAGAATTTTCAAATTCATTAAATAAAAAATTTTGAAATAATTTTTGCGAATTGCTGCCATAAAATGCAACTCAATTGTTATAGCACTATGCATATTCGAGCGAAAACTATAGCGTTCCATGTATTGCTCTCCAACAAGGCGTAAAAAAATACATCAAATTATACTAATTGCACTACGCAACAAAACAAAAAAAAAAGAATTTTTTTTTCTAAAAGTTAGGACCACTATTTTAGCTATATCGTAATATAAACGTATGATGTCAAAATAGAAAGCCAGAATATTCTACGCTACTTTATGTCGCTCACTCCTTAGTACCTTCTGAGAAGTCAAACTTGGTGCCAATGAAAATTGACACCAATAAAACTATGCCTGATCTCAACTTTGAAGCGTCAACTAGTGTTTCCTCCAACCCTCTGGTAGTAGTTGAAGGCTGCACTGTTGTGCCTCATACTTAATAATTCCTTGGCAACTGATTCTGTTGTAGTAGCTATGACTAGCGATTCTGCTGGCCCAACATCTACACAAAATCAAACTTGTGAAAAAGCAAATACCCTGACCCGCAAAGCAAATATTTACTCCGCGCAAATATGTGTTTATCTCTCGTCTTGCTTCTGATACGACTGAAGATAATATAAAATCATATATAAATTCTTGTCTTAAATGCTCCAATAACATATCGGTTTCTACAAAAATCTAACTTCTCCTACTCGCGTTCTAGTTGCTCTTTTATGGTAATGGTTCCTGTGTCTAATTTCGACAGCATTCTATCTCCCAATTTTTGGAATGTTGGTATTGTTGTGCATGAGTACTCCTGTTGTGTTGCACTCGGTTTCAACTTCTGTGCCAAAAAACTAAGTTCCACTTCCTTCCTAAGTAATTCATTATCAAAATGTTTATCTTAATAGTTTTTCTTTTATTGATGACATCATTGTCTTTACTGAAACTTGGCTTCAACCACACATATTCAATACTGAGTTATTTAATGATAATTTCGTTTCATTTAGATGGTGGTGTTGTTCTTATATCAGTCAAATCGTCTCTGTTGTCTGAGGAAATTGGTATTATCTTTTCGTAGTTTCATTTTTTCATTTCCTTCTTCGGAAATGGGGATCTAATGTCAAAATGCCGCTGCGATTTCATACATCGCTAATCTTTCACATGAAAAAGATCATCTTATTGTTTTAGGTGATTTTAATCTACCTAATATAAGATGGTCAAATTTGATTGATAATTCTATGCTGATTAATTCAGCTGGGTAAAGAATGAGTTTCTTGATAGTCTTTTTGAATTGTCCATGCAACAGTGTAATAATGTTCACAACATCTCTGGAAGACTTCTTGATCTTGTTTTTGTTGATGCTGCTTTCCTATGGAATATTTGGGCCTAACACATAGAAGTCTCGACCACTAACGATGTAAAACTTGTAAACTCCATTGACAGTTTGACCTTCTGAAACAAATTCCTTGTGAACATTACCCTTGGAATCATAGAAACCTATTAACATTGTCTTGATTCTTGACTTTTGAAAACTCAGTTTTTTTGCGTTCTGGCTAGACTTTTGACTTCCATTGTCGCTTAGTTGTTGAATCATATTTAAAACACCATCTTTCATCACCAGCCATGATCGAATCAAGAATATCTGGATTGTTTTCAGTTGTTGAAATGATGTCTTTGCAATTTTGATCATCATTTAACTGATGTGGAAGAAAACGTGCATACACCTTTCTTTTACCCAAATCTTCCGTTCATATTTTGTATATTGTACAGTTAGATGAATTTAATTCTTCTGACCAGCATTCTCACTGTGAAATTTGCATCGATAGCGATTATTTTACTTACTTTTTTCCACTAACTTACCATGATTAGATGCTTCGGATCGTTCAGCTTTTGGATCATCATTTAAATCCAACACGACTGTTTTTAAATCTTGTAAACCACGTGTAAACTTGAGTACAACTCATACAATCATCATCATAAACTTTTTTTAAACAATTCGTATGTTAGGTTAGGTTAGATTTGGATGGTCAACATGGATTAACCCCACTATTGTCACTTAGGCCAGCATAGGCCCCTTGTGATACCATATATATTTCCTATTTCTACCGCAGCTACTCCGAGAACCACTCTGACAGTGTCAAGAACGTCGAGATATGTTTAATCTCTTTTTCCAAGATCTCAGTTAAGTTATCCAGGAAGGGGCGACCTAATAAGGTCAGTCTCTTGCTACTGTGGGCCGAGCAGTGACATAGCAAGTGCTCGACCGTCTCATCCTCCTCGGCATTTCCACAGCTTCTGCAGAAGTCCCAGGAGTTTGCCCCTAGCCTTGTGGCATGTCTCCCTATTATGCAGTGGCCTGTGTGGGCTGCCACAATAACAGCTAACTGATCTCTCTTGTGCTGGCGTAGTGTTATTATTCTTTCGAGATTATATTTTGGCCAGGTGAGTCTAGAGATTCTGCACGTGCAATACCGATCATCTATGTTGAGATCTGTAATTGACATGTAACCATGGGTATACCTACTGTGGCCTTCCCTGGAAGGGTATAAGCACTGGTACACTCTCTGGCTAGTTTATCCGCTTCACAATTTCCCTCTAAATTTTGGTGACCAGGCACCCAGATGATAGTGCTCGGCAATCTCGTTAAGAGATTTACGGCACTCCGTTGTGGTTTTAGTGTTGGACCTGAAAGAGTTCAGCGCTTTCAGGGCAGCCTGACTGTCCGAGAAGTTAAACACATGCTCTTGTGTATGTGAGTATGACCTTAGGAGATGCGTAGCTTCCTGAATAGCTTGCATCTCCGCCTGATAAATGCTACAATGATCGGGCAGTCTAATGTATTCTCTAATCCCCAGATTCGGTGAAAATACACCTCCTTCTACCCGACCATCTAGCTTAGAACCATCTGTAAAGATGTTAATAGCTTTTTCTCTATAGTGAGTAAGGTTATCCCATTGTAGTCTGGTGGGTATTTTGACGTCATACTTTTTAACGAATTTAATGTTTGGTATGCAGTAATCCGTATTTGATGGTATATTTCCCTGTAATTGTAGTATCCTCGAGTGTCCGAAGGAGCTACCATGTCAAGCTGAAGATTCCCTTAGTCTAAGGGCTGTAACTATTGCCCTCTCTCTCTCTCTCGCGCAATGTCGGTGTGATACGGAGATACACTGATACACAGTTCAGCACTCCTTTGCACCTTAACAATTCGTAAGTCTCAGCAAATTTTTTAACGAGTTTTAAACAAAATTTAATAATTGCTCTTTGTTCCATTATGTTTTTATGACATAACTAAAAAAACTGCTGTTATTAAAACGTGTGCCATTTTGTAATCTGTCAAACGATTAGCATGAACTTAGTTGAACTTAGTTTTAGAAAGAAGAACAATGTACCTTTCTAACACAGCCAACATTTAATAGATAGCGCTACGTGTTCTGTGATTTAAATTAACAGTTCGGTTATTTTTAGATAATTATATACAAATGAAATGGATCTAAAAGTAAGTAATTTATTTATTAACTGCGTTCAAACGGAATACTGTTCCCCTTATCTAACATCTGCCAAAAGACTACTGACAACTTTTGAGCAATCTGTGTCATTAGATTTATGTTTTGGAAGCAGACATGAAGGCAGAGCGACGGGCAGAAATCAGATTAATTATTGGCATAATTTCATAACCATCAACGAAACCTGGAACCATACAATATGAGTTTCTGCGCACGGATAAGCGCAGCAGCCAACTGCTTTCTGACTGTCTGTCTGTCTGTCTGTCTGTCTGTCTTTTTAAAGAAACCAGGAGGGTTTCTAAGTAATTTTAATATTGAATATCTCTCTCTTTCAATTTCATTGCTGAAATAGACGCTGTATTCAGCAACACTACGTATCTACTGAGTTCCTTCCTCTGATCATCAATTGAATTGATGTTAACCTGATGGAGAATGAGTTCGTAAGGAATGTGTCAGACTACCAATGGAATATTTTGTTAGTTCTGTATGTTCTTCAAAATCATGTACCAAAATCTATAATATCAGAAAAGAGAGAAGATATTGAGGATCATGAATTTTGAATGAACAACATTCTCAACATTAGAGAATGTCAGCAAACCAATTCAAGATCTTTGAATCTTTCGTAAATTCTAAAAACCTAAGCTTACCTTCATACCTACATCACAATATACGAGGGTGAGTTGAAAAATAAGCGGCCTTCGCAAAAAAAATTCTTAATTACCAACATAAGAATATTTATTTTAGAAATATATTCTTTCAAAGGATTGCTGTCACTTATTGCAGCCATTTAAATCGAATAATATATTTTTTTTGTACAGAAATGTATAAAATCGATGGTCAAACACTTTTTCTTTTGAGAAATCAAACGTTGAGATTAACATCAAAAAGCTTTTGGGGACTCTATACCTTCGATATGAACAATAAAATTTTAGACAGCTGTATTCAAAGAAGGACGTATGAGAATTTTTGATGATGAGTGTTCCGACTGTTCAAAAGAGGACACCACGCCGGAAATGATCAATAAAATTCATGGTCTGATAATCAACGAACGGAGGTTACACCTGCATGAGATTGCTGCTGAGATTGTGCGCAACTCACATGAAGAAATATTTAAGAATTATGAAGTTAACTTCAAGATGGGCGCCGCATTTGCTCTCAGCTCAAAGTCATATTTAAACAGAATAAACGACATGTTTCGCTTTTTTCTTTTTTTTTTGAAGAAAAGTGTATGCAACATTGATCGTTCATCAAAAACTGCAGACCATTAAGAAGCGGATTACTTCTGGCGAATCGAAGCCGAAAATACATAGTATTCGTAAAAGTATTAGCTAAATTTTTTTGAATAGTGTTTTCTTGAAAAAAAACCGACCGGTTACTTTTCAGCTCACCCTCGTACAATGCCATGTTCCAGTCTCAATCAGACAAAAATAAGCTTTCATAGCGAGTTTCATGTTAATAGCTCAAGCAATTATCAATATTTGCCGTGCAAAAACCTTAAACTCAAATGCATGTATTTGCATGGGTCGTACTTTTTTATAAGGCATGACAAACACACACCGATAAATGTGCCGCATATACTAAAACTATTATATCCAAAAAGGAAATGTGGTGTGTATGAAATACTCGTATTACAGCTGTTTGAAAATTTATATTTTGATTACTTTTGAATAAGTATTATTTTGCAACATTAGCATTCGATTATGCACTTGTTTAATAATTATTCGCGACTTGAAATACTTTCCGTTTCTAATTTGAATTTCAATGGAAATAATAAAGAACTTTCCAGTAATTAAAACTGAAGTAATCTGGTAGACTGATTGAATGGTATGGAATATTTTATAAATTAGCGACTACCGAAACGAAAATTTCAGACAGAGAGAGAGAGAGAGAGAGAGAGAGAAAGAGCAAAACAGAAACGGAAACAAAGAGAGAAAGATGGAAATAGAGAGCATCTCGCCTACAATAATTTCTCAATCTCAATGCTGAGATTGAAGATTTAGGCAATCTTTTTCAATATCTCATAGATCACCTTCACAAAATCGCACATCGTAGTGGAAATTTGTCCAAGTACTCCGTCGTTTCACAGATGAAATAATCAATGCTACTCCGATAGGTTTGTGTGCAGCACTCAAACTGATGCAAACTTCGTTGCCTTACAGCTGTATGACTGCTATTAAAGCACTAATCTCTTGGAATTTCTCCTCGAGGCTGGTTCTTCAATGTTCTGACATCCTCCAACAACTGTCAATCAGCCGTAAAGTCGCGATTTGTCGGGTATCGTGGTCAACGAAAGTGCTGATGAACTAGCCAGGACTGATTCGGCGGAGCCTTTTTGCGGACTTAGCTTTGCGGCTAAGTCAAAATCATTTATAGTAGATCGGTTTAAAAGCACTGCCTCCCGGTACTGGATACAATATCCTGGTCTACCGCAGGCCAAGCTACTAACCTAACGTCCTATATACACAAAAACCAAAACACACACTGATATATCACTTGAATAAACTAGGTCACGCCTCAGAAATAGAGTGCAGACTCTGTCTAGAGGATGACAAAACTAGTTTACAACTGCTTTGCGATTGCCCGGCCTTGGCCAGGCTCTGAATTGAGCAGATGAGTAGACCTTTTATTACGCATCTGATGAGATCAGAAACACCTCGTCTAAGTATATTCTCCGTTTTACTAAAAAAAACGGAGAAGCTCCTAAATAAATTAACTTAACCATATCCACAGACGTTTTAGCTCTGACACTGAGTCTTAGTTAGCGTTACATGCTGATCGAGCCTGATTCGCAGTGACCACTTGCTTGTCATGCGGCTTTGGCCCAGACACTACGTCACGCACTGGTTATGGATACAGTTATAAAATGTAGCCACATTGTTGCTGCTACGTCGCAAGGTACGTCAAACCGCTTAACTCAACGCAACAATTTCCACTGGAATACTGTAGCTATGTGTGTTTAAAAATGGAACACATAGCGCCAGTTTAACTGATCCGCTCAGGTAGCCGTAAAGCCGCTGTGTTGAGTAAGCGAAAATGTGCATAACTAATGCAAATGTTAATAAGGTATGTTTGAAATATATATTTAGCATAGTTTTAAGCTGAGCTCAGATTGTGGAGCATGCCAGTCATATACAATGTAAGTTCTGTGATCACTCTGTTATGTATATATACAGCAGACAGAAGGTGGCGTATTAGACCCCATAAAGTATTTATATACTCGTACAAGTATATGCTTAACCAGCATCAGAAGCTGAGTCGATTTAGCCAAGTTCATCTGTCCGTTCGTTTGTCCGTCTGTCTGTGTGTCTACTTGTATGAAACAACAAATATCACAAAGTAAATATAAGAGCTAGAGACACTTAACTTGAATATTTAGTCACTCCTTGATATTCGAAAGCTGAGTCTGTATAGCCATGTTCGTCTACCCTTTCGTTTATCTGTCTGTCTGTCTGTCTGTTTGTCTGTCTGGTAATATGAAACAATATATTTCATTTATTTATTTACTTTTAATTACTTTTAAAATTTCACTTGTTATAGACTTGTCCGTCTGTTCATCTTGCCATATCTGCCAATATCTTGGAAACTTCAGGAGCTGGAGCCATCAAGTTATCTCTTCAGTTAAAGTGTACAAAATCGCTGTACCAACTCCACTATAAGGCATATCCCCATGAAGATATGATATCCATTTTAAAATTTTGTTATGAAAATTTCCCTGTTCTTTTTTTTCGGTACTTAAGCCAGGAAATTTTGTGTGTCTTACATCTATTCTAATAAAATATGCTACATACTTGTAGATCTAGCTTGGATTAATATTAATTATAGCTACCATACATACCATCTAAACAATGAAATACCCTTAAACTAGGTACGGAGTATCTCGTAGTCGAGTACACTTGACAGCAGCTCTGCTGTCCAAAAAGAGTGTATTTTAAGGACACTGATTTACCAGGCGTATGATTGTTTTTAACTTGTTACTCATACGACCTGTTTTACTTTTAAAGACTAGTTCCTTGTTTGTAGAGGATTACTGAAAAGTCATTAACAATTGAGTATTCCGTACCATAATTAACCCATAGCGGTAGCAAAGTTTTGTACTTTTTTTTTTTGTGTGTGTTCAAAGTTTTGTTTTTAGAAAATTCTAATTAAATTTTGTTATATTTACACAGTATATTAAAACGTGCTTTGGTGAAGGAAATCTGTATTCAAATTATAACCAACGGCGCTGAGCGCAAAGTCTCACCATCTCAGCTACTTGGGCTAAGAAGCAGCCGACGCATCGATTTGCCGATTGACAAGCAATTGCTTTGCTCATTGATTTTCGCCGCAAATGACAAAAATAATTGCCGCAAATTATATTATTGCACCATGGCAAAGTCGAATTAGTTGAAAGCAGCTGAGAGAGCTGCTATCAGTGATTGATACAAAGAATTTTCTACTTACTTCAAGTCAAAAAGGACTTATTTTTTTATACTAAGACTTTTCCACTAGACTTAAGTACAGGAGTTTCGTACTAAACATTTGATTTTTATACTTATTTCAAAAAAGTTATTCTCATACTAAGGATTTCTGCGCTTGATTTTTGAGTCCATCTCGTTTTGTATTGAGTACGAATCGTACTTAACCCTTTGACGACCAGCGGAATACTTCGAATTTTTCCGCGCAAAAACTATTGAATCCATTTTCCTTAGCAAGAAAAAAAAAACAAGAAAAAATAATAGTCCACTTCGACCACCGTCTGTTTCAGCAAACAGATCTCGGAGACTATAAGAGATATCAAATTTGAATATTTAGACTCTTCTTTTTCCACTTTAGATAACTACTTAGATGAAAATGAACATTAAAAGGTACAAATACATACAAATTCAGACTCCATTTTCAAGATTTTGTAAGAACATTTTTGTAGATTGATTATTAATTAGACTAGAATCTGAATAAAACAAACCATACAGGTTCAGATCGAACTAAACAAGCTTGTGCTCTATTTTTAACTTTTTGTATGAACCCTTTTTGTTTTGTTTTTTTTTTTTTGTTTAATTAGTTTTGATTCTTCAGCAATTCTAATAAAATATTCGCACTTGTGCAGATAAGACCACTAAAGCATATAAGCTATGCTTCATATAAGGAACCTTAAACAAGGTACAGGGTATTTTGAAGTCGAGTACAGCTCTTTCGGTGTAGATACATTAATAATTTTAATAATAAAATAAATAATTAAATAAATAAAACAAATCGCTTAGATTATATGTAATTTTCGCTTCGTTTATTTATAAATTTTTTTTTTTTTATTTATTTTTATTTATCTATTTTTTTTTTTTTGTTTTTTTTTTTTGTTTTTTGTCTGTTGACGCTGACCATCTGTTTGCGCATATCTTAAAATATATCTGAACATTGTGGCTGCCGACGACGACGCTGGCGGTAAAAACAACAACAATGACATTTGCTTTGCCCAATGCCGCTATTTCTTTGCTGTCGCTACAACCTGTCACTCACCTACTCACTCACTCACACCTTCATTCGACCATTCATCCGTATACATTTGGTCTCTCACACATTTAAATCTTTTTGCGCTATTTCAAACACTTAACAGTTATTGTTGTTATTTATTTGTATTGCTGTGTTTGCGGCTTTTGCTTTGCTTTGCTTTGCTTTGCTTTGCTTTGCTATGTTGCTATTTTGCTTATTTGTTGTTGCTCTTCTGTTCTGGTAGCGACGACGTCAGCAAAAAATCAAATGTTTTTCATATTTTTTTTTGTTTTGCATAAGAATTTTTGAATATTGTTTTGATTTTGTTTAACAATAATTCTTATTAGTTTTTAAGTACTTTTTAATGTATATTAAATATAATTTAGAAAATAAACTAACAAAAAAGATACACATTATTATTCTTTTTTTTATTCTATTTGTATAAATTTTTTTTTTTTTTGTTTGTTTTTTGTTTTTTGCTTTTGCAAAAGAAAAGCGCGTAAAAAATGAGATGAAGCAGAGCAAAGTGCGCGCAGCGAGAGCAAATTGCTATGATGAGCGGGAAGTCGTCTAGTAAGTCGCAGCCAAAAAAACAACAACAATATAACACAAAAAAAAACCTAAATATTTCAAATACTCAATAGCAACAACACGAAACGACGAATAGACGAGAAAAAAAACAGGAATGAGCAAAGAAAATAAAAATATTGAAAGAGTCAAAAAAATGTTAAAGATTGAAGAAGCAGCAGCAAAAAAAAAATAAACAAAAACCTTGAAACTAAAAAAACTTTTATTATGCTTTTAATCAGTTCGTTTATACATATACACACAATACATTTATATATAGGTATATATATACACATACATTTTTTTTTTTGTATATTTTTTGTTGTTTTAAAATTATTTTTTTCTCTTTTGCTGCTGCTTCTAATTATTTGATAGGGTGTCACTTTTTCAATATGTGTCATGAGGCACCCTATTGAAAAAGTTGCAAGTTTTTATACGCTGAACTGGAGTGTCAACGGTATACTAAGTGTGTGCAGACTATACGAGGTATGTTCAAAAAGTAAGGTGACTTTGTATTTTTACGAAAAAATATTTATTTATTCATCAATATTTATGTTGTCCCCTTCAAAGTAATCGCCCTCAGATACAATACACTTGTGCCAACGCTTTTTCCAATCCTCGAAGCTCTACGACACGGTAATCGAAGAAAACAGTGAGCAAAACTTTGACATTTGATCAAACTTAGCGTGCTTTTTTCGGTCTTGGCTCACATGGGGTCTTCCATTGGGACGATTGGGCTTCGGTTTCGACGTCATAACCATATAGCCATATTTCGTCACCAGTTATGACCCTTTTGAGCAAATCTGGTTCGTTGTTGACGTCATTCAATAGCTCCTGAGCTCGATAGCAGAAAATCGCCGAGCATGCAGAACACTTCTAACCGTTATGCCTCTCACAAACAATCTATACATGCTACATAGCTGAAACTGTAAACATATGTTCGTGACGAGTGTACCAACACAACACAATAAAACAAAAAAATCGATAGTCTAATGTACGTTGCCCGCGAAATTTGAAAAGTCACCTTACTTTTAGTACACACCTCGTATGAAGCAGCTCAGATACCAACCAAAGCGGTGACTATCTTATTACTTACAATTTAATTTAACAATAAGCGGTAGTCAACCTAACTTTTACGTTGTCGAACCTCTAGAAATCAGTCTAAGAACGGAAAAGTCGTTTTCGGACCATAAATTTATGTCTTTCAATATAATCTCAGACAATCCCGAAGAGCTAAGTTACAGGGTTCCCAAAAAAATTTTGTCCGAAATTGGAGTAGCATCCATGTGGCTAGATGACCCAGTAGAGACACTTACTACCGCAATTCTACACTTCTATCAATTCCGCTGCCCGCTGAGACAAAATACCACAAATATACTGGCAATACTTAGATAACGGGCCAGAGTAGCTATTAACAAGGCACAACGGGTTACCTCACGGGATCTATACAAGAGCTCTCTAACCTTATACGACAAAGAACTGCGCAAAGCAAAAAGGCAGTCCAGGAGGACATTCTGCGAAAGTCTTTGTTCTGTCTCAGCTGACAGTTAAAACTTGAAGTGATAAATGAAAATGGTAGATCTTCAAATTTCTTACAGAGTTCGATAGATTTGTAGCAATAACATAGGAGAATGGAGGACTTACAATTAGTATACCCAACTTCTTCATATCATGAAGGCTGCTAGAGCTGCTTTTGGAACACAATACAGGCAAATAAACCTGATCTGCCACCTCATTTTCAAATAATTTACATTTTGTGAATTACGTTCCTAAGAAAAATTGAAAATTGTTGGCTTTATCAATTTTACATTAATTGATAATTATTAGAAATTACAGATCTTTCTGCTCGAATCTATCGTGCAATGGCCAAGATGCAAACCGATGCATATATCTCACTCCGTAAACCAGATAACTCCTTTACGGAAAATGACGAACAGAAAATCAAGTTGCTTCTGGAGACGCATTTCCCAGATGGAACATATAAGCTTCTCCAAATTGAGGTGATGTATGAACGAACCTATTAGTTTGACATCATATTTGCTAAGAACAATGAAAAAGATAATAGGCAAGCAGATTAGAGAGACGATACTGCTTCGGAGCACCTTACATCGAGACCAACATGCATATAGTGCAGAGAGATCAACCGACACTGCACTGCTGAATCTAACGGGAGTAATTGAAACATCCCTTGAACACAAAGAGTTCACAATGTGTGTCTTTTTGGACATAGATAGTTCGTTTGATAATACTAATCACACCACGCTACAAGGTTGTTCGCAGGGAGCAGTTTTTTCGTCCCGACTAAAGTAGGCTGAGTGAAAAAGGAAAGCATTGCCAGGGCAATGCGGATGACATAGTCAGTATGGCAAGTGTGAAGTTTGAAGAAACAATCTGTGACATAGCAACTGAGTACTGAAAATTACACAGGATTGGTGCAGGGAGGTGGGACTCAACATTAGCCCCACCAAAACAGTCCATTTGTACCATTTACTAGGAAGCACAAGCTGCCTAGACTAAAGGAAGTCAAACTCGGAGGGGTAGTAGTGACAGTAAGCAAGGAAATTAAGTTTCTACGGAAAAACACACACTGAGTAAACTTTACGAAAATGCACCAAGGCAATACTTGTGTGCAGGAAGTTGGCCGGAAAATCGTGGGGATGCAATCCGAAAACCATGCTCTGGCTATATGCCATTGTAGTAACTAGTATAACGATGTTACTATATTGCATAGTCGCATGTGGAGAGAGGGCGAGACAGGCCACAGTCACGAATGAATTAAACTACTACCTACAAAGACTAGCTTGTATATGCACCAATGAGGCAATGCGCTCATGCCCAACCACTGCGTTGGAAGCAATTCTAAATCTAACACCACTGCATCTAGAAATTGAGCATAAAACTAAGGAAACACTGTTAGTTGACGGAAATAAAGTTAACTCAGACAACTGTCAGAAACCGCTCTCTACATGGACACAGGGAGCAACACCAGTGTCCATACCAAGGAACGAGATAACAAGGAAGAATGTTTTCAATCGGTACTTCACAATTAAATTGTTTGATAAGAAGACTTGGTCGTCGAAAGCGGTACACGGATGGATCTTTGATGATAGAAGGAACTGGTCTAGGAGTCGTCGGCCCCCGATTAAACCACTGGGAGTCATTGGGCAGATAAACCAGTATATTTCATGCAGAATTGTGTGCTATAATTAGATGTGCACTGTGTAATTTAGATAGAGGCTATCGCAACTGTGAGATTGAAATTCTATCATACAGACAGGCGGTTTTAAAAGCACTAAGCTCAAACATCGTCAAGCTCAAACTAGTGCAAATGGCACTTATAATATTGGAGAAGCACGGCAAACACAACAAAGTATATTTGCTGTGGGTGCAAGGACACACTAATATAGTAGGAAATGCGAAATAGCCGATTGGCTTGCCAAAAAACGAGCGGCAACGCCAATAATAGGACCGTAGCTATATTGTGGCATTGGGAGACACACTACATTGAAACTAGTCCGCAGCGAAACAAGTAGGACAAAGAAGCAGCCATGCACCAAGCACCAGGGCAAGCAAAAATATTCCTAGGGTGTTTCAACCCGAACAGAACATGAGAAAACACCTGTGTGTGATAGGTACTTAAAATAGGCATATACTTTATATAATTTCCCGGAATGAAGATTCTGCGATTATGAGGAAGTGACTCCTCTTCACATCGTTACAGAATGTGATGCACTGTATACAAATTAGCTTGTCTCATTCGAGTGCACATCTGTCACAATTCTTTGTTAATATTATAAAGTTTATTTATTTAAAATTAACCTAACCCCTCGACTAATAGCATCACAGTTTTCCCAGAATTTATTCATAGTTATATTTTCCGTCTTTTCCACCAAGAATCTAAGTGTACAATAACTGGCTACATTCTTTCTCGCTAATTTGTCCATCTCCTCGATATAAGGTATATTCGCAGAAAAAGATAGCCAGTATAACCTTGCTCTACTAAATCTTCCTGGATCATTAAATTGTTCTAGGCATTCTAATACTAGCTAAGAAGTGATTGAGTAAGAGTTTAGTCCTCTGTTGGGCGCCAATACCCACTGCTTATAATGAAGTAGGCACATCTTTCTATGGTATAGATTTACGCCTGAAATATACTGATAGTAGTGTACTAGTTTACCTAACGGTTCGAAGTAGCTGATGCGAGTTACGAAGACTCCAGCAACAACTCCTTTATCCGTTCTCCGGGAGCCGTTTACTGTCCCCGGTATAGTATTATAGTTCAGTTTTATGGTTCCTCCATTTGTCTTCTCGCTGAGATCTATGTTAAAATTGAAGTTGTGCTTCAAGTCGAGGTTATCGCTAGAGTAGATTGGTATCGGGTGCTTGGCTATTTGACTGTTGTTGTACGTATAGGTGCAACGGCATTAGGTCCAGTAGTTAAACCACGGTTCAAGATGACTTAAAAACCGGTTCGTTAACCAAATCACAGCTTTTAGAATGCTAAAAACTACTGCATCTAACCGCAACTCATTCACAGGCGGTTGCCTCTCCATGATGCAACAATCATTACAGTAAACATTTTTTATTTTTATCTCAAATACAGAACAAATGTTCGTTATATCTGCAGACATTCCAGCGAATTTCTATGGGAAAAACATGAATGGCCGAGCATTAGATAGCTTAATTCATACATACAGCTCGCCTGTTCCGCTTTTCACTTGCGTAAAGGTTTTGCGAAAGTGAATTCAGTAATATGGTAACTTTTTCACCTTCGGGAAGATTTTATATTTTGAGTTCACTTAGAGTGAATAATAATATGAAGTGAATTCAAATTTCAAAAACATCATCCATCAATTTAGCGTTAGTGGGTTCGCGCGCAATAAATTGCTTAACTATAAAAAGAGTATGGTCCCGAGCTAAAGGCGATTAAAAAATCGGTCTATGAAAAGTGTTTTAACTGTTTGACGAACACTGGTATACCAATGATATCCTTTTACCTTCAAATTTTTTCTCGAAAAACTATATGAATCCATATTTCTCAACAGGGTATCATTCAATAGTGAATGAATGTGTCAAAAAGTACCTAATTTTCAAGTGCATATTCATCATTTTGGCTACAAGATCAATCTAAAGTTGAAAAAACTTTCCTTCTTCTTTTTGCTACAATATTTTGGAGGTATCTGTAGCTACTGGTCCAAAAGTTTTTTGGAGAAGTTGCAGGCAACCTTCCTCGCTCCAACAACAAGAAAAATGGATTGTACAATTCGACCATCTACGCGACCAGACCATCTAATCGTGATATGTCCAAATGGTCTTCAACTTTAGTAAGTCATCGTAATAAATGCGTTTGAGTACAGCCAATTTGAGAAAAGAGTTGCATTTATTTATACCGTTAACGACCATTGGGACATAAACAGGTCCCATTCAATCTGTGATTTTCAGATTCACGAATTTCGTAGCGGTTCAGTAGTGGTCATCGAAGGACTAAGGATTGTAAAAATGCAAAAATCAAAATAAATATCAAAGAATAACTGAATCGTTTTCGTTTTATTGAGAAAATTTTTTATACTTTACGTTCAAAAGATCTATTATTATTGCTATTTTTACTTAATAAAAATAACAAAAAAAAAATTCAATTGATGAGAAAACTCAAATTCTAGCATTAAACCCTTAATTTCAAGAGGCGTCGGTGGTGTAATGGTTAGCATTGTTGCCTTCCAAGCAATTGATCTGGGTTCGATTCCCGGCCGACGCATGTAATTTTTTTTTCTTTTCTATAAAAATAAGTAGTATTCTTATTAAAGACCTATAGCACCTTTTCCAGCGCCGTCTCCCTAAAAAAGGTTACAACTTCCTTAGAATTTAGTGGTACTTATTTAAAGGTATTTAAACTTCGTATTAGTCAAAGCTGTAGAATCTTCCAATATATTTTCCGGGGACTGTAGTCTAGACAAAATCTACATGTACTGTCACACTCAATACATCTTTTGAATAGCTGTTTTAAAGCTAATAAATTTAATAACATTCCGCACTTTTATTGCTGTATGGACCTAACAGTTTCTAATCTTCTCTAATAGCTTCACATTTTCCCAAAATTCATGCCTAGCTTTATTTTCCTCCTTTTTAAACATGATTCTAAGTGTGCCTGATCCCAAGGTGCAATAACATCTCCTCGCGATGTTTTCCATCCGCAGGGCACCTGACTGTCAGAGTACCATTTGTACCATGTTGGTTCCTGTGCTTATGATGAAGTAGGCACATATTTCTATGACATAAATTTATGCATGAAATATACTGATTAGAAGATTAGATTAGAAGACTCCAGCAGCAGTAGGTCAGTTGCGCATGACTCATATGATTCATATAGTAGTAGCCAGTCTCTGAATTTTTGGTCAGTAATTGGCTGACTGTCATTAACTTTGTTCGCTTCGCACAGAGGCTATTTTGCAGTCGACAAAATAAATATCAAAGAATAACTGAATCGTTTTCGTTTTATTGAGACATTTTTTTATACTTTTAGTTAATACAAATTTTTAGTTAATAAAAATAACAACAACAAAAATTCAATTGATGAAAAACTCAAATTCTAGCATTAAACCCTTACTTTCAAGTGGCGTCGGTGGTGTAATGGTTAGCATTGTTGCCTTCCAAGCAATTGATCCGGGTTCGATTCCCGGCCGACGCATGAGATTTTTTTATTTTTAAATATGTTATTTCAAAATCTGATATTCGAATTAAATGAGTATCCGTTTCCCTAAAAAGGTTACAAATTCCATTGAATTGATGTGGGCACGTCTTTCTATGACAAATGATTGAAACAGTGCAACCAAATATGTCAGAATGAACTACTGTGCGCCTTATGTTACCACGGATCTAATCTGCAGTGTTTCGTAAAAAAAAAATTTACAAGATTGAAGAACAATTCAAAAGGACACTGCAACTTTATTAATTAATCAATGAGTTTTTTTTTTGATTATTTAACTAATAAAAATATGCATATATTATATTGAGTATTTGAATTAGTTCGTAGCGTTTCCTAAGAGTCGACGAGTGACTAGTGCATTTCCAAAATATTCCACTAATCAAAGTTTATTTCCCCGTAAGTCGACTGTCACTGAGTCATTGTTTGAAGCGTGAAGAATAACACTTTTTACTTCATTTAAAATGTGTAACTTTGTGCCGGATAAAGTGTTTTTGTTACTTCAAAATGAAATAAAGTGCTGCCGAAAGCCATCAAATTTCAGTGGATGTTTATGGCTCTAGCTGAGAAAGGAAGGCCTTTAGAGACTAAATTCAAATTATAAACTCTGTTATACTTAGAATATAGAACGCGAAAAGGATCATTTCACGCATAACTGGTTTCACACGAATGTAAGTAGAACAATGAGTAATTTCTCGTGATACTGAGGGAACTTGAAAAATTTAATAGTTGTAATAAGTAGGGGGTGTGTAAATATCACCAGAGATAAGTTTCTGAATAAATAAAACCCCTAGCAAAGTTCTCCGTTTAACCAATGTGGGTAGCTTAATTAAGTTTAGGCGACAATTTTACGGTGGCAAATTTACAATTGGATTCCAGCCCAAGTTACGCAAAGCAAAAAGAAGAAATGGTTTCTGAACAGATTCTAACTGAGCCTAATGAACCATATATTGCGGATTCCAAACGCAAGAGGCATACTTAAGTATTGGGCGGATCAATGAAATGAACAACAATTTAGTAATATATAGATAGATCATGTAACTCTTTCGACCAACGTTTAACAAAACCAAGCAACACAATTGCCTTCTTAGATATGACATCAACATGTGTAGCGATAGAACGTTTTAAATCAAAAAGAACACCAAGATCGTTAATCGAGAGTACCCGCTCCATGAGATAGGGATTCTACGACAAAAAGTCATTATGCTGCACTTAGAGCAATTTAGAACTAGACCATTACATTGACACCAGCAATGAAGCGCATTTAAGTTGGTTTGTAGTTTATCATGTCCAATTGAATCTTTGGAACTCAAGCATAACTTAACTTCATCAGCATACATCAAAGTGTAGCAGTAGGATAAAACAACTGGTAGATCATTAATAAACAGGATGAACACTAAGCGTCCCAGGTGCCTACCATATGGTACTCCTGAAAGAACGTCAATTTTATACGATATAGTGCTGGCAAATAGAGCGCCTTGTGTGCAAGATACCAAATAGAATGAAATCCAATTAACCAAAGCGTTAGGAAAACCTAAACAGGCAAGTTTGTAGAGCAAAAGCCTCCTTCCAAATTGATGGTACAGTAAATTCTTTAAAAGAAAATTGCAAAAGATGTAACAGAGGATCGCATCATGAAAAGTACGGCCTAGAGAACATTATAATTACCTGAAGAATAAATAAGTTTGAGTAAAAGTAAGTGCTTATATAAGGAGTAAATCCTTAGATATAATTGGGACAGATATTGTGAGAACATTTGGATTAGAAATGTTAACATCACTTAAGGAATAGTTGTTAGATGCATAAACTGTTTGAAACAAATTCGCAAACAAATTAGATGCCTCTTGTGCAGAGGTGGCAGTAAAATTTCCAAGAAACATATTCGATGCGTAAGAAGACGAGTTTTGCTTTGAGTTAACAAATTGAATAGAATGATTTAGGGTCATTACGAAAAATAGTTTTTAGTTCTAAACAAATAACTATTGAAAGATCTTCTGTATAGCGATTCAAATAATTGAAATCACGAGTAATCGGGGACAGATTTTGAGTTTTTATAACGTTTGAAATAACGCGACTTAATATTTTTTTAAATGACACAATTGACGTGTGAACCACAGTGGATTAGAAGAATTTCTTGGTGAGAGTGTAGGAACTATTTTCATCAAAATAGTAAATACGAGGAAACCTAAAATTGAATTGATTCTTGTATTGCGCGGAATCCCTATGCAGCCAGAAAGATGGGAAAAAGTAGCGGCTTATGATGGACAGTAGTTTAAATAATCTAGTACAATCTAAATTAGTACAGTCTGTTTTCAAAAAATGACTCTGGCTGCTGTGAATGATTCATAGTAAAAGCTGATTTCGGTAGTTTCCGAGAGACTAGATATTTGTCAATAATATACAGTTTATATCGCCTGAAGTTTCAGAACAAAAAAAAACCATGTTTTTTTATTGTGTTCAAAATGTCAAATTTTGTATTAACTAAGCAGCGTTTGCGGGAAGTTTCAGTTTTCTGCATTAATTGGAAGAAAAGTACAACTGAAACGCATATGAAATGTTTGTCGAAGTTTATGCTGACAATGCTCCAACTGATCCAGTCATGTAGGGAATAGTTTCGACGTTTCAAAAATGGTAATTTCAGCGTTGGAAGACACACCAAACAAATTCGAAAAGAAATATTTGGAGCCATTACTCGATGAAGATCCGAGTAGCTTGCAGAATCATAGGGTGTCGGTTTCAGTTCAGAAGAGCTTTTGAATTTAATCATTCTCATGGATTTCTATCGTACAGAATCTGCTTGTTGAATTCCATGAGAATGATTCAAAAGCAAGATAATTGGGTGCTCTTCTGAACTGAAACCGAGAGACGTTGAAAGGTGTATTTTTCACTTGCAAGCAGCGAGATTCAAAGGAAACAAAGAAAGTGTTGGATATTGTACATTACCGACAAGAGAGAGAAGAAACATCAACACCAAAACCGTACATACATGGTTTGAAGGTCATATTGTGTATTTGGTGGCACTCAAAAGGATGTTGTGTACTATGAGCTGGCGATGTCATTACGCACAATCGGTTTATGTAGGTAACAAATGATGCGTTTAAACCGTGCATTACAAGAAAAACGTCCGGAGTACGTGCCAAGTACATGACAAAATTATTTTTCTGCATGACAACGCTTGGCCTCATGGTGCAAAAGTATTTGGAGACGTTCAAGTGGTATATTTTGCCGCATCCGCCGTATTCTTCGGTCATTACTGATTGTTCCGACGGATGCAGCACGATTTTGCAGGTCATCGGTTCATTTCTTTCGTAGAAGTCAAAAATTGGCTCCTCACTTGCATTGCCTCTACTGACGAAACATTTTTTCGATATGGAATTCGAATATTGCCTGAGAGGTGGGAAAAGGTAGTAGTAAGCAGCGATGGAAAAATGCCACAAATTGAGCGACTAGACGTAGGAAATGCTATTCGAAAAAGATTCGTTAGCAACTGCCGTTATCGTTTCTTTTGTTCGAAAAACACTCGTGAAAATGTTCGATAAAGATATTATTTTCGGGGTTTTGGTCGTAACCAACAAGAAAACAAATCATTTTTATTATAGAGAACACACATTTTGATAATATAAAGTGTTATCAAATTGCACGTGTTGCTCGATGCTGTAACTTGTCATGTCTTTAGTAACTGAAAAATTAAAAAATAGGCAAATTAACAACAGAAAAAACAAGATGGCCGCCATGAACTGTTAAAATACACACGTTCCTATTTGAAAACCCTATACTAAGCATTTGTGAAAAGAGGAGTTACCAATTTCATTGCAGTGCGATTTCATTGTTTTCCCCATTTTTCGATTTTAGTCAAGAACTATTCTGTGACTGCTTAATAGAGATGTTATCTATGAAATATAAGCAAATGTGTTGAAGCGTACGCTTATTGGAATGTATTTTTTTTGGAAAAGAATAATACTAATAATTGAGACTTAGCTCAACTTAGTACTTCAATGTCTTTCGCAAAGACAAAGATGCTGAGAAATCTTAGCGCTCGAGTGGATGTAGTATCATTTTGGCTGTTAGATGTCAATTCTGCTCTGTTTTTTACATCGAATTGTGACTGGGGGATGAGAAATGGATATACTACAACAACGCCAAGAATAAAAAGTACTACGTTTTGCCCGGTCAAACGTTGCCATCGTTCTCAAAATCAACACCAAAACCGTACATACAATGTGTGATCAAAAAAAAAAAAATCGAACTTTTAATTTATATCATAGTTTTATGTAGTTATGTCGTAAAAACATAATGAAACAAAGAGCAAATATTAAATTTTGTTTTAAAGTCGGTAAAAAATTTGCTGAGACTTACGAATTGTTCAAAAAATGTTTATGATGATGATTGTATGAGTCGTACTCAACGTTTACAAGTGGTTTACACGATTTAGAAACATTCGTGATGATTTAAATGATGATCCAAAAGCTGGACGATCCGAAGCGTCTAATCGTGCTGAGTTAGTGGAAAAAAGTAAGTAAATTAATCGCTATCGATGCAAAATTTCACTGTGAGAATGCTGGCAGAAGAATTAAACTCGAACGGAAGATTTGGTTAAAAGAAAGGTCAATGCACATTTTGTTCCACATCATTTAAATGATGATCAAACAATTGCAAAGGCATCATTTCAACAGCTGAAAACAATCCATATTTTCTTGATTCGATCATGGCTGGTTATGAAAGATGGTGTTTTAAATATGATACAGAAACTAAGCGACAATGGAAGTCAAAAGTCTAGTCAAAACGTAAAAAAACTGCGTTTTCAGAAGTCAAGAATCAAGACAATGTTGATAGGTTTCTATGATTCCAAGGTTAAAGTTCAGAAGAAATTTGTTTCAGAAGCTCAAACTGTCAATGGAGTATATTATTTACAATTTTACAACGTTTGTGGTCGAGAGTTCTACGCGTTAGGCCCAAATATTCCATAGGGTAGCAGCTGTTTTTATTGCATGGAAAAACAGATTTGTCTCATCGACCGATTTGCGTATTCGCCTGATCTATCAACGCGCAATTACTTTCACTTCCCAAAAATGAAAGTAATATTCGCCAAACAAGCAGTCTTGCTAAAGAAGGTGCTAAAGAACATACCAAAAAGCTAGTTTAAAAAGTCTATGGTTAAATTGGTTGAGTATTCCAATTAAATGGAATATGGAATAAATGAGTTAAATGGTTCGTATTTTGAATAAATATTAGCTTTGAGACCTAATACCATGCTTGTTTTATATTTTATAACTAAAAAGTTTGGTTATATTTAGATCATACCGTGTCATGTTGTGTATTTGATGGCACTCAAACGGATGTTGTTTACTATGAGCTATGTAACAAATGATACGCTTGAGCCGTGCATTAGAAGAAAAATGACCGGAATACGTGCAACGATCGATCTCATGTCGTGAACAAATATTTGGAAAAGCTCAAGTGGCACTTTTGACGCAGCCGCCGGACATTGCTACTTCGGATTACTGGTTGTTCCGACGCATGTTCGTAGATCAACGGTACATTTAGTTTCGCAAAAATCGAAAATTGACTTCTAACTTGAATCGAGTTATTTTTCGAAATGGAATTCGAAAATGGCCTCAAAGTTAGTGGGGAAAAAATAGTAAACAGCAAGGGAAAATACTTTGATTAATCTTATCATGCATTTTGTGCTGAAATAAATACATTTTTGTTTACAAAAAAAAAAAAAAAAACGGAACTAATTTGTTATTGCAAGCTATATAAATGAAAAATTTTATACTAATAATAGTAATAGTAATAATAATAATAATAATAATAATAATAATAATAAAAATAATAATAATAATAGTAGTAATGAAATTGCTTAAATTTAAAAAAAAAACCTTTAAAGTAAATATAATTCAATTTACATACTTATGTAGTTTTTGTTGTTGTAAGTTTCGTTGTTGTTGTTGTTGTTAAGACAATTTTTTTACACGTGTTTTATGTAAATACGAGTATAAAAAATTTGTTTTCTTTTTTTGTTTTAATTATTTCTCATTCGTTGCCATACACTTAAAAAAAAAAACAATAATTGCGAATATTTTATTTCACGTTTAGAATTTCAAAAAAAAAAAAAAAAATTAACGCTGTTGAAAACAATTTTATATTTGAAACAAAAAAACATATAAACTAAACTAAACTAAACTAAAAAAATAGCACAAAAAACTGCGCAAACACATACGCAAAAGCACACAAAACGCACAAAACAAACAACAACAAAAAAAACACACACAGAGGCAAGCAGCTTATAATGAATGTAGCATTTGAATTTATTTATTTTTATAATTTATTTATTTTTTTTTTTTGATATTTGTATACAAATGTGTGTGTGCTTTTGCTTTTAATATTTAAAAATTTTTTTTTGGTAAATTTTTTGACATTTTTTTGAAACTTTTTAAAGCTGTTTACAAAAAAAAAAAAAAAAAAAACCAATTACAATTTTTGTTAGAAATTGGCAAGCAAAGACAACGCCAACAACAACAATGTTGATGTTTATCTAAGAAACATTGTTGGACGCGATGCTGAACTGAAGTATAAAAAAAAATTGTAAGAGGCGTAACGCGACGAGACGTGACGTGACGTGACATGACGGCGTTCAGTCGCTCGAATAGTTCAATTGAATAATCGCGCGCGCGCTAAATCAACAAAACACAAAAATTCAATATAAAAACAAACAAAAAAACACTAAAATAAATAATAGAAACAAAAAAATTATATATAAAAAAAAAAAAAAACAAAACAAAAAAATGAAACACTCAAATTTAATTTGGTTTTTTTTTTTGTGCAATTTTTAATCTATCAACTTTATCTTATTTTTTAATGTTTCTATATATATATATATATATATATATATATATATATATATATATATATATATATATATATATATATATATTTTTTTTTTTTTTTGCAAATGCCTTCTCTGCTTTTATTGTATTTGCTTGCTGAACTAACCTAGGAAACTTTTGTGAAAATAATAATACGTTCCAAGATACACGTTGGAACTACGGACATGGCCACGACACGACAGAACGATGACGACGACTACGACCGGGAACTGTCCGTTCAAAACTGAAATTTAAGTTAACTTTTGATTTACTTTTGGCACACAACTGGCACAAAAGCACAGCGCGCCAAAAACAAAAACAATAACAAAAGCAAAAGCAAAAAAAAAGAAAAGAAAAACAAAACAACAAAACAACAAAACAACAAAAACCAAAAGCTCGCTCGCTCGCAGAGCGTTTTTACGCTTGCTTTTTACGTAGTTGACAATGTCATTTACGTCATTAATGTTGTTTAATTATTGTGTTAATTGGTATGTTTATATGTATTTATATTTTATACATATATATATATATATATATATATATATATTATTATTATTATTATTATTATTATTATTATATATATATATATATATATATATATATATATATATATATATATATATATATATATATATATATATATATATATATATGTATATATATATATATATATATATATATATATACATATTACACATGCACATGTATATATATATATATATATATATATATATATATAATATATATATATATATATATATATATATATATATATATATATATATATATATATATATATATATATATATATATATATATATATATATATATATATATATATATATATATATATATATATATATATATATATATATATATATATATATATTAAAAAAAACAGAAACAAAAAGCACAACACAGCAAAATTAATCGTGCAAAGAAACGCTCAGCTCATACATTTAACGGTGTTAGTCAAGAAAGCTTTTCTGAACTTAAGTCCAACAACAGCAAACATATTGTAAAAAGCTTCATTGCTGCAGTTTCAAAATGGAAGTGAAAGTATAAATAAAAAAAAAAACAACAACCACAACAACATGGAAGCAGCAGCAAAAGCGGAAGAGATGATAAATTATTATCACTCACAACCAAGTGGTTCTTGTTGCTGTTGTTGTTGTTGTTGCTGCTGTTCTGCTGATTGATACACATGTCGTATGCGTTATATTAAAATAGATTTGTTTTTCTTCTTCTCTTCTTTTCGTTTCATTTCTGCTAGTTTTGTGCTTTGCTGTTTCTTGTTTTTTGTTTTTTTTTTTTGTTTTTGTTTTTGTCTTTACAGCAAAGCTTTTATCACTGTGGACGGTATACCAAGCAAGTGACGAAATCACATCTCAGTGTGACTGCAGCACAAGCCGATCGAAACGTGTTATATACCATTAAAAAGGTATCCTTACAAAGATCATGGGAATTGAGACGTGACATGTCCCACTAGAGATGAGCTAGTCAGTGATTTTTGCGTAGCAGAGATTATCGTGACTGCTACTTTCAAATCACCGTGATTTTGAACTGCTACTGCGATCGCTGTATAAAAATGAAAAGCAAAAAAAAAAACAATAAAAACACTTCAAAAAAAGATAAAAATATTCACACTGTCCAAATCGATTTTTCAAATCATAACGTGTAGAGCATCTAATTCGTAATATCTAAAAATTGTGACCATAAAATCAACTGTTAAACAATTTTCTTATACGTGTCTGCAAGATCATGACCACTTGTTATAAGTGATGACAATTTGCCTGTGCTCATCTCACACTTTCGTTGCTAAGTACTCACCACAGTTATGTGCCATCTATCGTTCTACTCCAACCTACCACACGTTTGTGTGGGCATAAGTTCAAAAATTGTTCCGATTTATGGGAGGGAAATTTCGACTTTTTTCTATTAACCATGCCAAAGAACTTCGAGCGATTTGAATTTTATAGTATTTTCACAAACCTTTTAGAACTTATCAAAAAACAATTCGATAGTGTATTGTTGACTGCAGCGCCCTTTCCAACAGCCCATTGGAACATGTCTATCCCACATAATCCTGCCCAGGAGTAACCAAGTGACATATCTTCATTACAATTCTTTGAGACTAATTCCGTACTTCAGGAAACCGCCATTATTTCCTGGAATATCTTCTTTTTTGTGCCACTTTCTGGAGAGGATTGGCCTAAAATGGCATAAAAAACTAGAGAGTGTTGCTTATAGTCTCAAGCTTTGGGCTCCCGTAATAGAAGAAATTCCTTAACAAAATCTTGGGAATTGAGGCGGGAAGATGTTATTTCAGGAAGTATTCTGTTAATTATCACATTATATTATCATCAACTTGATACATTGATACATTTTGTGCGGCTAACTCTACATGCATTATATATTACTCATACGCCATGAATCACAGTGACACTAAATAAATAATTGCACTGTAAAACGTGCAAAGGAACATTTTCGATAGCGTCTGGCGGCGACGGCGTGGCTCACATAGTACACAATGCACTGAAATATTCATGTGATATGGCGCCATTCGATGTGGAGTGTGTCATCGTAAAAATATACCGATATTTTTACATTCAAACCACTCACGTAGCAGCACTGAAAGGGTTTTGTGAAGCTGCCGACGTTGAGTGTAAGAAATTGCTTTCTATGCGAAGACTCGGTTCCTTGCCCTAGGTCCAGCCACCAAGCGTGTGCTAGAACTCTATAACGTTTTGAAGAAACTTTTCACCGGGTTGAGAAAAGAAGAAAAATTGCTAAAACAATTTTTCAATGATCCGATGTCGAAATTCTGGCTGCTTTTCATTCAAGAGCATGTAAATACGTGCTCAAAATCGAAGGCAATGAAGTCGCGGCCATCGAAATCATTCAGTATGTGAATGAGTTCCAGATTAATTTGAAAATGCAGCAGGAAGATGATTTCTTATCCCCACAGACCGCCAAAGAGAAGGAATCTTTAATCGAAAATGGGTTCGATGCCGAAATTTTGTCCGCCAAATATAAGAAATTTTTCGGTAATTCGTTCTTCTTCTGTACTTCTTGAATTGATACGAATTGATACGGACTTACATATATTTTCATGGGCTGCGTTGCGCAAATCTCCAGTGTGGAAAGATGTCGAAGGTGCCATGCAAAAGTTGGAAAAACAGAAATCCAAATCGGTGTGTCGAAATATTCAGTCATCTGGAGAGTGAAAATTGCGACGACAATGAAATGGCGGCAATAATTGAGTACATTATCTGCATGTCCGGTTCGACGGTTTCTGTCGAAAGAATTTTTCTGGAATGAACAAGACATGGACAGAGGAAAAAACGAAATTGAAAGTTGAAACTCTGAAGGCCATTCTCACAGTCAAAGTGACTTTGAAAATGACGTGTCTGTAAGTCTTCGACTGGCTTAAATCGCAGCCTCAAATGCTTCGCCAAATCCAATCCAAGGAAAAATATATCGTGCGCACAGATAATGCCACCATAACACTCGACAATGACTCAGATGTCGAAGATATAATCATTGATTCTGAATAGATATTAAACTATGATATATTTTTACAACAAAAAGTACTTAATTTTCGATGTATCGAGCCAATGACAATATATTCTACTGTTTTGTGTGCATTCAAATCGGTTTCTCGCATTAAATAACTGTCCTGCGAAATAATCTGCGTTTTTAATTTGAAAGCCTGTGAAATGACAATATTTGGCCAATGTATCCTGTTTTTCGACCAAAAACAGATGGGAGCGTTAGACATTTACAACATCGAGTAGCAACTGATATTAGTAATTTTTCAGTCACAGTGCTTGAATCACAGGTAGTTAAATATCGCTCAACTCTACGTTCCACCATATTTATGTGAAGCACCCATCCATAAGAAGTCGTCATGTCAAATTTCACGTCCATATTGACTGCAATAAAAAAGTTTTCCATACATAAAAGCAAAAGTGGTCGGGTGGTTCGTATGGGGGCTACCTCAAAAAGTAGGTAGTTCGAACACATTGCTATATATGTGAAGAGTTCCTTCATTAGAATCCACGTTGACTTCGGTGGAACTGAAGCTTTATTATGCTCATCACTCTCGCTTTTTTATTCCGCAAGGTTGAAGTTTACTTGAGTTGTTAAATTTTCGAATGTAAGCATTCATTCACAACTCAAGTAAACTTCAACATTGCCGAATAAAAAATAATGTTTAATACAATAATAATTTATTCGCCTTTTAGATGGTTGAAGCTGCGTTAGAGGGTTGTGGATAATATTCCTACACATGTAATTTTTAGAAAGAATTGAATTAGAATTTAACGGAATTTTGGATTGGATCGCACGCTAGACAGTTGAGCTATCGATACTTTATATATTTACTGATATAAATATACAATTTATATAATATCTAAAATTGTTAATTGTGCATTTGATCAATTTAAACACAATTATTATTTTGAAAATTTTGAATTTATATAAGGATTTCGAGAACGAATGGGTTAAGCTAAGTTCACATGTAACCGTTTAAAACCGCTTTTTGAGTTGAAAAAGAAACTAGTGTTGACAACAAATAGTGTTTAGCAACACTCTTAATTGACCGATAACAGACCGATATATATATATACACATACATAAATATATATATACTGTTAGTGTAAACAAATGAAATCGAAATTATTTTCTTTTGGTTTTTGTTGTCAGCCGCAATTTTGGCAAATTTGGTTTTTTAAGTCAAATAAAAGTATTTGTCACAAATTGAAGTAAACGCCGCAAATGAGCAGAGCCGTGCAGCCGTTGAAATTGCTTTACTGAAAAGCGCACGCGCTGCTAAAAATAAACGCAAATGGTAAACGAGACAAAGTTCAATGTGCAAAATTATCAACAATTAAAATAAATAAAAACAAAAATAAAAAACAATTAAAATTTCATTTCGCATACATATAATTCCATACACACATCATACATACATACATACATACATACATACATACATATGTGCAAAAATCAAATAATTGTTCAGACACATACGCAACCAGATAACGCGCAGAGCAATGCGGCGGCTAATGGCGCGAATGGAGACGACAATGCCGGCCATGGCATGGGTCCGGCAGCATCATCATCATCACCACCGCCGGCGCCACCCGCTGGATTGATTGAGGATCTCTTAAACAATCCCGAATCACTGCTTGACATGCTATTGGAGCACATACAGAAATTCTGTAAGTAAACTCAAAAAATCGTAATTAACATTTATTATATGTATGTAAATACTTCTTTGACGTTGTTGCTGCTGCAGGGCTTCAGGTGCGTCGCATTGCCTCCTTCGTCATGCTGGAACTTGGTGGTTATGAGATCTTTGATATGCTAGCACTATGGTGCGTGCGTAATCCGCATATGGCTATTTGTCTGCTAGCTGCTGGTTTGGTTCTGTTTATGCCATTTTTGATTATATTCGGTTTTGGCATTGCAACAATGGTTATGACATTTACGGGCATACTAGTGCTGGAGGGTAAACTAAAAATACTACGGCATATACATTTTATTTACTTATTATATATAATAATTCATTTTAATTCAATTTAGGCACTTTACTGACACTCGTATCCATGCTATTTTTTGCCTGTTTGGGTGGATTGGCCGTTGTTGTTGTGCTTTTTGCCGTAATTTCCGTTGCTGCCTATTTTGGTTTTGCGCACGTTTACAGTTTCTATGGCGGTATGGAACGTCACCGTGAAACACTTGCAAAATATGTTAAAAGAAATCGTAATACAAATAATACGGAAGCAACTACGCCGGTGCCAAGCCAAGCTATGCCTTTAGTTCAGCCAGGCAGCAGCATGGAAAACTGATTTAAATTCCAAAAAGATCAAACGAATTTTTAAAGACTGCACACAAAAATTCGACTATATTATGTATGTACATATATACTCGTATATTGTAAATTAAAAGAAAAAAACATAAACTGTGTATACTGGCATATTTCTGTTAGCGAAAAACAAAGAAAGAATTATATAGGTATGTTCATAGAAAGTCTGTGCACAAACAAATCTGTATTTATAAAGCAAAATCTTAAGATTAAATATATTTTGAATGCTTATAACTTCTTATGATTTAAACATTTGGTTGGAGTGTAAGCATTAAACGCTGCACATTACTTCGTATGAACTGACGAAGACACTTTTATTCATTTCGTTGTTGGCAATTTGTTTTGTTTGGAATAATCTTTTCTTCAGTAGTTTTCAATTGGTAGCAGGACGACGCCGAAGGGTTCCTAGAACTCTGCATTCAAATAAGCCTTGTGATCCGCGATAGCATTTTTCCACATCGAACAGTTCATAAGTGCAGTTGGACATGTCTAGGCTAGCGTGCAATCAGATCGTACTTATGGTTGTATTCAGTAAATGGAGGTCCTTTCTTCTTGACGTAGTGATCACTTCCTTGTTGTAGCAAGTTCGCGATCCGAAGTCACGCCAATCAAAACAACAGTTACTTTGAGCGAAGATTTGATGCATTTAAGTGAAATACTAAGCTTGACAGCAGTTGCAATATTTGGGTTTTCGACACAGACAGAAGAAGTAATGCATTGGTTAAGAAGCTAGAAGTTCCATAAAAGCAGTTAAGCTGCATGCAGATTGACATATCAACTTGCACAGGATGTTGCACACAGAGTATACTCAATATACTAAAAGTTCGCAGCAAGACATGAAAAAAAGAGCTCGGCACGGCACGATAGCTTAGCTGAACATGCTGAGAACGCAGTTCGAGTAGTAGTTATTCAAATGCTGTTGTATACCATCACTCGAGCTCTGGCATGTAAGCGTACGAATACAGGTACTCAGTACCAGCAGCTTCTCGAATGCGCTCAGCATTTCAGCGAACCATATGAACTACACAAAAACAATTTCATCATTCTTCGTTATCTTTCTGTGTATGTATAGCAAAAAGCATAGAGCCTATATCAAAGTGCAAAAACAACAACAGTTACACATGATTTATTGGTTTGTTTTTTTGTTTTCCTATCGACAGGGCATACATACACGCAGATCTTTGCATCAACTAGCCAAACTGACACAAACGATTTCCACTTTCTTTGTTACCTATATGCCTATAGGTAAGCAATAAAAATTTCGTATGTATTGGTGTGTGGTCTTCCATTTAAAACGTTTGGGCAACGCTGGGTTAATGCAAAGAGCAAAGTGTGTGTGCGGCATAGGCATGAACAGCGTTACAAAAACAAAAGTACATGAAGAGCATACGACCTTAACACCTCTGGTTTTGAATATTCAGCTGCCTTTATAACCTTATCTTTTGACAGTCTTAATAGGGCATTACACTAACAGCAGCACAGTTCTCCGAAGCAATGTGCGTCAATGTTGCATTCTTTCGTTAATTTTATTTACATTAGTATTGAACGAAGTATTGTGATCATCTACAATATTAGCGATCAGTATGGTATACAATGTGGCTCTTTTGCTCAAATCGAAGATCTAAGCCGACCTTCCGAGCAATGTGTACACTCTCGGCAGTTGCGCTCGTCATGTTATCCTTAAAATAAGTATGGCCAAGTTCAAAACGAATGTCCAGCAGTTACAGTTCCTCAACTACTCTAATTGTTCCTATGTGTACCTTGGCAGCGTTTTAAAAACAGTGAATAAAGAACGTCATGCAGAAATATATGAAAGGCTAAACTAGACACCACCAAAAAGTTGCGGATTTTGAACTCCATTATAAAATTCGTGTTGTACTTCGACTGCAAAACTTGGAAATGCACCACAGCGCCAACGCAACAGCAATATCGAGCCATTGGACCTCAGTGCTAGAAATCAAAGAAGAAAGTGAGACTGGATTGGCCAGACATGCAACGCCGACTATCAAAGAAGTTTAGCAGAATTACAGAGGCTCTATGCCCCATAGTAGTAGTACCTGTATGGTTTATGCATTATTACGCAAGAACAAAAAAAAAAATTCATAAGTACTTCATTTAGTAACTCTAAATCTTGTTTGTGGATCTTTATTTTTCATTTCAATTCACACAAAACAAATGGCGTTTACTTCCTATACAAAGTGATAACTAGGTATTTTATTTGATCGTGTGAGTATGGGTTATATATGTATGTATATAGATATATATATATATATAAAAGCTTTGTAGTATCCACTGAACATTAATTATCGTTTTTGTATTTTTTTTTCTTGGTTTCGTATATGCTTATATATGTAAGTACTCGTACTCAAATCTATTCGTATTAAATTTTCCATTATCGGTTTTATGTTTTGTATTTAGTTATTCTTAGCTTGATGATGTATTTATTTTCGAATCGTGTCTTTAACAATCGGTATCATACCAGGCAGCCAAGTTGTTGTTGTCATTAGGTGGCGTCGGCATTGCATCCAAATCAAAATTTAAAGCGCCCGCATCAATTTCACCGACATCCATATCCATGGAATATGGTGATGTTGGTGCACCGCTCGATTGTTGTCCACTCAATCCACCGCCGCTGCTACCTATTGGGCTGCTGATTTCAAGACCCTGCATTGAATCTATTGGTAGAGTATCATATCCTGTTTAAATACAAATGAAATGCATTATTAGTATTTAAGCGAAACTGTTGTCATTATTATTGACTAGACTAAATATACTACATACATATGTTTATGTTTTCAGAAATATAAATTATTTATTATTATTATCAAATACCCGTGTATCAGCTCATGCATAAAATAAAAGATACAACAAAAAAAAACATATACATACATTTACAAGTATACCTATTGCATGCTTAATATTGTATATGTGCACTACTAGCTTCTATTTCTATTAAATGCTGAATACACTTTAAACCGATATAAAGTGTGTTTCCAAAGAATTTCACAAGTCTATGCATTCGACTTAAGTAATTACTCTGCAATTTCAATTTTGCTCACTAAATGACTACTCTTTTAATGCAGAAATGTTTATTTGTTAATTCTCTTTTGAATTTGTTCTACTATGCCACATGTTTTGCCTCTCAATTCTCTTTACCGTTTTCTTGCGTTTTATAACTATAGCACAATAATTGATTTATGTCATTTCATTAATAAATCAAAATAGAATCAACAAATAAACATTTCTGCATTAAAAGAGTAGTCATTTGTTGAGCACATTTGAAATTGCAGCGTAATTTATCAACTCGAACGCATCGACTTGTGCACCTTATATGCTATATACAAGGTGCATTCAAAAGTCAACAAGATATTTAGAATAGAACATTTTCTGCTGGCGCCAGCTATATGTGTTTTAGTGCATTGGAAAGTTACATGGTTTTACAATTTCCAGTAAAAAATTTCTTGGCATTTGATCCACTAGAAACCGAGTTATTACCGTACAAGGCATGGCTTTAACTTTCACAGAAAAATATTCTTTCATCGGCAAATGCATTTTTCCGAAGATATAGAAGTCATACGGTGTCTTAATACGGCGAATACGTGGAGTGGTTGATATTAAAAATCTGATTTTTAATAAAAAAAAAAAAAAATCAGTATAGAGTGTTGAGATGAAAATGTTCTGTTGATACCAGTTGTGCTTGTTAATAACAAGCTTGCAAAAGTTTTCCCAACGCCTCTCAAGAAGTTGTCCAACAATTAAACCTATGCTCTCCTTGCAAACCCGCTTCGCTGTCCATCTGCAAAAGATGCATCCGTTGAAAATTTATGCGCAGGACTATCGTCAACCTGATCATACAATATATAGCTCATATATAGTACATACGGATTCGAAACTCGTCGTCAACTCTTATAGCTGCAAAAAATCTACGAAGAATCTTTCTCTCGAAGACTCACAAAGATGCTGTATGCGATGTTGTCAGAGTCCACGAATGCACGCTTTCTCTACTTCAAATTTGCTTGGTGAACGTAAAGTAGCATCAAACGTAAAGTAGCATCGATTAGCGTGATTCTTCGTATGATCTCCAGATAGATAGTTTTTTACAAAACTAAACTTAAAATTCTCCATACTCACAGACCGTCGTCAATGATATGCGAGTGGACACCAAGTACTCTGTATTGTCCTAGGTCACCGCTAGATCCATGAGATGTGACTGTTGCTGAATCTCCGAGAACGCCCTGTCAGCTCGCTGTTCTTTCGTGCCGATTCAGACGCCATAACTCAGCTTCCAGTGTACTAAATATCATAAAAAGTGACGACACTAGAGAAAGTCCTACTCCAAAAGTCCTATTTACTTTCGAACGCAACTTGTATTCACAAATTTTTTTTTTTTTTCTAATGTTTTTTGTCAAGCATGACGAATCATAAAACTAATTTTGCATAAACACTTATTGTTACGCTTACGTCTATATATACTCGTATTATATTGAAAACGAAGCGTTTCGACTGTTATGGAACACTTTTTTTTTTTTTTTGCAAATTTGCGAGATACGTCTACCAAATTCACAGTATCTCTCTCTTCGTACCACTTTACAAGAAGTTGATACACTGAAGTCGAAAGTCTATGAAAACCAGATTTTTTGATAATGCCGGAGTTTGTTACACAATCAAAGAAGACAGAGAGAACTTCTGCTGGAGATTTAAATTTATGCTATTTAAATTTAACTGGAGAAAATCCCTTGAAATGTGGCAATATGACTGACTGGCAGCTATAAACATGTTTCATCAAAATTTTTCATTTAGGCTGTATTTAAGTAGTGTTCCACTATTCAAGCTATCGAAACACAGGTCAAATTGTTTCAGTCGCTTAGTATTTCAACAAGCGCAAAGATTAGTGATTTTAAACCTTCTATGACTAAACTTTAAAACTTGGAAACAATTTCGATTTTTAAACGAGATTTTTAACAATTACAAAGATGTCCACTATTCACCATTTTTTCGACCAATGTTGGCTTTTGCCTCGGACGCTTGAAGTTTATTTTCAGCATTATTTTCATTATTAATGACAGCACTACGTATGTAGGTACATATATCAACTAGGGATAATACACAAGTCATAAGAAATTTTATAGCCATCGATTTTAAGTATAACAAGGAATTTAAACTTATTAAACGTGTACTTATTTAGATTTATGCGGTATTTAAAAACGCTCAAAAACTTACATCGATAGTACAGCACATGCAGAGCAAGACACTTTTTTTTTTTTTTGTCACATGCAGTAAAAAATCAAAAACTTCTTCAAACTAACGATAAATTATAATTGTACTAAAAAAAAAGAATATTTAAACGAAGTTCTTAAGTTCTTCAAATTGGGCGCATATAACTATTAACACTAAATTAATATAATAAAAACATAAAAACTCTCATTTTGAAATCAAATAAAATAAAATAAAATAAACGTTCAAAAGTATTGCAAGTATGTATACTTGATTTTGGAGGTATAAGCTGTACTTTAAGTAGTAAAGCAATCCACCAAGTGTTTTATTTTATTTAATATTTTATTGAAGATAAGACGACTAAATCGTATCGTATCGATCTATATCTCCTTATTCTAGACTCTAGAGTAAGCAGCTATCCACGTTTTATAATTTAAAAAAGTGTTTAATTAGCATTATTATTATTTTTATATAGTACTAATTATTGAGTGGTATTAAATGCTGGGCGGGCTTAGCTTTTTATAAATTTTAATCCATTGGTCCAGTTTTGAAAACATGATAGAAACAAATAAATAAAATGAAGAAAAAGAGGGAGAGAGAGAGAGAGAGAGAGAGAGAGAGAGAGAGAGATAAATAGAACAAACGATTTGTTAGACTTCAGTTACAGGGCATTTATTATTCGTTGTACTCAGGAGTGACAAGTTGCATGATTTAATATATATTTTCTATATATGAATATGATTATTATGGATGGATGGTCAAACGCAGTGTGCGTCTGTGAGTGAGTGGAGAATGTTTAAGAAACTGCAGTATGCCTAAGTATATATGTACTACATGGTTTGCTGGCCAAACAAAAATGTCATGGGTGTTGTACGTGTAGGCGTTACGGCGTGTTTTATATGCTTATTTAAAACAAAACAAAAAACATACTAAACTTATAAAATTAGTTAGTAAAAGTGAACAAAATCATAAAGTTGTGTGTCCAACAATTAAGCAAAAAAATGTACGAAAAATGTCCGTGCCGTGCCTACTAGAAAGACAAGCAACGGAACGGAATATCCATATTTTGATATTTTGAAATCTTCACAAGATGAGATGAGCGCAAAAATGTCGTACGCATCATTGTCATGATTGCCGAACAGATTTGCTGAAGGTTGCTGCACATCAACGAGAATCAACAAAGTGCAATGAAGTACTAATTGGGGCATATTCTGCAAGATACTGCAGCTTTAAAGATATTGGTCACGATTTGTTCTTTATGCAGTCCATATAACATTGGCTCATCTAATTTATTATGTGGTTCACTACAATTTCTTCATATGATTTATCTACTTTTCCAGTGTTATTTGTATGTATACACGAGTATTAAATAAATGAACAAGTTATTCACGATGGTAAAAACAAATGAATTTCCAGGAAAAAGTACCGTTTTAACAGTGATGGGGTAAATGAAAATACAAATTTCGGTTTTGGTTCCAAAAATATTACACCGATATTATCGTATCGTAAATTAAAAATAAAAGAAAAATCAATAATCCTAATACTTATACTTATACCATAGCCTCAATTGTTTAGTATCACTATTTATTTCTATAAAATATGCTGCATTGTTCGAGATGGAGCTACTACTATACTAGTAGATAACAAGATTTGAAACGATTTAATTTCAACGTTATCTTCCTCAAAGTATTTGGCTTTAGAAGTCACAGAACGCAGAAGAGGGTTCTTCTACTCATCATAGCAATGCTTGAACTGGCATACTGGAATCTACTACAGCTGAGCGGGAAAAGTAATTTGAATGTTACCCAGAGTGTGTCTTAAATTTTTCAGTAAGCAAGATTTTCTCTACATTCTTATGACATCTTCTTCGTTCACTTTGCAAGATTGAAAAACAATAACTCAAGCGGCGTCTGGTTAACTTAAAAAAAAAAAAGAATCTATGTGCGAGATACGAGGGGTACTATTTATATTTCGGGAATAGCAACTAATAACAAACATTTTTAAATGAAAATGGCTTTATTGTTTTTCATAATATTCCCCTTGATGATCACTTTTGCATTCGTTCAAACCATTTGTCATAGCAGTTTTTCCATTCCTCTTGAGACATCTCCAAAACATGGTTTTTGAACGCTTCAACTGCTTCTTCGGCGCTCGTATATCGTTGACCACGCAGAACCGGGAAGAAGATGAAGTCATTGGTTGCCAAATCAGGACTGTACGGAGGATGAGTCATTAATTCGATGTTTTGACTGCTAAAAATGCACTTGTTTGAAGAGATGTGCGAAAGCTCGCATTGTCATGATGGAGAATGATTCGTCTTTGGCGGTTGGTTCTACGAATTTCTCCAATGACTTCCGGCAAACAAATGGTCGTGTACCACTCAGAATTAATCCTACGTTGCTCAAGCGGAACAGTGGCCACATGACCCATTCGGCCGAAGAAACAGACGATCATTTGCTTCGCTATACTTTTTCCACGAACAACTTTTGTTGGATTTGGCTCGTCTTGGAATACCCACACGGTCGACTGCTGTTTTGTTTCCTGCACCTACGCATATATCCATGATTCGTCACCTGTCACGATTTTATACTCGTCTTTTAAAGCACCACGGTCGAACTTTTTAATATTTCCTTACACCAATCGACGCGAGCCTTTTTTTGAGCGATTGATAAATTATGGGGTATCCAACGAGAGCAACTTTTTTTTTCATGCAAAATCGAATGTATTGAAGTGGAACTAATGTGCAAGGATGCCTTCTATCTCACGATATGTCACATGACGATATTGCATTGAATTCCACCACGATTGAATTCACTATACCAGCGATATTCTGTGGTTTTTGATGGTGCTTTATCGCCTTACAAAGAACTGAGATACATTCTTGTTGAGATAATCCACGTCGAAAGTTGTAAAAAAATATTCCAACGAAAACCTCTTGAAATATCCATTTTTTGGCCAAATTGCTTTTCTGAACTCACTGTACACAAAACAAATAGCAATTGTACATCAAAACTTTGTGAGTACGTTTATGCCAAAAAATGTCAGTTTATTATGGTGTTGCCAGATTTTAGCTTTTGACATTAGTGTTGCCAGTTCCCGAAATATAAATAGCAGCCCTCGTATACTGCTTCTAACTCCAACTGTGAGGTTTTGTCTCGTTTAGTCTTTGAGAAACATACAATCAGACATATATAGGAACGTATGTATATGACTACACTACATATTCCCATGTGTTTCGGTTTTCCAATTCGAAAAAATGGTTCGGAAATACTTTCGTTAAAATGGTCTGTTATTCACTTTCAGAAAAATATCGTGATATGAATTCAATTGATATTGCATCGAATTCAAAACGCGATAGCTTTCTGACTTAGTATATCCTTTGTTGATAGCTAAATATAAGTGTTATTAAGAATCGTATAATTTGATGGAAATTATACAATAAATATTCCGAGTTCGGTAGTTTTTAAAATATGTTGTAGGTGATGGATGAGAGTGAGATCGGACTTTTAAAACTCTTGTGAGTTTTTAATATAAATAAAAAGAGTATAAAAATTGCTTAAAGTACAATAAATAAAATATATTTTGCATTAAGAAATAAGTTCCAGGGCTAACAAATATAAAGGGGGGAGGGTTTAATCATTTTCTATATATTAATGAACGTTGCGAAGGAAATGGGCGCACAACAACTGATTGCAGAATAAGAAAAGACGCTTTTGTGTTTTAGTGAATACTGCTTTGGGAAATTGCTTTCAACTAATCTATGGAACAGGTTTAATGAAAAGGTAGGTGTAGATACTATGCAATTGTTGTAGGATTAAGTTGAGGAGTTTGGATTAGGTTGACAGGCATAGTGAAACTAAGGATTTAACGCAAATGATTTCTTTAATACGCTTATTGGCGGCTCATTAATGTTCATCATGTTGTGGCACTAAGTTTGCGTAATTTTTTTTTCCATGGCCACAGTTATAATGAGCAAACGAGTAACTCGATGAGGTTACATGCTGTAACACACAGGCGAAAGAAAAAAAAGAAACACATTTTTGAAACACTCTCTATCGATATATGTAAATTACCCATCATCGACGACAATTTATCGATAAACAATGATAACACAAATGTATTTGTTGTATAGGTTAGTGATGTACTTTTATGATGAATTTAAGAAGAGATCAAATTGAAGTATAAAACTTAAAATAGTATGTCAATCGTAATTGAACTCTTTGGTAGTTTTTTTGCTGATGATAAAACCAAAAACTAAATAAATAAAATCAAATAAAAAATTTGCTAATTAATACATACCTTGTTGATGGAATGCACGACCGCCGTGCGAGCTGTGCACGCTCGGTGGACCTTGTCCATATAGGCCTTCATATGCATCTTCTGGCCCTAGCATATCCTGCAGTTTTTGTTTTTTTTTGTTTATGTTTGTTGGTTTTTTTTTTACATGTTTTTAGTTGTGATTGTGATCGATATCAGAAGAAAATTGTTAGGATATAGAGACACACACACACACACATACATAAACGCATTTGTGTAGTTTGGATATTGTTTTCAGTCGGGGAACGTAAGTGAAAGGATTCGATCGATACATTTTTTAGTGTCGATTTATGTATATTTTTACGTGTGTTGTAGAGTGTAGATGCGAGTTATGATGTTTTTTAATTGTTGTTGTTGTTGTTGTGGTGGTAGGTGTGCAGTTTTGCAGTTGTTTGGTTTGGTTTGGTTTATTTTTTGTGAATTTTTTTATATTGAACACAAATGTAAAAGAAAAGAAACAAGAAATAATAAAATTAAATTTTTAAAATAAACAAATAAATAAATAAATAAAAATGAAAAATTGTTTACACAAAAAAATTAAATTTTCTACTGCCCAATATACTTGATTATACTAAACTTACAGATTAATATTTTCATCAATATACATATTTGAATTAGATTAGTTTGAATAATTTTTTTTTGCTAGAAAAATTATAAAACTCAAATGCTGTACTACGAATTTATATTGTACATTTTACAAACTGAAATAAACAATAACGAAAAGAAGCTAATAGAGCCAAGCTGAAAATAAGTTCTCTTCAAATTTCTTTTCATTGAATCAAAGCATATCTGGACTGTCCCAGTTTGCATTTTCGAGCAGATTTTGCGAAAGTGAATTCTTGCATTGAGTAATAGAAATTGCTCAATTTTAAGTGAAAAATTTACCATTTAATGGAATTCACTTACGCAAAATCTTAACGAAAATGAGAACCTGAACAGACAGACCTGTATATATAATTGTTCTTTGTACGCATTTATAGTTAAGAGACAGATATAGAGAGCGTGTCAGCAAGAAAAATGGATCATCGATACTTCGATTCGAGTACGAAATCATACAAACAAACATATATACATGTATGTACATAAATATGTATATATGTACAAGTATATCTATGTATATATATACTAATAGATATATTCATACAACTTTCTACAATGACGCACCTGTAAATCCGGACCCATGCCTAGATCAGCGTTAGCCCATATATTGTTGTCCTCACGCTGTAATGAATTGGTCAATTCAATTGACAAGCGTTTTTTGTAATCCTGTGGCTTATCCTCGCTCATGCGGAAGAGTATTGCAGCTGCATATGTAGCAACGCCTTCGTTACGTGAGTGTAGCAGATCTGTTAGCGGACCTGTAGCGCCCTCCTGTTCAACTATTTCGGCACCCTCTTTATCGGCAGCCAATTCGCAGAGCACACCGGCAGCAACGCGCTAAAAGTGAAAGCAAATCGATTATATGCATAATATTAAGCTTTTAAATTTATATATCAGTCCAGTCAAAAATATGGTAATCGGTGGATAAAAATCTAAAAGTTTTAAAAATTGCAATGGTTGTTAGTTCTTTATCTACAATACAACATACTAAAAGTCCTGAGTAGTGAGGTGCGGGCTAGCGGAGGAACAGAATCCTATTTAAAGATGATTTTATTTAATTTTTGCGTATATCTTCGTAACTATCAAAGATACGGTTCCCCTGTTCCAGTTTTCGAAACCGAATGATTTGTTCGGAATTGATTTCGTTAAATCGGCGCTAAATCATTCCACGTTCAGAATGATTTAGCGGTTTAAATTCATTTGGAAGTGGCACTATGAAAATTACATTCTTAAAAAAACAAAACAACAACAAAAATTTTTAAGGCTTCCATTCTTCTCAAATATATTAGCAATCATTTCCTTTTCTGTAAATGGATGTCGATGTCGCTCCCACTAAACACATGAATGAAACGAATTCATTTTGCAAACACCATATTCTGTTACTTCAAGAAAGTATGGAATATGATTTAGAGCCCACTTTCCTTATTCCTGGTTTAATGTAGCATATATTAAATGGTGGTGGCGCTAATGTCATCAACAAGACTACCAAATCAATGTATTCGCCTATTATTGCTACCTTGTTCTCACACACAAATGGCGATTTTGCAAGTCTACATCGCACAATAGTTGTATCAGCATCTCCTTCAGCTGTTGTTGTTTTAATATCCTACCAATGCAGTTTTTAAAACAGCATATTAAAAAACATAGTATTTATAACTAGCGAACAAATGTTCTTGCAGAAAGTCCAACAGCAGAGAACCAGTTATCACTATGCATTCATGGGTCTTCATAACACGTTGCTTTATTATCGTATCTGACTCATGAGAATCTAATCTGGTAGCTGATATACACGATTTGTTTGCTTAAAGTTCAGAATTAGCGCGCCGCACTTTTACCAAAGCTGGGCACAATTTTTAGTATGTTATATTATACTAACTCACAACCATTCCAATTTTCAAAAGTCTTGAATTTTTTTTTTTCCTGCATTTGTCTGAACTTCATGATGCTCACCTGAATGTTTTCGATTTCATTGAAGAGCAAACGCACGAATATGGGTATAACCGATTGTTGGCGAATGAGTGCACGATTGTGTTGTTCGCGTGCCAGAATGTGCAATGCACCAACTGTGCCTTCGACAATCTCCTCCATACGTACACCATCGGCGTATGCTGAGGGCTGCTGTGAGCCATTAGTGGCAATAGAAGAACGTTGCTGCGTGTATAGAAATAGCGTGAATCTTTGTCAAAATAATATATCTAATGTTATATGAAGTACTTACGCGCTCAGTGTCCTGGAAGGCGCGCATCAGCAGACGCACCAAATGATGTATAGCGCCGTGTTCGCGCAATGGAGCATGATTTGCTGGGCACAATGCCAGATTGCGTATCAAACCGATAACTGCCTTAATTAGTGGCCAACGTGATGGCGGATGCAACAGCTTAACAATCACCGACAGTCCATAATTAAGACGCACAGCATTCTGTGCCAGTTCCGAGTCCACATGACGTGATGTCAAATGACGTAAAGCACAAACCGCTGGCTCAGTAATTTCCTCGCGATCTCCTGCATTAATGATAGTGCGTACAAGTGCATCGACACCACCGACTTGGCATACCGTAGCCTTATTGCGCTGATTGTTGCACGTCAAATTCGAAAGAATACCGGCAGCGCATGTCACAACATTCACATCGGTAGAGCCGAGTACTTGCACTAGAGATTGCAAGAGTACTTCCATACCTTCCACTTTGGTACCAGCATCAGACAGATTACGTAAAGTCCAGAGACAGTTCTGCACAAGACGTGGTGACATATTACCCAAATGCATGGCAAGTGCTTGCATACCGCCAGCATCGACAATTGCCGGCTTGTTACTGGAGCATACCGAGAGCACTTTCAACACACGTGATGTGGTCCACAAAAGCTTCTCGTAGTCATAAGAACGCATAATGCGTACCAATTCATTTGGGCCACCAGAAGCAAGTATGATAAGTTTGCTCTCCTGGTTACCATATGCCAAAATCTGCAGACAATCGGTAACAATGGCCAAGAATTTGACATTATTTCGTTGCAAAAGCGTAACCATCTTCTGTAGTCCACCGGCTAAACGCACTGTCATCTTAGAACCATCCTGATGCAATAGTAAATTGTGTAATGTGGTAATAGCATAGAAGAGTACGCTCTCCACTGGCGATGATAGCAACTTCACCAGTGCCGGTATGCCACCACTTTTGAATATTGCCAAAAGACCTTGTCGATGATGCGATAAATTGTGCAGTGTACCGACGGCAGCTTTGGTGCTCTCCAGATCATTACTATTCGAGATGGCGCGCACGAGTGCTGCGACCATTTGTGGACTATTCATTATGGCGTGACGTGATGCCTCCTTCTTTGACAGCTGATGTACCATCATGGCGGTACGTGAGACAACAACCTGATCTTCATCGTTTAAAAGTTTTATCATCTCGGGCATAGCGCATGTGGCTAGCTCGGCATCATACTGGAAATTAATCAAATTGGTAACAGCATATTTCAACATCTGCGATGGCTCCGACAGACGTTGCACAGCAGTTGGTTGCTGTGGATCGAATTGAGTCGATGGAATTTCGATGCCCTCCTCCTGTGTCTCGGGAAACATGGCGGCACGTACACGCTGCGAACGTGTCTGACTCAATTGTTGATTCATATCATCAACCTGACCCTGTGTAAAATTTTGAGGAAATCCAGTATCCAGATCGAACATAAGTGGATCATCTTCCATCTCTTCATCCTCTTTGCCGGATAGCGATGGCACCTGTGTGACAGCACCCGACTGTATGCCCGAATCGCAGAGATAGGAATTCTCTTGCCACAACAATGTTTGTTCCTTGACCGACGGCATGGGCGGCAGATCCGGCGGATTGTATTGATTATTGTGCGACACTGCAATAAAGATGAGAAAACATTCATTATTATAATATGTACATACATATATGGATACTATAAGCATCTGAGCATCAACATCAAAGCGCAACTCCAACAAAACCATTTCAAATTTAATGGATTACAAACTGCTTCACTTAAGATGTGAACACACTTTGACAGCGTCATTCCTTTGAATTTAGTTAGAGCGCCGCAAATGCTTCAGAATGATAGAACATATTCGCATGATGTGCCGAAGTCGATTTAAAACGTAAAATCAGTGATAGGCATAACAACATGAATTCCACATTTTAAAGTCATTTGAAAGAAATTTAAAAAAAAAAATGTATTAATATAAAAAATACATTATAAAACGCTTTGGGGCATGTTTTTGAATCAGCGTATTTAGTTTCAAATAAGAATAGCTTAAAATCAGCAAATCTTTTCTCAAACTACAAGAGCGGCAACGTAAACAAAGCTGTAAGATACGACTGACTGACGTACTAACTGAAACTGACTAACTACTCCTGGCTGCCACTTGCAACAGGAGTAAACACACACAAACTGGACTAGACGGTTAGACAAATTTGTCACTCATTGCGACAGTAGCTCTCTAAGTTTAGCGCATGCCTTATGTCGACACGTTATAAATAAAACAAGAATGACTGCCGCAGTCGAGTGGGTTCGGCTTCGAGATACCCTACATTGTTTACGGCTCCTTATTTGAACCATAGATTATATTATTTAGTGGTCCGATCTGGACATTAGCGGATTATTTTATTTTAGTTGATGAACAATTAGAACTAATTAAAAATAAAATTAAAACAAGACAAAACGTGAACTTCGGAGGAACCGTGAATGGTATGTCTTTATGGGGGCTACCACTAAAACTGTGTGGGATACGCACATTAATATAACAAATTTCAAGAGTGATATCAAAAGTAATAAACAAGTTTTCGTACAAAAACCCAAAAGTGGGTTTTGGGCTTGAATGCCGTACCCAGCTCTCAAAAAATGAGCGGGGCACAGCTATTGACATATATGTGAGGCATCCGTATTTAAGAGGACTCCACATCATATTTCAAGTTGATATCAACCGTAATAAATTAGTTTTTCCTACAAAAACACAAAACTGGGCGGTGGGTTTGTATCGAAGACACAGACGGACATGTGTAAATCGACTCTTCTTCCGATGCTGATCAAGAATATATAAAATTTATAACGTCTGCCAAGACTGCAACTGCCTGTTACATGCATTTGCACAAACTGATTATACTCTTTTACCCTATGGGTACAGGGTATAAAAACTAAGGGTAGTTCGAATCATTTGGGGTGGTATCGACGACGACTATGGGTGGTGTGTTTTTGCCATCTACAGCATATGTTGACAGAACTTGTCAAGCACAAAGCTATTGTAGCTAGCTATCTGGCTAGCTACTAAATACAAAGCTTAGACAAATGCCGGTCTGACGTTTGGTTCTGGCCCAGTAATTGAAACAATTGTAGTCGTTTTGTATTGCACAGTCCTTACATTTACTTGCTTGCATGCATATACTTACCTACATATTATTTGTATTTGACAGCTTTGTTCTTTAACTCAAATTTCAGGCGTGACATAACCCTCACTGCGAACAGAGTCACATCTTATTCCCCAATCGATGTATGTTCATTTAGGTATGTGCATATACATATATACCACTCTGTGCGGCATAATCAAGTGGTTGAATGAGCATTAAATATGCATACAAAAGTACACACTAATTACATTCTGTGCGCAAAAATTAAAGGCAGAAAAAGGATGCTGCGACGGCATAAACAAAAACTTAATAAGGCTGCTCACTCACAAACACAAAAGATATGCGAGTAGGAGTAAATGCAGCAGAAAAGTAGCGTATTGAGTTATATCAGGCAATAGTTTAGATCGGGGCACTAAACTTCAACAACCTTACACTATTTCAAACTTTAGTTGAAATAGTGTAAGGTATTTTCAGATTTAATTTAATATGATGTCTGTTAAAACTAGTTGTGAATTACAAACGCATGAATGTATTTAATTCACAGCTAGTTTCATTGTTTTATGTCTATATTTCCAGAATTTCTGACTGTTTAATCTCGCAGCGCAGTGGTTTGTGCTCGTTGTAGGGTACTCCACTCTGTTGTGCTTACACACAGTGTCCAGGTTGGCACACCATAGTCGGTTCTGTTTATGACTTTGTAGTTGGAGACTATCGTTTCTTTGTATTTTCCTCAAGTGCTTGAAGAACTTTACTCCTAGTCTTATTTTTTTTTTTTTTGCCGTATTATCAGCGTGCTTGACAAGGAACATAAAACTGTCAAACGTAGCCCCTGGTAGTTTTTGATGTTTGACTGTTGCACTATAAGAAGGTGGTGAAGAAGGTCCTAGCCACTGTAAATTATTGGCTACAGAGAAATTAGACAATTTTATTCCTCTTGTAACTTTCAACACAGTTCATACAGTTCTGACTGGATTTCTGTCAACTTCTTTTGCTCTGCCCAACCAAAATGGTTGCAATTTCGAAGATGGAAGTTCCAATAATCCAATGCCGAATGTCAATTGCCGACATGCCGACAGTTTTTACCGAGAAAGAAAAAAATTTAAAAGTTTAAATTTTCAGCTAACACTATCGCCATGCATTAGAGTTACACCCACAAGGCAGCAGGAGAACATAGAAACAGGTATCAACTGAAGTGAAATAAAGCTTTTAGCAAGACATCGCCAAAGTTTTAGAAGTTTCGTTGATGTTCTATGCCCATGGAATGAAAGGACATACGATACGATTTTGAAGATGTGCCAAACTTTAAAGAGCTCACGACAAAGGTTAAGAAAAGGTATTCCAGAGTTGCTTAACAATCATAGTTTTCTGAATTTTAAAGATTTGTACAATTGAAACGTTTATGTTTAATTAATCTTTGATTTTTTCACGAATGTGTATAATCCTTTAGAAACGTATTGCATACAATTGTAAATTTAACGCGCCCCATTTACAACGGCCCTAGAACGTATTCGTATGCAAAACAAACATTCATGAGAATAGCGAATAAAAAACAAAAGGCATGTGTATACGTATATACTACATGCACTTGGTACATTCAGACACAGTCAAAGGATATGGATGCATGTGTTAAACATGATTCGGCTCCAGTTAGAGTAGCAAGGAAATCCAATTAATGTGACAATGTGAGAAAATGCAGAAGGCTTAAAAATCCGAAAGCAAGTAAAATATAAAATAAACAATATGCGATTTTGTTTGAACCATTGATTAAATATTTAAATTTGCATTAATATCAATACCACTTCATATAAAATACAAATTTAATAAGAAAGTTATCTAGTATCAGGTCTGTTCCAGTTTCCCATTTCGGGAAGATTTTTAAACTGATATCTCACAATTTACAATGCCCAATCACTTTAACAGATTCAGGTTGCGCACGAAAGACTAATAATGTATTTCATGTCAAAGCTTAAAATCAGCAACGTGGAACATTATTTTCATGGCGTGCTGTTCTAAATATGGGTAAGGTCATAATCGGACTATCATAAACAGCAAATAGCAATATTAAGGCTCATTTATTAGTACAAGCATTATGAAATGCTCGTCAGAAAATTATATTACAAAGCGAGTTTTCTTGCAATTCTAAATCCTTTTTTATACTTCTTTGGAAAACCTTTCTTTCTTTCAGTCATTATGGAGTTCTTGCAAGTTTCTTGTCTCTTGTAAACCACTCCAAATTTTGTTGGTTTTCTATACTTATATCGAAGTAGTAGATGAGCGTCTGTCGGGAGATGTTTTGTTTTATTTTTTATGTAGCCATCTACACCGATGTCTTAATATGATCAAAATGTTTCTATCTGTCAGTTGTTGGATGTAAAGATGAAGTGTCTTTATTATTAGAAGAACATTATGTGCGGCGCTTGCCAGACTCTGCATCATACTATTCAATTGTTTGTTGGCTATTGTTTGCTCTTTCTCTCCAAACATTAGCGCCATATGTTACCATAGGCCTTATTATTGGAAGATATTATAAATATATTTAGATAATACTATACTTACTTGTACGATTTTGCGCTGGCATGTAGCTCATTTTGGTGATATAAGCGCTTTACAGCACACCTGCAAACAAAACAGAAAATCTTACTTTAATAAAAATTTAAAATTTATTGCATGTATTTAAAAAACGGCACAAAAAGTAATAATCTTCTTATATTAACTTTTGTTTAATTGTGGTTGGAAACAATGGAAAAATGTAGAAGTAGCACTCGACAAAAATTTACAACTTTTGTACTTCATTCGATATAACAAATTATCTCTAGTTTCAGTAATTAATATGTTCCTATAGAGAACCTGTATCAAAACTAACTGTTTTATGAACCCTATAACATCTAAATTTGAAGTTCGTAAATCAAGTACAAAGAAAGATATATATCCGAATTGTAGGTTTGGCGGAATATAGCATAGTACAATAGTACTATATGAACCGATATTAGTTAATTAAAGCAGATGAAAAACAATATTCTATAGTGCAACGAGCCTGACTATCGCCCTTATCACCAGTAGTGGATTTGTGGATTACATCATTAAGTTATTCGTGTTTATGAGCCAAGTTATCGTCATTTGCGGGAGGAGTTAATTTATTTCTTTCTCAGACACCTGCTGAGGCCGCTTTGAGTGAAAGAACGTGTCGTTAGTGGTTTTAACGCTTCGAGAATGGTGATTTCCATGTCAAAGATGAAGAATTAGAGGCATTGCTTAATGAAGAATTGCGTCAAAGTCAAGAAGAGTTAGCAAGCTCATTGGGAGTGGCTCAATAAGCAATTTCAAAATGCCTCAAAGATCTAGAAATGATCCAAAAGCAGCCAAATTGACGCCCATGCGAATTGAAACCAATGGGCGTGGAAAGGCGTTTCCCCCCTGTGAATAGCTGCTTGTACGACAGAAAAGGAAGGGATTTTTGCATCGAATTCTAACTACTTAGCACTGAACAATTTATCCACTAGACAATCCCGTCGATAAACAACAACGGTAAAGCCAAATATCTATGGATCCATGCCTTTGCTCTGTATTTGGTGGGATTAGGTGAATGTAGTACACTATAAGGTAATCAAACTGAATGAAACCATCACGAGCGATCGATACCAACATCAATTGTTGCGTTTGGGCCGAGTATTCAAGAAAAAAACGGCCGCAATTCGAGCAGAGAAACGATAAAGTGATTATTAGGCACGACAAATCTGGGCATCATGCTGTAAAACCATTTAAAATCATGTTAGAAACACTCCAATGGAATGCCGTAGCCTAATCGCTGTATTCACCAGACACTGCTCTTTCCGATAACCACTGATTCCGATCGAATAGTTTTGGCTAATCTGTGTTGCACTCTCGCAATTACAAAGAAATCAAAAATTTTACTTCTTCTTGGATTACATCTTAAGACGAGTCATTTTTTAGACGCGGAAAAAGTAGTGGCAAGCGATGGACAATTTTACGAATAAACTATTTGTTACCACTTTCGGACTATAAAGCCTTAACTTTGAAGAAAAAACGATACGAATTAATTCAATAGTCGCCGAGAACTTCATACAGCCAGATATAGCTGTCTCGGCTCGACTTTATATAGGGTATTTTTTTAGAGGTGTAGAACTTAGATTTGAATTAAATTACTGAGATTGAAAAATTTCAAATTGAAAATTGGCTTTATTAGAAAAACATTACATGAAAAACAATATGATTTCGGGCATGTGGGTTCCGATGTGGTGCATTCTGGAAGTTAAATTTTCATCCAATCTTTATTTAGAGTAAACGTGCTGCGAAAATCTTCTATGATTAATTGAAATAAACGCTCGGATGCACGATTATGTCGACCGTAAAATGGACGTAGCGCACGGCAACATTCCCGAACTGAAACACGATTTCCGAAATAGATTTTTACAATTTGCAAGCGTTGTTGTGGCGTTAGTCTATTCATGTTAAAATGGCAAACCAAACTGTGAACAAATGACAATAGCGTTGCCAGATCTGACCAATTTGACAGTTCAATCACTGTCGGAAAATGAAACCCCTAAAAAGAACACGCTATACAATGAATCTACTAAAGTTGGAGATACATGGGGCTTAAAAAAAAAAAATTACTATAAACGGAGCGTTATCTGTATACTATCAGTTTATATGGAAGTTTTGTGTGTCAGTGAACGGATAGGCGCTCAATTTCAGGTACATAAATACATATGTACACACTATGAACAAATTTAATTCGGATGGCTCAAAAAAAAATTATTCTTATCAAATTTGGAGTAAATAGAATGGAAAATGTTGAACAATTTAAACTATCATGCGACAATAGGCAAAAAAGTCATGCTGGAACTTTGCATTAGAATGGACGTGACGCGCCCAGTTCTATGTACATTTATATATGTAAGTATATATGTATATACATATATATACCAAGTTTCAGCCCTAAAAAACAGAGTTTAGTTTTGTGCAACAATACAAACCGATGAACGTATATGGCTATCTACTTTAAAACTATTTTGTTGAGGAGTCGCATAATTTATGCATTTTTTTTCCTATCTGCCTTCTTTAAATATCCTTTTGTTTAAACAAAACAAAAAAAAGACAAATTAAACAATAACAAACAAATCAACAAACAAAAAAACTAAACAAAATTTAAGAGCAAACAAGATACACTATCGCATTAGTCATGTATCTCTTTTCTCTTGCTCTCTCTCTCTCTCTCTCTCTGTATCGCGTGTATATATATATATATATATATATATATATATATATATATATATATATATATATATTTATGTATATATGTATATAAGTTTAAAGAAAAAAAATTGTGCTCGAGCAGCAGCGAAATACAGAAGAAAAAACGAAGATGGCGAGGACGCTGCGGCATGATACACACATACATACATATATACATATCGTATGTATGCATGTATATATGTACATATATAACAGTTAAATTAATTTTTCTTTTAAATTATTACCTGTAGCTGTTAAAAAACGTTATTAATCACACAAACAGTTATTGTTTTTTGTTCCTTTAAATAATTTATTACATATGTATGTATGTCTGTAACACTTTCTATGAAAAAAAAAAACAAATTATTCTACTTATTGTGGATTTTTAATTGCGCACACACCGAAACGAAGCGACACCGACGAAACGAAGTAGACAAGTGAACGACAACAAAAAAAAACGACAAAAAAAAAACATAATGCAGCAGGCAGAATAACAACAACGATACATACGAGTGCGCAGTTACAAAAACAGCAAGCAAATGAGATAGAAAGAGACAGTGAGAGAGTTTGATTGCAAGCAAAGGAGTACAAATTTCCACCGACTGCTTGTTTTTATGATTGGTTGTGTATGTGTGAGTGAATGAGGGAGTGCGTGTGCCTAAAATACTGCATGCACTTGCATAGGGTTGCCAGGTGGATTCCAGTAGTAAAAAAATGTTTTGCACACAATAAATATCACTTGCATGAAAATAGGATGGTCGAAAATGAACTACATTGTACTACAGTCAAACTGATGTTCTTTTTTTTAACATTTATTTGGATTACACTCATTCATAACTGCAAAAAAAAAGGAGACGGAGGACACCTAGGGACTGCTTATGTACAAATTTGTTCAAGTTTTTATGATAGAATGCATAAGAAAATTGAAAACTGTTATTTTTTTTTAATTTAAATATGTGAGATATCCTGAACTCCCTGACTTTCCAAAACAATGCTGAGAATATCTTCATCGGAGGGGTATTCCCTTGTGTACATTTATTATCAATAATGTTTTTTTTTTAAAGAAAGCATTCGTTTTTCTCAGTGCAAAAATTATTGGAAAAAATTCGTCATACGGAGATCAAAAACGCATGAGAGTTAAATTTACAGCTTTAAAATTTGTTCGTTGTTCAAAAATTCTTTCATTGGTCAATAGAAACGATCGTTCGAATATACATAAGCTATAGACGAGGGGGCTAACAAAAGCTGAAAATATTTTTTTTTTTTTTTTATTTTTAATTTTCACTTTTACACTCTTCACACAGAGTGTATATAGTATTATAATAAAATCGGCGAAAAGCATAAAGTACATACATTCAGGATCAGAACGATAAAGCAAGTTAATCTAGCCAGGTCCGTCTGTGGGTTTGTATACACTCTATTTCATCAATCTTTCAAACATTGGTTTGAAAGTTTTTACGATTTTTATAACAAACACCAGAATATGTTGCTGGGCGAATTTCTTCGATGCCAGGGACCGCAGCAACGTAAACTGATGCATTATCGTGATGTAAAAAGTAGTGATGGAGTTTCACTGTTTTGAGGTTTCTCACCATAACATTCAATTCCAGTTTCTTAGCATTCCGTTTCAGCCTGAGAGCCCAAAATTTACCAAAAAAAAACTCTTCAAAACCACTTGAAACAAGATCCCACCTTGCGACAGTAATTTTACGTTCTCATCTCTATCATCGAGGTGAAGCAAAAAAAAAAAAAACAAAATGTAGAATTCTTTACTTGTTTAATAAAAAAAAACTTTATTGAAATCAGAATGTTAGTACCTAATACTGAACAATTTCCATCGTTATTTCTTCCATGAACAATCAAAATTCTATCAAATTCACATTTTTTATACCAGCTTTTTATGAGCAATGCGTAATATTTGGTAATATAATATTCCCCATATAAAAATGAGCTATTCTCGAACACATGGTGTTCACAGTGCACGTGCGTATACCTGTAATTAAAACCAACTCCACTGAACATTAATTAATTAATTTACATTTAAAAGAGAAAATACCAAAACAAAATGAAAAAACAATAAATCGAATGAAGAAATATGCAAAAATCATCTGCATCGTTTATTCACTTAGGTAATATTATGTTAAAACCAGTTGCGAATTATAAATATATAAAATAGTTGCAAATTATATATAATTATAATAATTTTTGGCACATTCATTTAAGCACTTATAATTCTGTCCAAATGTAAAAACTGAATATTAATGAATATCCAATACCTGTGCTTAACTTTGCTAAGCTGGGCCTTACACAGAAAAAAAAGGTAATGCCTTCGAATGACGTAATGTCCTAAATGTCATAGTTCAGACCTCGCATTCCGGAATGAAACAATCGCCTAAGTTTTGTGAGCAACAACAATGACGAGGCATCGATAGTAGTATGCCGTGGTCGTTTTAAATCATCCGATTCATCTGCCGTGGAACAAGTTTTATTTAAGTAGAGTGATGACCGGTTCCAGTAGCGGATTAAAGGGATCTGAAAATCAGCGCAGTATGAAGAAAAGAACTACGGACTCGAAAACAGCTTTTGTAAGATTGACAAACAACCACAATTGAATAGTCAGAGTGACCGGGGACTGTTTAAAATGTTTATATAAACGTTATGACCGGGGGTTTCTTATGGGATTGTTTAAAATATTTTAAATTGAGTTTAGTGTGAAACAAACTTTGCAATTTATTCAAATTTATATATATATATATATATATATATATATATATATATATATATATATATATATATATATATATATATATATATATATATATATATATATATATATATATATATATATATATATATATATATATAAATTTATATATTCAAATGTTAATAAATTTACATTCGAGTACACACAGCGGAGTCACAGCAAATTGTTTCATAGATGAGCTGAATTGACAAATATACAATTATTGTTGATACTGTCGTAAACAAATTTTTTTCGTGATTGCAACTCACGAAAAAAAAAAAAAGGAAATGGTGGCAGTCATTCTTGCTTTCTAATTGGCACTTTAGTGTCGATTTGCTACCAAAGTTCTCGGTGAAACCGGGACTTATGTTAAAGTGAAACTATGTGTTTGAAAAAAGACTGGATGTTGAGGCGCAGTGAGCTAGGTCATAGAGCTGCTTTTCCGTTTTGCTCCGACGTGCACTTGCAGCTTCAGAAACACTCATTGAGGTATACTCCTCTGCGTGGAAAGTGACATGTTAACGCTGCTGTCAGCATGGAGTTCTCAAGCCTATTTTTGTTCAATAGACTTTTAACATTGTCGCGTACGCCGCCATGTGTGTATTCTGGACCATAATATTGAGGTCCAGCGGAGTTAGTGTAATTGTTCGAATAGTTGTAATTGTTCGAATTTTGCCCCTTGTAATTGTTCGAATTTTTTCAGTATTTGAGTTCATCATCGACCCATCAAAATGAGGCGTAGCAGACCTCATAGATTATATATATTTTTTATCAGCATCAAAAGTCGCATTGAATTTAATATTTAGACTCTCCAATTACCTCATCAGTTAAAGTGTATAAAGCGAACAAGCCAACCCCAATGTAAGGGGTTGCCCTATACAAACCTATCCTGTTTCTTGGAGTTGTGCGCATTTCAAAATGGAAATACCGTTTCTTGTTAAATATATTGTTCGTTTATTCGTACAACTCATATATATTGAACGGAATTAATCATAAACACCAATGACATGAAATGTATTCATCATTTTCTGGATCAGGTGGCGTTCGTTCTTATTATTGTTGTTGTCCAAAAATTCACGGACAACGTGAGCGTATTCACCAGGACACCGCAACAATTAAAAAACGTTGAAAAGGGACGAATGCATGAATGCTGATTATTATTGCGGTATGCAAATTTGCGAAGATTCCATAGTACACAAACGAAGAAACTTGAGCAAAAAAAAATTTTATTTTAGACTAGAATAATGAATATGTGGAAATATTGAAATTAACTTTTTAATACATTTGTGAACAAGCTCTATGTTTTTAACCGATTTCGATAATTTTTGTAAAAGAATGATCTTTCATTGTAGAACTTGAAAATAAATTTCGGGGACCTTTGAAAATGCACAAAATGTTACTGTTCCTGGATCTGCATTACCATAAATTTTGCAAAGAGGACAACAACGAGATACAACTTACGCAAATCGTATAAAAATTTATGGTTATATGAAAATATATTGAAAAAAGTCTATGGAAAACCAGCTTTCGTGTTTGTAAACTAGTATTATTATTTATTTCCAGCCATTTTTAGAGTAAGGAAAAGGGGAATTTGGCAAGTTAAATTAAAAATTATTTGTTTATATGAATTGCTTAATACATGTTTTTCTCCCGGTCACACTTTACTAATTTGCATAAGTGTACTACTATATCTATATTGTTCTAAAATCAACTTTCAAGAGACCTGATACTATAAATATGCCTGTACAGAAAAATCTGTACAAACATATATTTGGACTTATATATACGGACTTATATATGAGTGCGAGCGAGAGGAACGAAGTATTAAAAATATTGTAAGAGTGTTGCCACATTTAGTCTGGTGAAAAGACAAGTTGGTCGCTCGCTTGCACACATACATTTTCCACACTGTACAGAGGCATTTTACGCCGCAGTGTGTGTGTGTGTGTGTGTTTGTGTGAGTAAGCGAAAGACATACTGCCGAAGAAGAAGAAGTGAGAAATCTTGTATGTGAAAACGCCATTATAGTTTGCTTGCAGCAGGTTCGAACATTGCGTGGTTAAATATAAACTTTCGGTATTATAAAGTGAAAACAAATATTAAAAACTGCTTTAAAGCAGACAAAAAAAAACACTTACGACGCGGTAAGTAATATAAGTTTATTGCTTGGAACTTGCGACATTTTCGCCAAGAGAACAAGTAGTTTTTTTTTTCTTGTGTGTGGCTATTGTAATGTATACATCTTTTGTTATATTTACTTCTCACTCTTACAAGTGCTTAGTCGTGCTCTCTCTCTCCTTGTCGCTCTTTCTAATGCACTGCACCAATTATTTTGATAACTGTGTATTTGTGTTTGAACAAGTTTGTCGGGGGTGTGGTGAATAACACACGCACACATGTATTCACTGCTCTTTTGTTGTTAATTGTTTGCTTGTATTAATGTGTTTGCGTTGTGTGTGGGTATGTTGATGTTGCTTTTATTTATACAAATTAATTAAATAAACCCATTAAAACTTTTGTAATAAATTATCTTTGATAAACAAAAAGAAGTCTGAAAATACGTGTATATGTAAATATTCCACTATAAACAATTTTCTATGACATGTAATTCCAGTACATTTTATGCTGACGTTTGTTAGTGTTTATGTGTGTCTGCCTGTGTGTGTGTGCATACAAACAAAACTTAAATAATAATTATACCCTGTATATCTATAGGGTAAAAGGGTATATTAAGTTTCTGCAAATGTATGTAACAGTTAGACCCTAAAAAGTAAATACATAAGTCGATTTAGCTATGTCCGTCTGTCCGTTCGTCTTGATGTATGAGACAACAGATCTCAGGAACTAGAGACTTCAAACTTGGACAGTTGGATGCGATGCACCTTGACCATACTCAGGTAGTACATACAGTCAATATCGACTAAAAAATGCACATTGCGGCTTCTTATGGAGGGACGCTTCATAATGGGTGCGATGCTTGCTTTTTGGGGTTGTGCGCTTTGACTTTTTGTATGAAATATTTTTTTTTTATTTAAGTTGATAATTGGCATAGTGGCTTCTTATGGACAACCACTTCACATAAATATACTAATGGGCGTGTTCCGCTCAATTTGTAGTGTAGCCCCGACACACACCCACAGCACACTTCTGAAAACTTTAGTTAAGTCAATATCAGCTTAATATTCGATATGGTGGTATTTGAGCATCGGTTCAAAAAAAGTTAATGATTCTTCTTGTTTATATTAAATTTTGTGGATACCACGCCCACAACACTCACACTATTCAATGCTGCATAGCCAGAAAAAGTTTATTTGCTTTTTGTTTTACTTTATAATTAATTTATTTTAAGAATGCATAGGTCTACATTAGCAAGGGTGAAGTGAATTTCGTAGTCGCAAACACACGACCTCTTCATACTTACTCGTTTTTCTTTGAATTTCTTTAAAATATATAAAATGAAATGTAATTTTTGTTGGTATTGAATTCGCAAATGTTATAACAATAAGTACAACTGTCTTCATTTACACTTGAGCAGTAATCATGTCAAAAGTTTTGCTTCATTCTCTTGTTGGAAAAGTATTAGCAATATGCCGGAAAGTTTGTATTGTAGTGAGTAAACGATATATGTAAATAATATTAACACATTAAAACTAAAATATTTGTTCAAAACTTTCTGTCTATGTTTGACTACACAAAAACAAGTTACTCCGGGTTTAAGAAATCGGTTTTCAACTTGGTATGAATATTTACTACAGTGGACGTGCGGAACTCTTAAGTAGGTTTTTATTGAGCTACGTAAGATTTTTGAACTATTTTTGAAACCTTTTTCAGGAAAAAACATCTTTATATAGCAATGCTAGAGAGTACATTGGCTGGTATATTTGTGCTGTTCCAAGCTTCACAGTCGATATAATTAATATAAAATTATATGTATTAAATTTTTTAGAAATATGTTACATACTCCTCACTAACCAAATCAACATCAATTTCGTCGATTACATCGGCTTTCCAATTTTCAATTTCATTAATGGAAAAACACAATTTTGGTTAGAACTTTAACATTTCTTCGATTTTGTCACGGTAAGCATCGTTTTCGGTTAGAGACATAAATTTTTCAATCTTCGCTGTTATGTCGCACGTGAGCATTGTAGACTCCCATTTCATCCATGCACGTTACTTGTGAATGAATGGCGTGATCATTGATGTATCGCTCGATAAAATTTTACCTCAAATTGTCTTGAGTCGAATACCATTTCGGCACTTGAATTTTGTGAACCATCCATCACTTGCACAAAATACAGTGCTCTTTTTATACGCTATACCCATAGAGTAAAAGAGTATATTAATTTTGTGCAAATGTGTGTAACAGGCAGAAGGTGGTGTGGTAGACCCCAAAAGTATGCATATTCTTGATCAGCATCAGAAATCGATATAGCCCCGTGCGTCTGTTTAAACGAACTGATTTCGGAGACTAAAAAAGATAGTGCCTTCAGATTTGGATATTTCGGGTCTCCTCTTCTAGTTTTAAGACATGCATTTCATTCAGCTTCTTAACCCAGTAAGATTCTTTCTTATCTCTGGCAGCCCCATTTATATAGGGTGTTTTTTAAGACGTGCAAAAATTTTGAATTGAATTAAAATACAGAGTTTACATAACCACTTTTTATTTAGAGTAGACCTGGTGCGAAAATAATTCATGGTTAATTGAAATAGTTACAAGGATAAACGATTTTATCGATCGTAAAATGGACGTATCGCACGGTAACATTCCCGAATTAAACCACGTTTTTCGAAATAAATTGCACAATATGCAAGCGTTGTTCTGGCGTTTGTCTATTCAAAACAAAAAATGGACAAAATGGTAAACCAAACTGAGTACATGTGACAATAGCGTTGCCAGATCTGACCCGCCCGTTTTTTTTATAAGAGAAAACAAAATTATTTATAGAATCGTACAAAATATTGAACGCTGCTGGATGAAATTAGGTACATATGTATGTAGATTCACTGGAAAAATTGGCAGTACCATGCCCCATATATGGGAAACACCAAATTCGTTATATTTTTTTACAACTTTTAACGCAGAAGGATGATTTTTGGTACATATGTATGTATGTAAAGAACACTGTAAAAAATAAGATATAATTATAAAATTTGTGGTGCCACATTATAAAAGTAAGAGGGACATATAAACGCACGCCGATTACGCTACTGTAAGGCTATAATTCAAAATATTTTTAGAAAACATTTACTCCAATTTGCATTGAAGTTTGCATTGTTATGGTTGGCATTGCTGCAAGCAATGTTGGCAACCCTATGTACACAAGTGCATTCAGAATTTTATGCTGCCGCCGCTGCCTTCACAAACTTATGCACACGCAACACACTCACATGAGCATAAATGAAAAAAAAAATGCAAGCAATCAGTGGAAATTTGTCTTCCTTCCGCTCTCTCTCTCTCTCTCTCTCAGTCACTCTTCCTCTATCTTTCTTACTCAATGCAGCGTTGCTCTCATTTCGCTGCTCTGCTGCAGTGTATTTTTCATCGACTTCAGCAACTTCTTCAATCACTTGCTTACTTGATTTCGTTGGTGTTGGTCTGCTCATCGTGTAAGTTCAGCGCTCGGTGTGAAATTAAAAACCACTCATAGTGAAATTTTGTTGCATTGTCTATATAAAATAGTTATAAAAATGAATTTGTGTATATTTGCTCGATTTTTACGGAAATCTTTAATTTCTGTCTAAAACAAACGAATAAATACTTAAATAAATAATAGTTACGAATTTGAGTTAGTGTCTGTTTTGTGAGTGATTTCAACAGCATTTCCAACAGCTAAAGGTATTTAAGTAAATAATTTATGTTGCAGGCTTTAACGCGAACTGCAAACGGAAATATGTACATAAATATATGACTAATGAATATCTTCTTTGCGTTTAAGTTTCTTTAGTTTCTTCTCTATGTTTCTTCTATATATCTCTTAGTTTATTATGTTGTTTTTTTTTCCTTTTGTTTTTGTATATTCTTTTTTTTGTTTGACTAAAGTAAAAAAAAAAACCAAAGCAAATGTGCTATCTCTTTTGAGCACTGTGACCTGTTTTGTTTTATTTGTTGTTGTTGTTTTTTTTTTTATTATTATTTTGTTTCACAATGTTGTCGCATTTCGTGAAAAAGAAAATGTTCAAACCGTTTATAAAAATTGTTAACAGTTTCTGTTCTTCTTGTAAAGGAAATTCAATAACAAAGCGAAACATCAGAAAACCAAAACGTACAAAAACAAACGGTCAAAGCTCCCTTGTTGTTGTTCTAAATAAAGTGGCCGCCGCACAGCACACTGGTTCACAATCCACATTTATCGGCTAAACCGAAAAGGTCAAGCAACAATATTTTAGCCAAAATTTAGTTAGTTTGACGAAAAAATGTTGAATGCTGGGGCGCTGCGATCTGAAGACAGATTCTTATAGAACTCGTCCACTCGTTAGATTTTGAGATATCGAGTCTTAAATATACAAAAAATACACTAAAAATTTTATAGTGATACTGAATAATTTACATTTTATTTTTAAATTCGATATCTCGAAAACTATGGGAGACAAAAAACAAAACATTTTATTTTCATATTTGAGTTTTATTTCCTAGGTCATGAGAGTAATAGTTTCCGAGATATAGGGCTAAAAGCACGGGTTGTTAAAAAAATAAAACTTTACATTTTGACCTGTATCTTCGAAACTAACAGAGATACGTAAAATGTTGCTATATACAAAATTAAAGTAAATTCAATTTGCAACTTGGCAATTGCATGGAACGACTTTAAAGCCGTTATTAATGGTGTCCTGTGTATTAATCGCGAGGATTGATGACAAATTTTAACGGAAAACATGCTTCAATCCTTCGATGACATGGCAAATTGCATTTACTTTAATTTTGTATATGTGAGTACATTTCCGTATCTCTGCTAGTTTCAGAAATACAGGTCAAAATGTAAAGTTACAATTACAAATTTTCGATTTTTGAATTGACCTGTGTTCCCGGCCCTATATCACGGAACCTATCATTCCTACTAATTTAAAATTTGAAGTAAAACATCAGCGTTGCCGAGCAAAAAGGGCAGGTATGTAGAGTATTAACTTTTTCCAAGCAAGATGATTTTAATTTTGCTTTTTGAAATATAATAATTTAGTCCACTGAAAAAAAAGCGTTCCAATTTTTCCTAATTATGCATATAACCCAATTCTCTCAAAGAGAAATCTAGAAAATTTAATTTACATACAGTAAATGGCATATTCGCTTTAGAAATTTTATCCAATATGAAATAAATTTAACAATGTTGTAAGAGAAGATTGAAGATATGGTGTCATAATTGTTTACATTCTGCAGACAGCGTATACTACTTACAATTATAATAGTATTTCCTGCTGCCCCTAATTTCATGTTGATTTCATTTTGCCCTGTGATTTTCATTTTAATTTAACAGTTTCACATTATGCATTTTTAATTGTGACATTTTGTTTACTATTTGCTCTTTAATTAAATCGATTTTTAATAATGTAATTTTGTTTTGTTTGCAGGTGTGCTGTAAAGCGGCTAAATCACCAAGATGAGCTACATGCCAGCGCAAAATCGGACAAGTAAGAATAATTTTTCCAATTTACGAAACGTAGTTTAAGACATCCAAAAATTCTGACAACGTAACTAATTCGCCTATGGAAACTGATGGTGAAGGATTTGCGGGGACAAGAAAATTCATGGGGCTCAAAACCAAATAGAACACCTTGAAAACCTTAGTAAATAAAATGGACAACCGAATCTCATATGATGAAGTTGGTATCAATGCTTTCTAAAACGAAAGCGAATAAAACACCAAGCATAGACGGAGTGACATATGAGTTCTTTACATCCCTGAATTTGTAGCAGAACTAGTAATGTATGAACTGTTGCGCAAAGTTTTAATGGGAATCTTAAATCAACGTTTAGTAGAGTAGAAAAAAAAAACTTCGGCCAAACTAGAATCAATTGTACAGCACAATTTTGAAGTAATGAAGAAGCAGACTTTAAAGTAGCATTTGAAAATACCTCTTCGAAGTTATTGTTTTATAAGATGAGACAAATTTGAGTATCTACGAAGATAACCAACTTTCATTAAAATATTTACACTAATACAAAGTCGGTATCGGTATTGTGAAAAGGGAAGAGTATGGTGATGGACTTTAGTACAAAGTCATGGATGCTTTCTGTCCTCCTTATTACTGACGCTTTACATTGATGAACTGGCTGGAGAATTTTCATTGAAATTATTAACATTAGAGTTTTACTTTATGTGGATTATATTGTTTTGTTTACAAATGATTTAAAGGTTCTGCAAGACAAGATACAAAAAATTGAAACAATTTTGTATAAAATGGAACATGGTTGTCAACTTGAACAAGTCTGCAAGTATAGTACTTAAGCTTGCAGGGATGCGCTCATGGAACATGAAATTGTGTTACAGAGGTGACGCTATCAGGGTAGTAAACGATATTCGCACCTTGGAATTTTTTGAGAAGATTCAAGACTTTTTATACGATTCACACTCAGTGTGAAATGATAGTATCAGTTTGTCTAAAAGTTTGTAACGCATTAAAGGAGGCAACGTCGGCCCCATAAAGTATACATATATATTCTTGATCAGCTCAATCTAGCCCTGTCTGTCCGTCTGTATGTTGTTGCGCATTTTTTAGGAACCAAGTTGTATGCTTTCCAGTTTAATATTGGCACATACACTTATTTTTATTGCAGTTTGATCGAGTCTCAAGATTGACCCGCTACGTCTACTTTTTGGGGTAGCTCCTATTTAACCACTTTCTAGCTCCTTAATAAATTTTTTAATTAAAAGTCCAAGATAATTCCAAAAGGAAGTATGTCGGTGCACCCGCGATTTTAATTTTGCTCAGAACGAAAGCAAACGGAACGGAAAGTGCACATTTTAAATGCAAATTTTACTTTTGCTAAAGACGATTTTTTTTTATTGCTTGCCAACATTCACCAAGTTGACTGACGAGTACTTGATTGCATATTTTAACTGCAATTTGAACAAGAACAATGTGCCAACAAAGAAATCGAAGTGTGCAGATAAAAGAAGAAGAAAAATCATTGTTTTGGGGTAAAACCGAAACTTTGATCATCTTCTTCATAATCACACTAGTATTAAACAAGAACCTTTGTGCTTTCCACTGCACGACATTTAAAGCTAACCATTGTTATAGCAACACCAGCGTCAAGATTTTTACAGTGTACAAATTTGCAACGTCAGACCGTGCTACTGACAGAGCTGAGCAGCCACTAATTCGAAGCAGAGCTTTTTCAAACTTTAGCAAGCGTTCGGCACGTGTATTTTCCAGTTTGAGCATTAAAGCAATACATAACTTTTGTATGCCAAAAGCAGTCTCTACAAATTAGATTGGACTAAGTTCGTTTTAATTTATTGTATATATCGAAAGAAGTTTCTGTGGTATGCGTGACGGAGATGTATATATAAGAAATGCTATTATTTTAAACTGATAAGTTTAGAGACCTAAAACCCAATCGATCTAAAGTTCGAAAATAATATTGTAATCGGAAATGGTTGCAAACAAAATAAAAGATTACTTTCGTTGCGTTCGAACCGTGTTGGTATTACATTAACTACGAATACTTGTACTATTTGTGGCAATCGTTTCTCCCTAATTCGATAAAGCTATTACCTCTCTCATTTTCAGTTATAGGAGCTTAAACGTATACGACGAGAAAAAGTATTTGATATAATATAAAAATTACCAACGTACTCGACGTGCGTTGATACTCCCCCTCTTGATTTTCTATTATATGGGGGCGCAGCATAGCCTATTTTCGCAGTGTATTCGATTTTTTCCGGTGTCAAGGCCAAATGTACTAAATCTTATCCATACATATGTAAATCTATTGCCGAAAATGCAACGACTGAAAATTCAAACTGAGTAGTCAGCAATCCAATTTTGCTGTCAATTCGCAATGTTACCGCGCCACAAATTTCGTGGCAATTTGTTGATAATCAATTGTATGGAGTAGCGTATGGTGGCCGGCACTGGACAAGATCTCTACCCTTAAGCAACTACAGATAGTAAAAAAAAAGTGCGGAACCCTGCATCAGTGAAGCCTTACTCACCTTACTTACTCTTAGATAATCTTACAGATATTTTTCTAACAGACAGGTTAGTTTACGTAGCAGCTGCATAAGAAGTAGGAGTGATTACATGGTATCACAGGGGGCCTCAGTGCGCGGGGCCTACCCGTCTACTCATCGCAACCTAACCTAACCTACCCTAGTTTTTATTTGGCAATTATTTTGAATTGAATTCATAAATTTTCAATGTGTCCATTTTTGTGCAGACAATGTTATAGGTATACCCATTTTCCAAAACTATGTATGTATGGAGGGTATAATAAAAATGAGTAAAAGGATGGCATGAAAAGCAGAAAGCACTAAAAAAACAGGCCTTTGTGAAACCATTACATTGCACGCTGGCGATAATGAGTCGACGAAGAAAAATTGCAAAATTGTTAACAAGTCGTTGGAGAATACATACAACAAACGCAGAAGCAGCAGCCAAAGCCACAATCAGCGGCTTAATACACTCGACAGGCTACGCCCGATCGAACTTTAAATGGAAACGCGCTGGGTTCTTATATTATTTTTTTTTCACACGTTCTTTTGATGTGCCAGCCAGCCCAGCCTGGTCCGACTGCTTTTTCTTCGTCTGTCTGAAGTGCACTCATAGCAGCATGCCGCTGCTCCTCGACAAGCTTTGACCCAACAGATGATGATGATGATGCACTACTGTTGGTCGTCTAACTATTCGTATGCATCCATTTCTGAGTTAAATGTTGCTGACTTCAATTTTCGATTCATCAACGTTTTCTCATCCCTAGTATTTTTTCAGCGGCTGTTGGCACTTCATTTGCATTTTTTTCTACTTGCCACTGCTTTTGCTGCTGCTGCTGCTGCTGAAACTGAAGTATGTTTAACACATGAATCCATATCCTTTGACTTTGACTGAGCATACCAAGTGCTCCACACGCACACGCATGCACGTGCCTTGTGCTTTTTCTCTGCTGCATTAATGCTTTTACTCTGCACACATACATATGTACATACTTGTATGCACATATAGTTAGTGTGGTATTAAAAGTTTATCGAAAAGTTTGTTACACTTAGTTGTATACATCGGAGAAGTTGCTATAAATCTATCTCATTTGAACTGACTACAAATTTAAGTTTAACTTTCTTAATATCAACTTTGTATGTATGTAGAACACTCATATGAAATATAATTGAAGTCGTTTTGAGCTAACATTATAAAACGACACACGATCTGTTGTCTTATAGGGATAATTCGTTCCTTTTGTTCTTTATACAATTAATTGAACTCATATGCATGGTCAGTGTTCGACTCAATCGTCTGCAATCTAGCAATTGTTTTGTATATTATTATTATGTTTAAGCGTTTGTTATTTTTGCTAGTTTACAGTCACAATGACAACAACAAGTATAAACAGAGAGACAGTCACCAAAGTAATAGCGAAGCGCATACAAAGTAAAATTCGCAATCCCATTCGCGCTCACAGAGTGTTTAAAACTTTGCTTGCTCTCTCATTATATGATTTAATAATGTACGTTTGTATTAGAGGTCTTCATGAATTCACTCAAAGTTTAAACCAAACAGAATACTATAGAATGATTCAGTCTTTTTTGACTACAATTCACATGCAATAACGAATTCCTATTGCTGTGAGTTCAATTGTATGTGTAACGTACGACACTCAAAACGAATGAGTTTGAGCGAATTAGTGTGATGAGCGGAATGAATGAATGAAGTAAGCAGGGATTTAGTGTACTTCAAAAAATTCACAATCCAATTAATATACAGATTAATGTAGAAAAAAACATTAAAGAACGTTTGAGATTTCAAGAATCAGAGCGCTTTTCAAAAATTTGGAAATCTCATCATGTTATGCTCTTAAAAAATTTGGTTTTTTTTTTTAAGGATTTTCAATGTCCTAAATACTATTAAACACGATAATACCAGTTTCTCGACTGATTTTCAACGTAGTGAACAAAATTTAACAAACAAAAAAAAAACTGCATAGGCTTTTCAGTGCTTGTAACGCCATCCTCCTTCGCTGCCGCCACATGGCTGCGTTTACACTTCAATGAACATTTGCCTATGCTGCCACAGCATTCTTTTGCGCAGAGAATTTAATTAGTGTGCACTTTTGTATGCATAATTTATGCCCATGCACTCATTCAACCCCCACTTGATGATGATGATGATGATGATGCCACACAGAGTTGAAGAGGTTGTAAGGAACATTAATCGATTGGGGAATAAGTTGTATCTGCTATTAAAACTTGATATACATAAACAAGTATAGAGGGTTAAGCTTGCCTTTTTGCCTACTGAAGTCACGCCTAAAATTTGAATTAAAGAAAAAAGCAATCATATACGAGTATATACAAATACTTTTTACAAAACAAAACGCCTACAACTGCGTCAGTCACTGGGGCAGATTCAGGCGACAGGATGATGACAGTAAAGCTGGCATTTGGATGAACATTGTGTGCATTTGCATACGCTCTAGTGATTCGCATTTTAATGTGCTTGTTATTGTACAATTTTTGTTACGAGGGTAGATCAATTACAAAAATGCATAAATAAATAATTACATACTTGTATGTAGAAACTAAACTAATTGATTTGTAAAATGATCTAGTTTATTTTTTATTGCAGTTATAGCATTGTAGAGAAGCCTCGAGTTTCGAAACTGAGTAGGGACACAACAAATTTTATCAGCTTCTCTATATCGATTAGTTCAAATAATACAAGAAATCGAAATATTAAATCTTTCTTCCGCTAATTAATTCATTGCAAGCGTTAAAATCCTGCGTCTTAACCATGGAACATGGTGGAAAAACTACCGCATACTAGAAATGAAAATCTTTAAAAATACATCGATCTAGTTAACAAGAAATGTATCTTAAAACGAAATATATCGTAAATTTATCCTTCTGACAGTTATGTTGAATGCCCGTTGAAACTGCTGACGACCAAATAAAGGCATTGATTGAAACAACTACGAATACTCGTGAAATCGCGGAGACAATGTTCCAGTTTGACTGGAAAGTTCTGCCACATTCATCCTTCTCACCGTACCTTGCACCATCAGACTAACATTATTTTCGTTCCTTGCACAACGAATCGAAGGGTAGCTTTTACAAGCGCGAAATCATGCAACTTCCAGAAAGATCCATCGATCAAAATTATTGGTTAAAATTTGTTTTTAAAATCAACTCACGACTTTTGCGCCAGCCCAGTATATCGATGTTTATGTTGAGAAATATATTGTGAAGCTATATTGATATAAGTTGATATATCGTCTCCAAAACTCAGTAATATCGACAATTACATATCGATATATTTCAGTCGCCAATTTGTGATGGAAAAACTGCCGATACGTATTGCAATAATTCTGGTTAACATCGACATTATATCATCAGCGAAAATCTATTGGTCTTCTTCGATATAATGACTTCATTATATCGATATATTTTCTACTTCTCCAACGTAGTTCCTTCAATAAGATGGCTAAGCAGTTTGACATATGTATGCACTTTTCGTATGTGTTTCAGGACAAAGGAACATATATAGGGTAACAAAAGTTGGAAGCCACTTGACCTTGAATGAAACATTCAAATAACAAAATAGATTCTTACAATCACTAAAAAGAAACGCCTAGGTGCAATCTAAAATGATTACTGCAGAAGCTGCAATGATGAAATATATCCTGAAACGAGTTGAAGGCCGCTAACCCCCGAGCCTCTTCAGTTCTAAATGAGCTGGAACGCCAACCGTCATATTCACTAGCATAGAATTCTTTCAGTTGAAAATACTAAGAGTTTCTGCTGTAGAGCTACTATGAAATTCATCGAAATTAGTGTTTTTTTTTTTATTTTTTGCTAGGTTTTACCCTTGATCAACTCTTATATTTACCGATTCTTTTTGAGTTACCCTCGTATCTTTTTATTTCGCTAGCTAGCTAGCTAGCTTTGTGGTTGACAAGTTCTGTCAACATATGCTGTAGTTGGCAAAAAACACGCCACCCCCAAATGACACTCGAACAACCCCTGGCTTGTTGTTCTTCACAGCGGGACGAAGACACGCGCTTAAGTCAGGGATCTGCTATCAGAATATATGACGAACGGACATGAATAATTGTGTGGCTGACTGGTTACCCATATAGTGTGTGTGTGTGTGTGCTAGTACCTTCACTTCGTACTCCTTTTGCAAGTGGCAGCCAACAGTCAGTTAGTCAGTTAGTTATTCATTAAGGCTTTGTATTCGTAGCTGCCCGATTTGTTGTGTCTCTTGTAATTTGAGGCCGGTATGTTGCTGTGTTGTGTTATTATTGTTTAAATCTTTCTATACCCAACATATCATTATGTCCTTTATTTGCTTCGTCTGTATACTACATACAAATATCCTAACTCATTGCATATGCAAAGACATGACATGCCCTGAGGCGTTTCATTTGTAACACAATGTAATGATTTTGTTGTTGTTGCTATCTTTTTTGTTTTTCTCAATATTGTTTCGAGTAATAAAGATTTTAAAATCTTGAATTACATATTGTGTGTGTGTGTGTGAGTAAATGTTCCTGACTTTGGCATCGATTATTACATCAACTCTTGAGTACATGATGAAACTGTGTTCAATCATTTTAATGCGTTTTAAGTCGTAAAACCTTTGAAGCTCTATCCACGACAAAGAAGTCACCGAAATGCAAAGAGTTTAGCTATTGAAGTGACGTCGACGAAAGTGGAGACATTTAGTAATCCATTAAGTCTGAATTACTTGCGGTGACGTTGCACTTTGATGTTACTGATGCTTTTTCTACTTGTTTGTTGTATATATGTATTTACATACTTCTTTTCTTTTGTTGCAGTGTCCCACAATAATCAATATAATCCGCCGGATTTGCCGCCCATGGTCTCGGCCAAGGAGCAGACCTTGATGTGGCAGCAAAATTCATATCTTGGCGATTCGGGCATACACTCGGGTGCCGTCACCCAGGTGCCATCGCTATCCGGTAAAGAGGATGAAGAAATGGAGGGCGATCCGCTTATGTTCGATTTAGATACTGGATTTCCACAGAACTTCACACAGGATCAAGTTGATGATATGAATCAACAATTGAGCCAGACACGTTCGCAGCGCGTACGTGCCGCCATGTTTCCCGAGACATTAGAGGAGGGCATTGAAATTCCATCGACACAGTTCGATCCACAGCAACCAACCGCTGTGCAACGTCTGTCGGAACCATCGCAGATGTTGAAACATGCAGTTGTCAATTTAATTAACTATCAAGATGACGCTGAGTTGGCTACACGCGCCATACCCGAGTTGATTAAACTGTTGAACGATGAGGATCAGGTTATTGTCTCGCAAGCAGCCATGATGGTACATCAGTTATCAAAGAAGGAGGCATCACGTCATGCCATTATGAATAGCCCACAAATGGTCGCTGCACTCGTGCGCGCCATCTCGAATAGTAATGATCTGGAGAGCACCAAAGCTGCCGTCGGTACACTGCACAATTTATCGCATCATCGACAAGGTCTTTTGGCAATATTCAAAAGTGGTGGCATACCGGCACTGGTGAAGTTGCTATCATCGCCAGTGGAGAGCGTACTCTTCTATGCTATTACCACATTACACAATTTACTATTGCATCAGGATGGTTCTAAGATGGCAGTACGTTTAGCTGGTGGACTACAGAAGATGGTTACGCTCTTGCAACGAAATAATGTCAAGTTTTTGGCAATTGTTACCGATTGTCTGCAGATTTTGGCATATGGTAACCAGGAGAGCAAACTTATCATACTTGCTTCTGGTGGCCCAAATGAATTAGTACGCATTATGCGTTCTTATGATTATGAGAAGCTACTGTGGACCACATCGCGTGTGCTGAAAGTGCTCTCGGTATGCTCCAGTAACAAGCCGGCAATTGTCGATGCTGGCGGTATGCAAGCACTTGCCATGCATTTGGGTAATATGTCACCGCGTCTTGTGCAGAATTGTCTCTGGACATTGCGTAATCTGTCAGATGCTGCCACCAAGGTGGAAGGTCTTGAGGCACTCTTGCAATCTTTAGTGCAAGTGCTCGGCTCTACGGATGTGAATGTTGTGACATGCGCTGCCGGTATTCTTTCGAATTTGACATGCAACAATCAGCGCAATAAGGCTACGGTATGCCAAGTCGGTGGTGTCGATGCACTTGTACGCACTATCATTAATGCAGGAGATCGCGAGGAAATTACTGAGCCAGCGGTTTGTGCTTTACGTCATTTGACATCACGTCATGTGGACTCGGAACTGGCACAGAATGCTGTGCGTCTTAATTATGGACTGTCGGTGATTGTTAAGCTGTTGCATCCGCCATCACGTTGGCCACTAATTAAGGCAGTTATCGGTTTGATACGCAATCTGGCATTGTGCCCAGCAAATCATGCTCCATTGCGCGAACACGGCGCTATACATCATTTGGTGCGTCTGCTGATGCGCGCCTTCCAGGACACTGAGCGAGTAAGTACTTCCTATAACATTAGCCTTATTAGTTTGTGCAATAATTTACGCAATTTCTATGTACTTATGTAGCAACGCTCGTCCATTGCCACCACTGGCTCACAGCAGCCCTCAGCATATGCCGACGGTGTACGTATGGAGGAGATTGTCGAAGGCACAGTTGGTGCATTGCACATTCTGGCACGCGAACAACACAATCGTGCACTCATTCGCCAACAATCGGTTATACCCATATTCGTGCGTTTGCTCTTCAATGAAATCGAAAACATTCAGGTGAGTACTAAGTTCATATACATATAAATTTTAAAGCTTATTTTTATGCATATATGTTATTGATTTGTTTTTGCTTTTAGCGTGTTGCTGCCGGTGTGCTCTGTGAATTGGCTGCCGATAAAGAGGGCGCCGAAATAATCGAACAGGAGGGTGCTACAGGTCCGCTAACAGATCTGCTACATTCACGTAACGAAGGCGTTGCTACATATGCAGCCGCAGTGCTCTTTCGCATGAGCGAGGATAAGCCACAAGATTACAAAAAACGCTTGTCAATTGAACTGACAAATTCGTTGCTACGCGAGGATAACAATATATGGGCTAACGCTGATCTAGGCATGGGTCCGGATTTACAGGTGCGTCATTCTTACAAATTTAATGAATATGTCTACTAGTATTAGTATACTTACCTGTATATACAAATTTATGTACATACATGTATATATGTTTGTTTGTATGATTTCCTACTTGTATCGAAAAATCGATCCTCTATCTCTCTCGCAGCCGCTCTCTATCTCTTTCTCTTAATTATAAAGGTGTACAAAGAATAATAACATGTACAGGTCTGTTCCGTTTCTATGCTTCGGCAAGATTTTGTGAAAGTGAAATATTCGATAAAATGGTACCTTTTTCAAGCTTCAAAACATTTCGTGGTTTGAATTCATTTGAGATTGAGCATGTGAATTTCATAATAAGCAATGCAAGTGTATTCAAATCGCAGAATACTTCCAAACGTGAAATACATATGTACCATTTTGTTAAATTCACTTTTGCTAAATCTTCTCGAAAATGAAAACCGGAACTGTTCAAATATTCTTTGATTAAATGGAAAGAAATTTGAAGAGAACTTATTTTCAGCTTGGCTTCATTAGCTTCTTTTCGTTATTGTTTATTTCAGTTTGTAAAATGTACAATATAAATTCGTAGTACAGCATTTGAGTTTTATAATTTTTCTAGCAAAAAAAATTATTCAAACTAATCTAATTCAAATATGTATATTGATGAAAATATTAATCTGTAAGTTTAGTATAATCAAGTATATTGGGCAGTAGAAAATTTAATTTTTTTGTGTAAACAATTTTTCATTTTTATTTATTTATTTATTTGTTTATTTTAAAAATTTAATTTTATTATTTCTTGTTTCTTTTCTTTTACATTTGTGTTCAATATAAAAAAATTCACAAAAAATAAACCAAACCAAACCAAACAACTGCAAAACTGCACACCTACCACCACAACAACAACAACAACAATTAAAAAACATCATAACTCGCATCTACACTCTACAATACACGTAAAAATATACATAAATCGACACTAAAAAATGTATCGATCGAATCCTTTCACTTACGTTCCCCGACTGAAAACAATATCCAAACTACACAAATGCGTTTATGTATGTGTGTGTGTGTGTGTGTCTCTATATCCTAACAATTTTCTTCTGATATCGATCACAACCACAACTAAAAACATATAAAAAAAAAAACCAACAAACATAAACAAAAAAAACTGCAGGATATGCTTGGGCCAGAAGAGGCATATGAAGGCCTATATGGACAAGGTCCACCGAGCGTACACAGCTCGCACGGCGGTCGTGCATTCCATCAACAAGGTACGTATTAATTAGCAAATTTTTTATTTGATTTTATTTATTTAGTTTTTGGTTTTATCATCAGCAAAAAAAACTTCCAAAGAGTTCAATTACGATTGACATACTATTTTAAGTTTTATACTTCAATTTGATCTCTTCTTAAATTCATCATAAAAGTACATCACTAACCTATACAACAAATACATTTGTGTTATCATTGTTTATCGATAAATTGTCGTCGATGATGGTTAATTTACATATATCGATAGAGAGTGTTTCAAAAATGTGTTTCTTTTTTTTTCTTTCGCCTGTGTGTTACAGCATGTAACCTCATCGAGTTACTCGTTTGCTCATTATAACCGTGGCCATGGCAAAAAAAAATTACGCAAACTTAGTGCCACAACATGATGAACGTTAACGAGCCGCCAATAAGCGTATTAAAGAAATCATTTGCGTTAAATCCTTAGTTTCACTATGCCTGTCAACCTAATCCAAACTCCTCAACTTAATCCTACAACAATTGCATAATACTCTACACCTACCTTTTAATTAAACCCGTTCCATAGATTAGTTGAAAGCAATTTCCCAAAGCAGTATTCACTAAAACACAAAAGCGTTTTTTCTTATTCTGCAATCAGTTAAATTGTTGTGCCTCCATTTCCTTCGCAACGTTCATTGATATATAGAAAATGATTAAACCCTCCCCCCTTTATATTTGTTAGCCCTGGAACTTATTTCTTAATGCAAAATATTTGTTATTACACTTTATTTATTTAAAAAAAACAACACTATGAAAAGTCCTCACTCTTATGCATCAGTTATTACAACATATTTTTAACACTACCGAAACCTCAGTATTTAATATATAATTCCATCAAACCATACGCTGCTTTATAGATGTATAATTTATCTATTTTTTAACCTTTCCAAATTAAACACGCTATTAATTGTATATTGTAGATTTGTCATTAATGCAATACAATAAGTCAACGCATACAGATTCGTTCCTACATCTGACCGGTTATATGATACTAAAAGACCAAACATGTAGAAACCCTACACTTGCTGTATGTCTATATTCTAGAACATTGTGCAAATATTTACAAAAATCTTTAATAATCTTTTCATTTGACTCTTTGAAAAGCATTGCAAATGAAAACGTATTATTTCCATCAGTTGTAAGTTGTCGTGAACTTACATAGTTAGTTTGATACAAGAAATTGTCGAACCGAATGAAAAGACAAGGAGGCAATTGAGCAAAAGAAACAAAACATGCTTTCGTTTCACTTACTATACAGTAGTGTTTGTTTTCGTCCGTCTCTTTCACACATTAGCTGCCGCTCCGTTTCCACTTTACAAGCGTTTTCTCGTATGATTGACTGCACAGATAGATCTGTGAGAACGAAGAGCCATCAGAGAGTTTGGTTCTGAGACGACTGCGTTTTTATATTCTCTTGCGTAGTAGTTCTGGTTGTAATATCAATTTATAAAGATTCGAGGTAATATTCAAACAATAAACATTTGCGCTCTCAATGCTTGAGAGCGTATACCAAATTTGTAAAATCACCTACAGAGTGATTTATATAGGATCTATATACTTTTTCATACCGATCTCTATCAATGTTGCATATAACATAGTTAAATGATGTTCCATTTAGACATGTGGTACTTTGTTATCAACTGCAATTTGCATTATCCACACATTTTTATTTAACATGTTATGTCATTATCATCGTGACTCCATAGGATTTTAAGTTATGCGAAAGAACAAAATATAGAAATCGGTGAAAAAACATTTTTTATACCATTCACACATAAAGTGAAATGGTATTATCAGTTTGTCTGAAAGTTTGTAACGCATTAAAGGAGGCATCGTAACTTTTTTATTGTAGTCAATATCAACTTAATAATTGATATGATAACTTTTGGTGGACGGATGCTTGACATATATATTAATGGGTGGTACCCACTTTTTAGGGTAGCCGCCATACAAACATACTGCTCACTTTTGTGCTTTTGTAAGAAAAACTTCTTTACTAAAGTCAATATTAGGTTGAAATGCAATATGGTGCCATTTTATAGACAGCCGCTTAACTAATGGGCGTGGGCCGCCTACTTTATGCAATTTTGTGTTTTTTAAGAAAAAATTCTTCATTTAAATCAATATTAGGTTGAAATTTGATTTGGTGGTTTTTAGTGGACAATTGCTTTATACATACAAATGGGTGTGTCCCGCCCACTTTTTGAGGTAGACCCATATAAACCCACAGCTCACTTTAATGCATTTGTATAGAAAACGTCAATATCAACTTGAAATTCGATATGGGGGCATCTTACACATCTACTACATCGCTTCATACGCATCTACTAGTTGGGGTAGCCCCTATTTAAACGCCACTGTTATGTTTTACAATACTATTTAAAATTTCGTGTAAGTGGTATTAGAGCTTCGGTTCAAACGAAGTTACAGTTTTTTCTCGCGATTCTGATGCTTCGTAAAATGGTTTGGTGGAATCAGAAAACGTTTTTCATTTTTATAATACGTACTGACCCATTTAGTTAGAATTGATGTACACGCAGTTCAGAATAATAAATAAAATCAACTTTCATTGTTTTATTTTTTTTTTTTCACTTCTATGCTAATTTCTTAAGTTTTTATTGTAGTATTCTTTTTAAATAAAACACGCCGTAAGGCCCACACACTCACATCACCCATGACATTTTTGTTTAGCCAGCAAACCATGTAGTATGTACTTAGGCATTCTGCAGTTTCTTAACCATACACCACTCACTCACAGACGCACACTGATGATGACCATCCATAAAATCATATTCATATATAGAAAATATATATTAAATCATGCAACTTGTCACTCCTGAGTACAACGAATAATATATGCCCTGTAACTGAAGTCTAACAAATCGTTTGTTTTATCTATCTCTCTCTCTCTTTCTACAATTTATTTCTCTTTTTTTTCTATCATATTTTCAAAACTGCGCCAATGGATTCGAAATTGATAAAAGCTAAGCCCGCCTAGCATTTAACACTACTGAATAATTAGTATTAAAAAAATAATAATTCAAGCTTATTAAAATTTGTATTAAATTTTAAAACGTACGTACAGCTTATTCTAGAAGACGAATTGAGTAGACAAGTTTTTTTTTATTTGTATTCAAGCTGAGTAGTCTTCTGCCGTTTAAATATTATACTATAAATTAATGAAACACACACACGACGTCGCATTAAAATATTTCATTATAAACCTAGGATTAGCAAATGTATTCAAGCACTACTTAAATAACAACAATCAAACCAAACAATTCGATGATAACTCTTCTGCATAAATTAGAGCTTCTTCCATACCACTCATCCGGAACGAAATGCAAAAACAAAAAGAAATTCTTACGAAAATATGACGAACTAAAGAAAATATATACGATACAAAGAAACCATTAACAAAAAATAGTAGGTGATTCTTCCAAACCGTTCATTTTATTTGATTTTGAAAACTTAAATGAGATTTTGTATGTGTTTATTATATTGATTTATGTGTAAATACATTGTTACATGTGCCCAATTTGCAGAACTTCGGTTAATATAGTTTTTGTTTTTGTTGTTTTTTTTTTTTTTTTTTGTTTAGTATAAATTTAATTTTTCGTTAGCCACGAAGAAGTTTTAAATTTTTTATTTGACTGCATGTGAAATAAAACAAATATATACATATCTTTAAAAGTGAATACATAATACATTTGTTGTGCATGTGCTGTACTATCGATGTAAGATTTTTATTTTATTATTTTTTAAGTACATAAGTGTCGTTTTGATGTAAAGCCTTTTTACGTGAATAAGAACATATTTATCAATTAAAATAGATCTTTTTATGGTAAGCAATTATTAATATCTGATTCAATTACACTGTCGCTGAATATAGCATAATAGGTTCAACAATAACAACATTTTGATTGAAATTAAAAAGCGCTCTTTATCTTCGGACTCAGCTACGAGTCCTCATCAATTTGCTGGCCGGATAGAGTTATGATAAACAGCGTGATTTTTCTAAGAAGCATGATAAATTTTAGTTATGACAAATTCCAGTAATTTTAACCAATTAATTATTGAAGATGTACCGCGTTTAAAACTAAACGGCGCAATAAAAGGGCAAAATTGTAGTCGAATATTTAAAACAACTACGAGCGTAGTTGAAAAATATTTTACGCCGTTTCATGAGCTTGAATGAAACAGAATAGAGCTCTATCATTCATCACATTAGAGGGAATGCAACTATGATCGTCAAAGATATGTGCCACCTTTTTCTGCAGCCAGTTCGTGCAAAACGCTTTGAAGCAGAATAGATTAAAGAACATGAAGATTGAGTAGGTTTTACATGTGAGGAGGTTTCTGCTGCTATTGGGAAAGCCAAATCATCCAAGATGCTATTGCTGAAGCATCTCCGACAAATAGTAACTGAATATCTTACGTACGTGTTGAATTTCTCTATTTCCCAACTAATTGTCCCAGACGTATGAACGGTAGCAAGGATTGTACCTCTTTTGAAACTTGGCAATGAAGCTGAACTTGGGTACTCTTATATTACGAAAGTTTTGGTATTATTATTATAAAATTGATGACAGAACATTGCATCCTAGCGGGTCACCAGCATGGTTTCAGAAATGGTCGCATCTACCTCCTTCTTGTATAAAATTGGTGACCTATACGAATGATTGTACCATTTTATCCTCCGGCGTGAACTTCGATGAAATATGTGCAAGAATTAATATCTACCAGGTGTGTCGGAGAAGAAACAGGACTGTTCGAAAAAAAAAACAACAAAAATTTAATAATTTAATTTAAAAATAACAAAATAGTTTCCTTGTGCTTCGATACAGCATTTTGCACGGTCAATAATCATTTCGAATGAGTGTTTTAGGTCATTTTTCGGAATGTCCTTTAGAATGAGGGTCGACGCCTTTTGCGGTGTCCTTTCATCGGCAAATGAAGTTTTCCAAATAGATAAAAGTCACACGGAGCCAAATCAGGCGAGTACGGTGAAGAATGTACCTTTTCAACGCATGTACCTACCAATAGGTGGCGCCACCAGTATCAGCTATTTTTAAAAAGTTCGGTTTCTGTTGCGACACACCAGGTATTTAGAGAATTTTTTAATTTTTTTCAATGCTCTCTCAACCCATAAGAGGGGGTTAGGATAGAACTAGATGTCGTCTTTGTTGGGGGTTTGAGTATTTCGACAGTTCAGTACCGTACGATACTCGCCAAAACTTTTTTCCCTTCCCCCTCTGCAGCGCCTCCTCTTTAGTTACTGAAGCAAATCCTTAAAAGACCTGCGCTTAAGTCTGCTGACCACTCTTATCCCCGCGAAGATTCTAGCCAGTCGGTTGCAGTGTCTCTGCAAACGTTCGTTATACCCTATTGCAAATGCTCCAACTTGTCTGTCTATGGTCTCAATTCCGTGAGGCCATTGTGCAGGGTTGTGCTTCGCACGTACCAAGTCAGCACCAGTCATTCGGCGCAAGGACAAAATTTTGGAGTGTCTGGATACGTCTTCGACTAGTCCGAGACGCAATGCGAGCCCAGCTCTCAAGCAGATGGATATATTCTTGAATCCCATCAGCGGCTTCATACTCACAATGGTCAGAGTTGAAGATTCGCCTTCATTCTGCGAGTAGGAGAGATTGCTGCCCTCACTTTAACCTCAAACCTGCGCTCCGACAAGTATGAACGCAGAAGTGTGTAATAGGGAGCAGGGAGACTCGTCTTTATTTTGTGGAGCGATCCTTCAATCCAGACGCGGTCAAAGGCCTGCTTAATATCAACAAAGATACCGTAGCAGTAATCCTTATCGTCATAGGCTTTATGAATATGGTTAACCACCCTGTGGACCTGTTCAACCGCGTCATGACCTCTCCTGAACCCAAATTGGTGGTCAGGAAGAATGGCCATACCATCCATAAGCCTCCTAAGCCGGCCGACAACCAGTCTCTCCCAAAACTTCGATAATGAAGGCAGGAGACTGATTGGCCGATATGACTCGGGATCGTATTACGGCTTGCAACACACGGCCTCTGAAAAATTTGACTACAAAATTAATCATTCAATACACAATGCGAATTATTTTCTATTTCATTAAATTGACTAAAAACAGAATACATTTGGTTGTAGAAATATGTATGTTGAACCTATTCAGATGAGCGGCAGAAGAGTGTGATTTGTAGTATATAATTAAACATTTTATGCGGGATTAGTTGTTGAGATCGTTATCAAAAGCAGTTTACATAAATTTTAGTTTAAAGTATTCGTTTTAAACTGTAAACTTTTATTTTTTTAAAAGAAAGTAAGTACTATAGGTGCGATTTCCGAAATCCGAAAAAAGTTTTCAGATGTGATTTCATTAAAATGCTGTTCGTCTTTCAGTTTCAGAAACAATTCGCGAATTCAATTGACTTGGAATTGATAGCGTGTGACTTATAAGTGAAAAAAACCATTGAAATTTTTAAAGAAATTACTACCGAATAGTTTTTTTTCGGATTCGAAAACTGGAACAAGGGCTAGTTCTGTGCACTAAATCTAGAAGTTTGCGAATATATAACAACTGTACATTTCAAAAGTTCGTTCGAACAATTTCACAAGTCAACTGCTTCAAGGATTTTTATTAAGAAATACCAAGCTTCTTATTTCAAATTCCTTAAATTCGCAATCGGTTTAAATATGTCCATTAGTTGCTCATAGCTGTTTGCTAAATGTTTACTTTAAAAGCCGCTGCTGAATGTTGGTTGCTTTTCGATTCAAAATACTTTTGAGTTTAGATTAATTTTGATTGTAAATTCAGGTTATGTTTGAGCCATGAAACAAATTTTGATTCAATGTGCCCTAACTTTATTTGTTGAATTTGAAATCATGCGCCATAAAAGTTTTTATGGTACAGAAATACTCGTACGTAGTATATAAATATCTAAAGCATGTGTGATATTAAATTTAGTTTAATACAATTTTATGCATGAACCGACGAGTGTACTTGCATATACAAAATAAAGCAAAAATTAATTAACATAAATAAGAAAAGAATTGATATTTGTTTATATATGTATGTATTTCTAAATGTTCATAATGCAAGAATTATATGCATAAAGATATAACAAAAAAAAAAAAAACAATTTATGTTCTGTACTTATATCAAGAGACATAAATGCCAAAAAGGTGTAAGCGATATAAAACCTGATTTTTTTTTTTATAGATAACACAGGTATACAAGTACCGGGATCATGTCAATTGTTGGAAAGCTGAGGGTCATTTCCGAATTAATTTGCTGCGTAGAAACCGATTCCAGGAGGGTCAGAATTGGCCCATCTCGTTTGTTATCCATCCCTTCGACGTCATTCGGGTACATAACCTCAAATATCTCAAAATACTGACGTGATGGGCCAATTCGAATTCTACGCAGCCAATTACTTCGGAAATGACCCTCAGCTTTCCAACAACTGAACCATGTTGACCTGTGTAATTGACAATATGAACGAAGTAATACCATTTCAAAAACCGTCTCAGGTAATTTTATAGTCGCTTACACCCATTTGACAGCTATGACTCGATATACTATGCATACAAAATTATAATATTTATAACGCAAAAATGATTTTTCATTTAAATATTAATGAAGCTTTAATTTATTTTCAACAGGATATGATACTCTACCAATAGATTCAATGCAAGGTCTTGAAATCAGCAGCCCTGTAGGTGGTGGCGCAGGAGGTGGCGGTGCTGCCGGTGGCGGACCAAATGGACCACCGCCAAGCGGTGCTCCAACATCACCATATTCCATGGATATGGATGTCGGTGAAATTGATGCGGGCGCTTTAAATTTTGATTTGGATGCAATGCCAACGCCACCTAATGACAACAACAACTTGGCTGCCTGGTATGATACCGACTGTTAAAGAGAGAGCGATAAGAGACAACAAAACAAAACAAAAAAATATTAATAATCTAAACAAAAAAAAACAAAATCAAAAAAAAAACAACAACAAAAAATGTTAAAAAAAAAAGCTGATTAAGAATTTTGAAGGAGAAACAGTGCATTTTTTCTATAAAGCGATATAAAAACGACAATGCATATACTTACTATATGTAATTAGAAATCAGTTTAAGAATATACGACAGACGACGACAACAACAACAACAACAAGAAAGACAACATTTAACTTCGGTAGCACCGAAGCTTTTATGCCTTTCACATGCAATTGAAAAAACAATACAAAAAAATTTATATAAAAACTACTATATGACAGTATTTTTTCGTGTGTATTCGTATTTCATTTAAAAAATTTTCCACACTCTCGAAACGTAACCAGTCGTGCATATTCAATTGTTTTTTCTGTCTTCGTTTAGAGTTGAACGATGAGAGAAGCAATTTGTTTAAGGTTTTCCAATAGAAAATATAAGATTAGCCTAGAGATGACACAAGGGTATGTACATATTGATCAGTGCAGAGAGCTCGTATTCGATTTAATGTCCTGGAACAGTTGATACATATTGTAACATCAAAATGGGAAAAGTATGCAGGCTGAATAGAATTGATTTAGATTTTTGTTTAAACGCCGTAGCGTATAGAAGTAGTTCTACATAATTTTGTGATGCTAAATGCATGTAAAATATTAATGTTGTGGTGTGAGGCATAGACAATGTCTTCACAGATCAGTCCGGAACGTAAACCTTATCGTTCAACTACCGTTCGTTCAACCGTTCAAAGTTGGCGGCAGGTAGTTGAATGATTAGGTTTACGTTCCGGACTGATCAGTGAAGATATTTTCTATGCCAGCACCTAAGCTACTATTACAACAGCAACCTAAAATTATGTAGTAAGATAGACTGTATATTTTTCTAGGGAGGCTATGTGTTTTGTAGAGTGGGCACTGCTGCAAATTCTTTAATTGTCTTTACTGGCTAAGTGCTGCGTGTAAAAATCATATACTATAAAATCAAACAAAAATCATACTTACATACATATATGCCCTTTGACATTAGCATGCCTAAAGTTAATACAAGCGCATAAAAGAGTTTTTTTTTTTAACTCTAAAGTAGGCTTAAATCTGTGAAAAAAAAAGTTTTAATGAATTCATGCAAAAAGGCTTGAAATAAACATTGTTTTTTTTTTTTTTTTAAATGGTGTGACTATCGATAGTGTCCAAAAAAACAACATACACTATCGATAGCTTGCCGACACTACTACTACCAACTAAAATAAAACGCTGGCTATTTAACTACCTTAGTGGTAGTATGGCATACGTTAAGTTCAGGCATGCGAGGTAAGGGTATCGAAAGCTTAATATCTGCTTCCAATTTCATTTACTATACTAAAATAGTTACTGTTGTAATATTCCGATTGTCCAGTAACCAAATATACTTGATACAACATGCAACACACTGCTTAGTATATCCGCAGTTGAAACAAGAATGCTTCCAAAAGCACTTCTTACTAAATCGTTTTGGACGGTGTATATTTCATTAGTAAGCTGTATACGGTTTGAGATTTATACTAATTGGTTTTAGGAAATAATGCGAAAAAGGAATGAATACACAAAAAGCTACTCTTAAATTGTTTTACGAAGTAATGTTAATCAGTAATGGCAATCCAAAGAATTAAGTAAATTTTTGTCTTAGAATGTCCAAAGCAAAGATTGTTACGAATGCTTAAAACTCAACATTCTGTTGAAGGCAAATTTTGATCACACCTCCGATTTCATATTCTACACAGTTTCATTAAGATCCTATTTATAATTAATATTAAAAACGCTAAAGTTTGTATGGATGTGTGAATATTTGTTACTCTTTCACACGCAAAAACTGCTGTATGGATTTTAATGAAACTTTACAATAATATAGCTCATATATCAGAATAACACATAAGCTATAATTTATGAAGATTGTGCATAAATTGGTCAAAATATAACAATAAGTGTCACTTAAGTCGGAAAAAATTCTGCCATCTGCGAGCTATACTGGCGTGTGCTGCAAAAACCGTAAGAGTTACACGAAAATGAAATGTATGATAAAAATAATGTATCACTTAAATAGTTCTACAAAAAAATCTGCGACAGCATATATCTATCCTACTAATACAATATTATAAACGCGAAAGTTTGTACGGTTGTGTGATTGTTTTTTGTACAACAATAAAAAGAAAAACTGGCGTTGTGTCGTGTTCTCTAGTTTAAAACAATGAGAAAAGAAGCTAGTAAACAGGCCTGCTTTTGGAAACACCTTATGCAATACGAATAACGTTTTAGCTAGAAACGGAAGTGCTAAAAAAAACTGGCATAAAAATTAGTTTATTTTATCAACTCAACAAACAGTCTTATAGTACTATAATGCTTCCATAGACCTCACGTGTCTTATTTGTTATATTTTCGTTAAACAATATTTAAAGAAGCAAACCGAGCAATTATATGACCGCAAATTTACATATATGTAGGTATTGCTATGCAATGTGTGAAGGGTATAATATAAGTTAAAAAAAAGCAAATATTCAGTAATATTCAATAACAAACATATATTTTATATATATATATATATATATATATATATATATATATATATATATATATATATATATATATATATATATATATATATATATATATATATATATATATATATATATATATATATATATATATATATATATATATATATATATATATATTGTCTTGTTTTACTACAATATATACTTACATACATATATATATATATATATATATATATATATATATATATATATATATAAATATATGTATTGCAAATACATTTATTTAATAAAAAAAAACTTTTTTTTTTAGTATACACTTTGTTGCGATAAATTTTACAAAATGTCTTTTTTCGCAGAATTTTAAACTTAAAATATAGACAAGATTAAATGAGAATTCTAAGAATATAAAAATGCAGGATTCCGTTTTGCAGGCACTTTGTTTGTGTCTGCAAAAAGCAATGCTGACAAAACTTTTTTATATAAAATGGTGAAAAAATAGAAAACAACAAAAAATATTTATAGTTTTTAAGAGCGATAAAAAGAAAAAAAAATTGTTCGAAAAGCGAAAGTATTACATTATTAACAATTAAAAACAAAAAAAAAAAGAAAAGAGAAACAGGGTTTAACATATTATTGACGCAACGCGAATTTTGCGCAAGCATTTAATATAAGAATTTGATAGCGTCAAAAGCAAAATTAATGTCTATCCACAACAAGGAACAACTAAAAGGTTTTTAAACTTCTTGAATATCGAAAGAAAAAATTAAATTTGAAAAGATGATAGCAGCTACCAACGCAAAAAATTAAATTATAAAATCGTAAAAATTTGATTGATTGCAATATATACTATATACACATAATAAAATAAGACATAAAAATAAACTAAATAAATGTGTTTTTTTCTTTGTTTTTTAAATGGTAATTCTTTACAAATGATTTTAATATGCTAAAGTTTGTACGGCTAACGTTACCAGTTGCAGCATGCAACTAGTATCTAT